>JAINUW010000623.1:0-106482 GCA_020205615.1 Panax quinquefolius
TAAACCTAAGGATCTAAACCCTAAGGGTTGCATCAAATGACAATTTTAGAATTAAAATGACATGGAAATGACTATTATACCCTTATGTCACATTCTTTAATTGGTAGCTTGCAAATCTTGCCATAATTTTGGGTTGGTGACTAACCCTAGCCCTAGCCTTAGATATATGTCAATTACCAGCCATCAATTGCCAACTAGATGCATTGAATCAAATAGATAAAAGATTTAAAGTAAGAAAATTATTTACTTTACTTCTTATTTTCACTAAGCCACTCTCTCTATATATATATTTTCGGGTTTAAGAGTGAGAGGGAGTGATATGCAAAGCTAGGATAAGTTCATAACAAGCTACGATTAGGATCAAAGGTTAGAATCAAGAATCCAAGTGTAAAAGAGGTATAAACCCTAAAAATTGAAAACTAAGTGATCTTATGATAATTGTTGTAATTTGTTGTTTAAAGTTGTGTAATAAGGTGTCATTTAGTGATCTGGGTTGCTAGAACCCAGATCCATAGCATCAAAGTGCTCAAAATTAAAGATTTATCAAATCTGGAAAAGTTGGAAAAAGTTGTCTGACAGCCATATGTCAGACCTCATAGATCTGTCTGTGTTTGATGTTTGGTGTATTTGATGTTATAGATCTGTTCTTCGTAGTAAGGGCTTTATTCTGGAACTTGAAGCAAGCCCATATCTTGTTTATATTAAAAGATATGATCGGTCAAAGTGTGTTGACCGAGCATGAAAATTTGAATCTGGGTAACCCAGATTTCCTAGGAAGCGTCTGACAACCTTTTGATGGCCTCTGATCTTCCTTCTGTTAAGCGATCTAGCCATGTTTTTGTAATATAATTGTAGACTGGTATTTAGGCTTCATGCTCATGCTTATAGAACTCACAGATCATGTATAGAATCAAAGATAGGAAGGGTCAAAGTAGGGTTGACCGGCTGTTCTTGAAGATTTTTGGAAAACCCATAAACCTTCATGTACGATTTTTCTGTCAGACTTTGACCAGCCTTGATCTTCTTGGTGTGATGATGATATGATGATATGTTGTTATATAATTATTCCCTGACATCCCTACTACATGTCTGAACTCTTAAATCACATAAATCGAGCCCAGAAAGCTAAGATTTAAAGCTACAAAATAGATACCTCGATTGTTTTTCAATTTCTCGAAAACCCAAAAATTGAAGAACAGGTCTGACAACAATTTGGATGACTTGGATCTCTATGATCTGATGTTGTATGTCCATGAACTTAGTATGTAGTTGTAGTATTCCATAAGTACTATAACACTGATGCACTAGACTGCCCAGATAACATCAAGAACATGAAATTTAAACCGGTCAAACTAGGTCCCTACAAATAGACTTTGAATGTCTAGGTTTAATGAAGAACACCCCGAACACCTATAACGAAGGTTCTGTCGCTATAGCGCCCTTTTACCGACAGTTTATTTCTTAAAATAATTATTTTATTAAATAAATAGAGAAAAATGATTTTTAATTATTAAAAATACAAAATAAGTTTCTAAAAATATTTTAAAATCCAAAAATCGGTTTTAATTATTTTGAGTATATTTAAAAAATATTTAATATTTTTGGAATATAAAGGTATTTAATTTATTTAATTATAATATTAAATAAATTAGTTAAAAATGATTTGTATACTTTAAAATCATGAAAAATCATATTATGGTGTTAGAAAATATTTGAAGTTTTTAAATAACTTTTGATATTTTGTGATAAATTTCATTAATAAATTAATATTAATGGTAATTAATTTATTTAATATATATATTAAATAAATTATGGAAAAATAGAATTAATATTTTAAAAATTATATAAAATGATTTAAGTGTTATAATAGTATTATATTATGTTGATATTATTCTAATTTATATATCGATATTATTTATATATTAGGTCTTCAGACAAAGCTTATTAAAATGTGTAACAATAATCAACGAAACAAGCAAGTTTTTCTTAACTCTAATTAGAGTTGTTTCATTCATATATGCTTATGGTTAATCATTGCTGATTACCATTGTAGAATTATACTCTGTACATATTGCATGTATAAGTCAGGTATAAAAGGCTGATCACCTTCATTACCGTTCGGTCCAGATATATTTGTTCATGTTTAATACTTGTTCAGTCAAAAGTTTGTTCGCGCTAATTTATAACTATATTGATGAATTATAGCCAGCTTATTATTCAAACTCTTTCAATCATGATATATCCTTAAATAAATTTAAACTTGTTGGGTAACTTTCATGCTCACCCTTGCTATATCATGATAAATATTGCAGATTAAGGCGAATACAACGGATACAATGAAATGTTAAAGACAATTATAACGTTAGTTTTTGTGTGCAGCTAAATTTATAATAGTAATGTATGATAATATCTTTGTATGTTAGACAAGTAATGAATCGTGTATAAGTTAAGGTTACTCGACCTTGGGGAATAGTGTGTAATATTTAATATATAAACAACTTATGTTTATATCTTTCGCAAATAGTTATAGAATGATTGTACCAGATCCGTGGTGATTTGGGACCCAGATTTGGGGCTGTCACAGTTGGTATCAGAGCTGTTGGTTATGAACCTTAGGTAGGAATACCTGAGACCAATAACCGTAGTGATTAGGATAAGATCTAACTCACATAGAGTTAGTTAGTCGGTAAGATTCAAAGACGAATTTCGGTGAGTTGTAAAGATACATAGTTCCCTAACTCAGATAATAAAGTTGAACAGTAGTGATTAATAGATAGATTCTAAAGGACTAAAGGTGTGACACCCCCAAATTCGGGTTACCTGACCCCCGAGTTTGGTGTTCACGATCCATAATATAATACCATCTAACTATCCATTGAAATTATAAATATGAATACATATCTCATTAACATATGTTATTAATACATAAGTCCCAGGTCCGCTAACCTTAACATTTCAAACATACCCTTTAGATATACAAAAAGGGTTTACAATACAACATACTAATATTAATGTTCATTATATTAGTTTATAACTATGCCTTTTCCTTTGTTCTTCTTCGCAGCACCTTCTACAACTTCGTTCCTAGCTGAAAAGTTTTATATATAGCAAGGGTGAGCAACAAGTTTGCCGCACAAGTTAAGACATACAATAAAGGTATATAAATCAATATCAAGTCTTTTTACATTTTACGCAACAATAATCAGATAATGAAAGAGTATAACGTTTTCAAGGTTTTCTACGATATTCAGATGAATAATCAAGAATTAATTCTACGAAATAGCAAAGTGGAATATTTTCCAGATTTATGCTGAGCGATCCATTGGATCTTGAATTTCTCTTCTCAAGTAGCTATCAAAGTTATACTTTGATATACCCAGGTGTATCAGATAACCATAAAGATTAAATCATACCCCTCTGCAAGTATATAAAGTGATCAACTTTATTATACCCTATATTATGCATAATACATAAACGCGCGCAAAGGCCGAATATACGACTAATAAAATATTCCCTTTATATAAAAGGTTGTTCTTCTCAGTCTCAGGATCAAGATTTTGATTTAACAACGAAATACTGTGATTTTAATTTCTATTTACTTCTCGATCTAGCCGAAATAATTGGCATCGATCTGTCAATAACAATTGAATTCTCTTCTCGCTTCTATCAAATTCTAACAATTGTTCGTCTAGCCAGAATAATTAGCTAAGACATTTCTCAACATAATTTGATAATAAACATGAATTATATGTACTGTCAATACTAGCTTCTACGAATATGAATATCCAACAACAGTTATTTCACAAATGTATATTTTCCGAATCAGTAATTCAATTTGAATTATTAAACATGCACTAACTGCGAATAATCAAAAATAAATTCTTGGACGCGGTATAATTAACAATAATTAACCACTATAATAATTGAATGAATATAACTCAAGGTTGAGTTAAGAAACTTGCCTCTTCCGCTGATTATAGCTACACAATAAACTTATCTACTTTCAAAAGACCTATATTCACAATATCGGTCTCACTATTAGCACAATAATTCACAACACGCATCATTGTATTCTACAGTCAAACTTCTCCTAGTCACATTACCACATAGCCACATCAGTGTTTATAACCTATATATGCACTTATCAAGTCTAACTAATTCGGTCCGGTTAGACTTTGGTCACATCTCGGTGTTCTGGTCACCCTATCTGACAATTAACCCATTGATTGTCAATTAATCTCAGTTTCAAAGCTTCAATATTAATTTAGACAAGTCAATTATCATTTATAATATTTTTCGGAAGCTTTTAATAATTTATAAGCAATTATTATAATTTATAATAATTTTTCAAACATCGTAATCATTTTTAAATGATTTAATTATCAAATAATCTTATCATCATTAATATTTATTATTATAAAAATATTAATTTTATATTTGTCAAAATATTAAAGTTATTATTAATAACTTAAAATATTTTTAAATCACTAATATTCTACTTAAATGATTTTTAAAATAATTAAAATCATTTTAAATCATCACCATTAATATTCAAATATTAATGAAATATTTACCAAAATATTAAAAGTCATTAATTATAACTTAAAATATTTTTAAATCAATAAAATCATTTTTAATTCATTTATTTAATATAATAATTAAATAAATCACATATCATTAATAATAATTTATTAATGAGAATTCTTCAAAAAAATTGAAAATTATATTTTATAATTCAAAATATTTTCTAACACTTTATTCTTATTTAAAATGATTTCTAAATTAATAAAATCATTTTTAACTTATTTATTTAATTTATTAATTAAATAAATCTAATATCATTAATATTAATTTATTAATGAAAATTCTCTAAAATATTAAAAGTTACATTTTATAACTCAAAATATTTTTAAATACATTATTTTTACTTAAAATGATTTTTCATAATATTAAATCATTTTCATCTAATTTATTTAATAAAATAATTAAATAAATTAAATAAAATTAATATTCAAATAATTATAAATATTAAAGAAAAATATTCCGATTGGTCAAAAATTATTTTTTTATAATTTAAAATAATTTTTAAAACCAATTTTGGTAATTTTTATAATTTATTTCTATTTTTTATTAATTTTCAGAAAATCAAAAAATAAAATAAATAGCAACCGTCGCTAAAACCTATAGCGACACTTATCTATCGTCTTAGGTGTTCTTGGTGATCCAGAACACTGACAGTTCAGTTTCAAGGGTCATGGTTTGCCCGTGTGTAATTTCCAATATAAAATGTTTCTGGGCAATCTCTAACCTTGATTTTGTAGTCCGTATACAACACTACAACTAGCAAACCATTTCTAGATCAAATCACAACATATTAGCAACATAAGATCAATCAAAGTTGTTGTTGACAGCCTCCTCGGCGGGCTTTCGGTAACCCAAAAATCTGTGCAAAAGCTTCGTGGTACCACCTTCTGGTTTGATTATCTAAGTGTCTGATCATGGTTCTTGTGATCTAATTTTTCTTATGTCAAGGAACAATACTAAAGCAACAAATCGGTTTATCATCAACGGGATCAACATGAATCATACGGTCAAACTCTGTCAGAATGCTCGTTCTAACTGTTTCTGGGTTTTCCAGAAATGTAAAAACAGTGCGAGTGGTCAACTTTGACCACCTGCTACGATCTATCTGTTGTTAAGTTACACGATCTAAAGCCATGGACTCAAAGAACATATAACGGGCTACAAGTTGAATATAGCACATCATTAAAACAACATCATATCTGTCATATCCGAACCTTCAAAACTCATGTCAGACGCTGTTCATGGCCTTTCTAGGTTACCCAGATTTGGCCCGGTGACGCCTGGTCAACGAGTTTTGATCATTAATAACTATAAATCTAGCCATTCAATGACCCTGATTTCACTTGAAGATCAAAGACAACATGACAGAGTATATATTAAAGCTTTAAAACAACAAGAATCATAAAGCTTATGCAAATAACAAATTTTATAATTTCTGAAAATAAACAAGCTTTTTGAAGTTAAAGAAAGACCCCAACTTATTATAAATGAAATTGAATTTTTCTATTTATTATTTTGAAATAGTAAAGGGTTGATTTGATTAATGTGGTTGGTTAGTTATGGGTAAAATGCAAATATTTCAAATAAGCAAGTGGTTATAAAATATTCATTTATCATTGTAGAATATTCGATATTTTGGTCGTGGAATATTCTTACCGTCGTAAGGGGAATATTCGTTTCGATTTATTTACCAGTAAAATTTTTGTGGGCCCCATAACTCAAAAAAAGCGATTGATGAAGAAAACGACAAGTATAAGTTGTTTATAAAAATAACAGAGTTGTTATTAGTATCATTTGCTGAAATACGATTAAGTTGGTTAAAACACATTAAGAAAAACACTCAGACACAGATTGCACCAATTATTGATTCTTACGTAAGAAGGCACTACTCAATAATTGTTACAAGAATTATTGTTCAATATTTTATTTTATCGATTCAATAATTGCTACGTTGATATTTTATATTATCGTTGTTTTAATAATTGTCACTACACAAGATTTTCCATTATCGATCAATAATTCATATTATTTGAATAATATTATTAGATAGCATTATTGGCAATGTCTAGAAAGTTCTATCTAAGGAGAGGTTTGGTCACCTAATCATGCGCCAAGAAGGAGAAATCCTTATCGAAAGCCCTCTTCTTTCGGGAACTACCGTTGTCACAGATTGTGATTCTCGTAATATTATTTGTGAATAATTAATTATTGATTTATATGATAAGGAAAATATTCATTTTATGTGGATATAGATGGAGAAAATTTTTAATGTGACAATTGTTGAAAATTGATATTTTATCTTTTTCGATAAAATAATTCATTTAAATATATTATTATATTATAATAATATAATAATGGTGATATTTTTACAATGAATGTGGGATATATGAATAAATGAGGAGGAAGAGTATTTTTGTTACTAAAAAATATTTAAAACATGTTTTTCATGTTTCAGGGACCCCATTTCTTGATCGAAATTTGATTATACTTGTAAAATCGTCCGCATGTGGATTTCTACCAATTTTCATTTGAATTTGGAAAAACTTAAACTTACAAAGTTGTAGAGAATTGAATTTCCTATGGAATGGACATAAGATTCAAATTTTTCCGATAAAAGGGCTATTTATTATGAATTATGAAGTTCAAGTTCCGAATAATTGATTTTTGAAGTTTTAATTTTTTTTTTTTAAGAAAAACGTTTTTTTTTACTTTTATTGAGTGGATGGCTGATGTTTGATGAATTCAATTGTAAGTGTGTGTAGAGGAAGTTTAAGAAAATAATAATAATATTTTATTAAATTAAATTTTCGCTTTGGTGTTCTAAGCATTTTCCTATAAATAGGTGCTTAGGTTAGAATTGAAAATCACACCGTAAACTCAAATCTTTTCTCTCTATATTATCGAGTTTATTCTTGTGAGTATTTTGATACTTTGAGTGTTGCTATACTATGCAAGTTCCTTCAAAGACTATATCCAAAGATTCAATGTAAGTAAGTACTATTTTTTCGAGGTAAGGATGTTATTTTTTTTTTATAAATGATATTATTTCTTTCAATATCATTACGCCGAATATTGGTAAGATTTTTCTTGTGAAATTTTGTCTTTTTAGTGTCGGGGTTACTATTCACGATATATTACACTATTCACGATACTGCATTACTATTCACTATTCATTTACACTAAAATTCAAAAAAAAAATTTTTTTTTTTTGTCCAAGATATCTATTATGGATACTAGCTTTGATTGTATCCATGTTTTGATCATCATTCTGAATTTTACTTCACTATAGTTATTTATTAAGTATTTTTGAACATGGATGTTTAAAGTACTAATCCTTAATATTTGTTCTTTTGTTTCACTGGATTCGCTTTTTTTAAAATATTTTTCATCATCCTCACCCTAAATGATGATATTATCAATATCTTTGGCCTCGTAGTGCAAAGATGGTTGATTTTCTTATGAATATCTTTGGCCCAGTAGTAAAAAAGATGAATACAGTGTTGAGATGAACATGAATTAATCGATGAATATCTTTGGCTCAGAGTGCAAAGATGAATATTTGATTTAAGATGTATATCGATTGATGTTACAGGATAAAATATTGATGATGGATTTTTAAAATCATAGAAGATAGTAGATTTCATTCTCTACGTAACTCTTCTAATGAATTATTATTTCGCCGTAATATTGATTTAAAACTTGTTGTCTATTGTATTCTATCGATTTTTCCTCTGTTGAGGACTAACGATAATTTGTTTATATTATCTTAGTCATAATATTCTTTATCGGGCTAGTTGAGCTCACCCTTTTCCTTTTTGTTCCATTTTTTTCTTCTCAGAGGCTAGAATGTAAATGAGTACTAATGGGTATGGAATGATGGTTCTAGAAGTTGTTTTAGTAGTCCTCACTATTTTGTAAAATAGTGTATCAATAATTGTAATGAGGACTTATTTGAGTGTGGATATTGTCTAGATGACAATATTTGTATTTAAACTCATAGTTTATGTGTTGTCGTATTTTGCACGACAATTGTATTAATAAAGTTGTAGTTGTTTTATATTCATGTATTTGGTGACTCAAAATGGGTGTTGTATACCTATTTTGGGGGCGCCACAATTGGTATCGTAGCTTAGGATATGATCTCCGGTGGAGATCGGGAATAAAACTAGGAGGGAGAGACGAGTAAATCCTTCGCTAGTGTGTCCTACCTAAGCTTATTTGTTGGTCAGAATATATGGATATTATGTGATATGTTAATTTCTTTAATTAACCCTTGTTTTATGGCAAGATTTGAGAATGGCAACCGAGAATGTTAACAAAGTGGAGTAAATGAGACCGTGGAGACACCTTTACCCACCAATGAGGAAAACGCGCAACAGTCGCAATAATGTTCCTCCCGTAAACAACACCACCGACCGATCGACGATGAACGATGGAATGTTTAGAAGCTTTTGCATAGCTTCATGCAAAATCGCACGAAGGAGACTCGTGTACAAAATATGTGTGGAAATGATATAAGAACGCGGTTTGTCACAACCAAGCAATTCAAAGAGTTGGGACCACCGCAATTCGGGGAAAGTTTGATCCGATTAAGGAGAGACGTGGGTCAAGCAAATTACCAAGATATTCGATGTCTCTGGGATGCACGGAGGAATGTAAGGTTCCATTCGCCACCTTTATGTTCAGTAATGAGGCAGACATCGGTGGGAAATCGGAAGCGCATCCATCCAAAACAAGACTCAAAGATGTCTTGGGAAACATTTCAGAAACTATTCAATGACAAGTACTTTCCGAAAGTATTCATCTATATGAAGGAGGTAGAGTTTATTAGATCGAAAGAATAACAACATGACGACGGTCCCAAAGACGAGGCGAAAGTTCGCAGAGTTATCCAGTTTGCACCTCATTTGGTGGAGAATGAGGAACGTATATGACGCGGATGTTTCGAGAGGTTTGAAACCCACATACGCCAAATATCTCATTTCTCATAAATTTTCTCTATATTCAGATGTTGTCAATGTGGCTCAATTATTAGAGCGAGATAACGAGTACATTCAACCGAGGGACCACAACCAGATCATATCGGTGACAAGCAAATATCGAGCAACGATAACCAATGGGGAAAGAAAAATACGGACAAAAAGAAGAACCACTCCGTGGTAATCATGGCCATGAAAATAGAAGAAGCGAGTCTGGGGAGATTTTAAAAGAGGAGATTCAACAATGACAATGTGAAGACGTCAAGACCAAAGAAGAATCGGTTCTAAGGGAGGAGAACGACCACCTATCAGATGCTATAAATGCGGAAAAGAGGACATATCGCCCCAAACTATCCACAATAGTTCAAGGTATGCTATAATTGTGGAAAGGAAGGACATATCGCCGAGATCAGACGATAGAGCGAAACCAAGTCCAAGTGGGGATGGTGACTCAAAAGGTTATCCTAGAAAAGTCAAAGTCAACGGTTCTCGGAAGAGCGTTTGTTTGGATCGGTCAAAATGCAAGGAACCCAAACGAGGTGATCACGGGTAAGCTAATCATAAATTTCTTGTGAAGTTTATACCTTACTAGATACCTGGTTCTACCCATTCATTTATCTCTCCCGCTTGTGCTCAACGTTTAAACTTGATTCCGGAGAAATTAGACTTTGACTTATCTCGTGGAGACTCTGCTAGAGAAACTTTCATTACATCCACTATTTATAAATCTTGTTTGATCCAAGTCGGCACCATCACATTACCTGTTGATCTTATCTCTTTAAAGATACTTGCATTTGACGTGATTTTAGGGATTGATTGGTTAACTACTCATCATGCCAAAATTGATTATTTTCGTAAGGTTGTTAGTTTTCATATTCCTAATCAACCCGTTATTCAATTCAAGCAACTAAACCACTAAAATCAATCATCATATCAAGTCATAAAGCCATTCGCTTATTGAAAAAACGGATGTCAAGCTTTCTTAGCCCATGTTATGGATTTGAATAAAGACACGCCGATTTGAATAAAATTTTTGTTGTTAGTGAATTTCCGACGTATTTTCAAGAACTTCCTGCCTACCCCCCGTAACGTGAAGTTGAATTCTTTATCGATCTTGAACCCGTACAAAGCCCATTTCTAAAACCCCATATCGAATGGCTCCTATTGAACTTCAGAGTTAAAGGTCCAACTACTGTGAGTTGTTGGACATCGATTTCATTCGCCCTAGTACATCTCCTCGGGGTGCTCCTATTTTATTCGTAAAGAAGAAAGATGGGGAGTATGCGACTTTGTATCGACTATCGAGAATTAAACCATGTCACCATCAAGAATAGGTATCCGCTACCTCGCATTGATGACCTCTTTGACCAATTGCAAGGAGCACAATTCTTTTCAAAGATCGATCTTCATTCGGATATCATCAATCAAGATTAGAATCGAGGATATTCCAAAGACCGCCTTTAGAACTCGAGATGGGCATTATGAATTTTTAGTCATGTCTTTTGATCGACTAATGCTCGCGGCTTTCATGGATATGATGAACCGAGTATTCAAGGAATATTTAGATCAATTTTTGTTGTTGTTTTATTGATGACATCCTCATATATTCCAAAAGTCGTGAAGATCATGAGCACCATTTGAAGTCGGTACTCCAAAGGCTTCGTGAAAACAAGCTTTATGCTAAGTTGAAGAAATGCGAAGTTCGCTCGAGGAAGTAGCATTCCTTGGGCACGTGGTGTCAAAACATGGAGTATCCGCACCCGGCCAAGATCAAGCAATACAAAGTTGGGAGCAACCAAAAGACGGTGATCAAGCACGTAGCTTTTTCGGGCTTAGCCGGTTATTATCGAAGATTCGTGGAAGGATTTTCGAATCGCTATCTCATTAACTCAATTGACTCGGAAGGATACAAAATTCGTATGGAGCCAGGAATGCGAAAAGAGTTTTCAAGAGCTCAAGAGGAGACTCATTTCAGCACTTGTTCTGACAATACCATCTGGTTCGGATGGATTTGTTATCTACAGCGATGCTTCGTGCAAAGGGTTAGGATGTGTTCTCATGCAACATGGGAAAGTCATAGCCTATGCCTCATGACAACTTAAAGAATATGAGAGGAATTATCCTACTCATGATCTAGAGTCAGCAAAGCAATTTTTGCGCTTAAAGATCCGGAGGCACTATCTATATGGGGAGAAAGTGGAGATATATTCGCACCATAAAAGCCTCAAATATTTCTTCACCCAAAAGGAACTCAACATGCAAGAACGACGTTGGCTCGAGTTGTTGAAAGATTACGACCACACCATTCAATACCATCCCGAAAAGCGAACGTAGTAAATGACGATTGGCATTGAGTAAGATCATACGCGGAACGAAAAGCGCGATGTTGTCAACACAAAGGCCCATTTTGTGTGATTTACAAAAGATGAAGATAGAATTCAAGACCTGGGGACCCATGCGATGATGATGTCAAGTATACGATAGAACCGACTTTAATCGAAAAAGTTAAAGTTGCTCAAGCCACGCAATCTGAAATGATGCGTATATGAAGAAGAAAGTACAAGAAGTGTGCTATTCCGTAAGCAAGAATCGATGAAGAAGGAAATACTTGAAGTCCACTCTGCACTTTGTGTTCCTAACGACTCGATTTGAAATACAAGATCATGATGGAGGCACACAATACACCATTTGTAATCCATCTCGAAGTACCAAAATGTATCGTGATCTTCGACATACATTTTGGTGGAACAATATGAAGAGAGAGAGATGCAAAGTTTATCTCGAGGTGTTTAACTTGTCAACGGTAAAGGTGAGCATCAAGTGCCTAAGGGTCCATGCAACCACTTGAGATTTCGAAATGGAAGTGGGGAACACATTACCATGGATTTCGTTACGGGTCTTCCCACGGTTTCTCAAGGCATAAATGTTATTTGGGTTATTGTTGATAGATTAACCAAGTCTCCGCCATTTTTTGCCGATACGGAGACTTATTCCTTGAATATCTTGCTCGTATGTATGTAAATGAGATTGTGAGATTGCATGGCATGCCAAGATCCATAGTTTTGGATCGTGACCCAAGATTCACTTCACGATTTTGGGTTAGCTTCAAAAAAGCTATGGGGACGGATTTACGATTTATCTGGGCTTCAAGATACCATCCTCAAAACCGGACGGACAATCGAGAGGACTATTCAAACTCTTGAAGATCTATTAAGACTCTGTGTCCTAGACTTCAAAGGAGTTGGGATAAGTATTTACCATTGGTGGAATTCTCCTACAACAACAAGCTTATCAGCAAGTATAGGTGTGGCTCCATTCAAGCATTGTATGGACGAAAGTGTCGCTTCTCAATATGTTGGGATGAGGTGGGTGAAGCAACATTGTTGGGACCAGAGTTGGTACGTATTACTACGTAAAAGATCCAAATGATTCGACAACGATATACAAATGGCACAGGATCATAAAAGAGTTATGTGGATCTTCATCGAAAGGACGTGGAATTTAGTATCGGGGATCATGTATTGTTGCGTGTTGTTTCCATGGAAGGGAGTTACAAGATTTGGGAAAGAGGAAAGCTCAATCCACGATTTATTGGTCCATTTTAGATTCTTGACCGAGTAGTAGAAATGTGGCCTATAGACTCGCGTTACCTCCAAGTATGTCTCGTGTTCATAATGTTTTTCACATATCCGTGCTTCAGTAAATATGTGAAAGACCCAACCACGTTATCGAAGTTAGAACCGACGAGATAGCCAAGACTTAACGTATGAGGAGGTACTTGTTAAGATCTTGGATAGGAAGGAGCATGTCTTACGCATAAAGGTCATACCACAAGTCAAAGTTTTGTGGAGGAACCATGCTATCGAGGAAATGACCGGGAGTTGGAAACGGAAATGAAAGCGAGGTATCCTCACCTTTTCAAAACACCTGTGTACGTGACGTCAATTTCGAGGATGAAATTTCATAAGGAGGGAGGTTGTAAGACCCCAACTTATTATAAATGAAATTAAATTTTCTATTTATTATTTTGAAATAGTAAGGGTTGATTTGATTAATGTGGTTAATTATGGGTAAAATGCGTAAATATTTCAAATAAGCAAGTGGTTATAAAATATCATCATTGTTGTGGGAATATTCGTTTGGTCGTGGAATATTCTTACCGTTTGGGAATATTCGACGACGACGCAAATTCCTTGTGTGGGCCCCTATAACGAAAAGCGATTGGATGAAGAAAACGACAAGTATAAGTTGTTTATAAATAAACACAGTAGTTGTTACCAATTAATATCGTTGAAATACCCTGTGGTTAAAACACAAAAGTAAGACACATTAGACACGCAGATTGCACCAATTATTGATTCTTACGTAAAAAGGCCTACTACTCAATAATTGTTACAGTAATTACTATTCAATATTTTATTTTATCGATTCAATAATTGCTACATTGATATTTTATATTATTGTTGTTTTAATAATTGTCACTACACAATATTTTCCATTATCGATCAATAATTCATATTATTTGAATAATATTATTAGATAACATTATTGGCAATGTCTAGAAAGTTCTCGCATCTAAGGAGAGGTTTGGTCACCTAATCATGCCGCCAAGAAGGAGAAATCCTTATCGAAAGCCCCCTCTTTCTGGGAACTACCTTGGTTGTCAAGATTGTGATTCTCGTAATATTATTTGTGAATAATTAATTATTGATTTATATGATAAGGAAAATATTCATTTTATGTGGATATAGATGGAGAAATTTTTTAATGTGACAATTGTTGAAAATTGATATTTTATCTTTTTCGATAAAATAATTCATTTAAATATATTATTATATTATAATAATATAATAATGGTGATATTTTTACAATGAATGTGGGATATATGAATAAATGAGGAGGAAGAGTATTTTGTTACTAAAAATATTTAAAACATGTTTTTTCATGTTTGTGGACCCCATTTCTCGACTGAAATTTGATTATATACTTGTAAAATCGTCCGTATGTGGATTTTGATCAATTTTCATTTGGAATTTGGAAAAACTTAAACTTACAAAGTTGTAGAGAATTGAATTTCCTATGGAATGGACATAAGATTCAAAATTTTCTCGATAAAAGGGCTATTTATTATGAATTATGAAGTTCAAAAGTTCAAGAATAATTGATTTTGAAGTTTTAATTATTTTTATTTAAGAAAAACGTTTTTCTTACTTTTTTATTAAGTGGTGGTGATGTTTGGTTCAATTGTCAATTGTAGAAAGTTTAAAAAAATAATAATAATAATAATATTTTATTAAATTTTTCTTTTTGTGTTCTAAGCATTTTCCTATAAATAGGTGCTTAGGTTAGAATTGAAAATCACACCGTAAACTCAAATTTTCTCTCTATATTATCGAAAGCATATTCTTGTGAGTATTTTGATACTTTGAGTGTTTTATACTATGCAAGTTCCTTCAAAGACTATATCCAAAGATTCCAGTTGTAAGTACTGTCTTTTCGAGGTAAGGATGTTTTTTTTTATAAATGATATTATCTCTTTCAATATCATTATGCTTTTAATATTGGTAAGATTTTTCTTGTGAAATTTTTGTCTTTTAGTGTCGGGGTTACTATTCACGATACGACACTATTCATATACTACATACATTATTCACGAATATTACTATTCACGTAAAAATTAAAATTTTTTTTTTTTGTCCAAGATATCTATTATGGATACTAGCTTTGATTGTATCCATGTTTTGATCATTCTGAATTTTACTTCACTATAGTTATTTATGAAGTATTTTTGAACATGGATTATTTAAAGTATTTAATCCTTAATATTTGTTCTTTTGTTTCAATCTAGATTCATTTTTTTTAAAATATTTTTCATCATCCTCAGTCCTAAATGATGATATTATGAATATCTTTGGCCCGTAGAGCAAAGATGGTTGATTTTCTTATGAATATCTTTGGCCCGTAAAGCAAAGATGTACAGTGTTGAGATGAACATTGATTAATCGATGAATATCTTTGGCCTCAGAAAGCAAAGATGAATATTTGATTTAAGATGTATATCGATTGATGTTACAGGATAAAATATTGATGATGGATTTTAAAAATCATAGAAGATAGTAGATTTCATTCTCTACGTAACTCTTCTAATGAATTAATTATTATTTCATTCATGAATATTGATTTAAAACTTGTTGTCTATTGTATTCTATCGTATTTTTCCTTGTTGAGGACTAACGATAATTTGTTTATTATTATCTTAGTCATAATATTCTTTATTGGGCTAGTTGAGCTCACCCTTTTTTTCCTTTTGTTCCATTTTTCTTCTCAAGAGGCTAGAGAATGTCACTATTTTGTAAACAGTACTAGTAATGAGGGTATGGAATGATGGTTCTAGAAAGTTAAACTTTAGTAGTCCTCACTATTTTGTAAAATAGTGTATCAATAATTGTAATGAGGACTTATTTGTGTGTGATATTGTCTAGATGACAATATTTGTATTTAAACTCACAGCTTATTTTAAAGTTGTAGTTAATTTACTTAATTTAGGGTTTACCAATTACACGTTTATAGATACAAATTAAAACTATATTGGGTTCTTAATAAATTATTAGGATTTAAGAATTTAAGAATCCGGATATAAAATTACGGTTTCTCGGCTTTTGATTAGGGTTTCTAACTGTATGTTAGGGTTTTAATCCCGAGATTAAGGATTCTAATCTCTTATTAGGGTTTATTAATTTTAAACCTTATCGATCAATCATTGATCAAAATTTCTATATAATACAAACACATATTCATCGATACAATTATTTTAATTGCATTTTCTACCATATCTCTATCCAAAAATTAGGGTTAGGGTTTTCTAAAGCTGTTAAGCACAACTCTACTGTAATTTCTCAGTCAAGACACAGATTGACTAATTCTCAAAACTCGTATCACAGATACACAGTACAATATTAATAGTCAATGTCAATATTAAATAAAAAAAATATTTTATTCGTGAAATTTGGATTATTCAAAATCCCGGGTTATTACATTTACCCCTCCTTAAAAGAATTCCGTCCTCGGAATCACCGCTTTCTTATTCACTACAATCTTTTAAAGTTGTATCATAAATTCATTTTTAGCAACACAATATTAAGTTGTGTTTTAAATTCTAACCTGTGACTTGAGTCTATAAAAGAATACTGTTCATAGAAAATATCTAACTCATATCACTCGCATAATTTAAGTATTAAGCAAAATCATTACCTGTTGCCACCTCCTGAGTAGCAATTGCCTCTTGCGCCGTCAAATTGAATGTACGGGCGGTTGATCTTCTTGGCTGTGTAGGTCCTCAAATTTCCATGGTTCCACTACCGGGTCCCTTGTTGATACTTTCCTTCTTAGTACTCCTCTTCGAACAATTCCAAACCAGATGATCAGTCAATCCACAGGCATAACAACCTTCTATCTTCTTCGGATTGGGACAATTAGGTGACATGTGGCCCTCTTGATCGCAGTTGTAACAAACTCCCTTCTTCTTCAAACAAACTCCTGCATGGTTCTTCCCACAAGTTGCACAGGGCTCCCTCCCTTGCTTATTTCCTTCAGTCTTGCTACCCGATTGGGTATTCTCAGTCCACTTCCTTTTGTTCAGGTTACTACCACCACTACTTCCTCCATCATTGGTCTTCTTCTTCTTTTTCTGATGAAATCGAGATGTAGCTTCGCTTCCTCCTTCAGCAATTAACATTTTCTCCAACAAAGCCGCGAACGTGTTGATCTGCAATACCGCCACCTTGTTGTATATTTTCGGCTTCAGTCCATTCTCAAATCTTCTCGCCTTTCTTGCTTTCGTGTCCACCTGATGAGGTACAAATCTCGCTAATTCGTTGAATTTAGCAGCGTATTCAGAAACAGACATATTCTCCTGCTTTAGTTCTAGAAACATGACTTCCATTCGTGCTTGAAAACTTGTTGAAAAGTAATTTTCAAAGAATAATTCCTTGAATCTGGTCCAAGTTACTATAGCTATACCAGCTCACGCCTGATTTGTCTCCCAACAGTAATTGGCTTCTCCCTTCATCAAGTATGTTGCAAAAGCCATCTTCTATTCTTCTGCCACCCTCGCAATAATGAATGCTTTCTCCATTTCTTTCACCCAAGTCTGGCATTCAATCGGATCCGTGGTTCCCTTGAATTTAGGTGGTCCTACCGCTTTAAAGTCTTTGAAGTTTGCCAATCTATCTGGTAGCTGATTCATCGCTCTTCCTCTTTCGGCTAGAGCTCTATTTTCCATAGCTTGGGCTAGCATATCCACAAAATTCTGTATTGGGACCGCTTAACCTCCTTCGTTATTCACTGACTGTTCTTCTCGTTGGTTTCGATTCTGTCGTCTAGGTGGCATGGTCTGATTTAAATAAAAATCTTATATTAATTCTCTTTCTCAATACAAATTCTTAACACAATAAGAATTCAACACATAATTCTCATGTAATCGCATATTTATTCAAATAGAACATGGTACATATATTACTTAACACATATTACAATCCCTTTAAAATAATTTTAGGATTAACATACTCAACTTTACAAAAAATTGCAAATCTCCAACTTTACACAAAAAGTTTCCATTTACCATATTCACATATCTAATTCTAGTTCATCAAACTTACCACACTTACGAGTTCAGTAACTTGCCATAATTATATGAGTGCATGAACTTATCCTAGTCAGACCTTTAGCGTCCATTCGCTAAGGGGTTCAAAACATTTCATATAATCATGAGTCATGAACTTACCATAAGTATGAGTTTTAAGAACACACAAATTAATCTTAATCTTATATTCATATTGAAAATAAAGATTTCATTCATTTCAACATATTTATATTTACATATGTTCATACATCATTCTCGATATTACAACACTTAATATCATAATCTTCTACCCAAAAGATACTACCAGTTATATCTAGGTTGTCTACCGACCACTCCCTTCACCAGTCTTCTTCTTGTTGGGACACTTGTTGAATTCGTGACCCGTTCTTCCACATGAGAAACACTTCTTCATATTCGGCTTAGGACAATGTAGAGGAATATGTCCTTCCTGCTTACAGTTGAAACACACATTCTTCCATATCATGTATTCTCCCGCGTGAGTCTTTCCACACTTGCTATAGGCTTGCCTCTTATTCGGGTTTGAATTTTTAGAGTTGTTGTTGTCGTTGTCCCTCTTTCTCTTACTCTTGCCCTTCTTGCTGTTTCCTTTAGACGATCCACCACCTTCAGTCTTCATCCTCTCCACCTGCGCCTTCAGCTCGTTCCGTTCTTCAGTCATTTTGCGTTACGCCCGCTCTGTCTTCCACAAATCCTCTAAAAGAAATACTTTACTTCGGAGTTCTTGGACTTCTGCAGATAGATGATCTTATTCTCCTACTTTGATCTTATTATTTAACTCCACCTTAGCTTCTTCAGACTCTGCCTCCTCATCACTACTCAGATACATCTTGGGATAATCATCATAATCACTCCCGAGATTAACCATGGGTTCATCTTTTCCTACTTCTTTCAATGACTCGCTCTGGTTGGCACCTCATTCATCGGGGCATTGGTGCGACAATTACTTGGCATCTCCGTACTCATTTTATCTTCCCCCGACATCCTACAATCAGTTTAAACAACATGATTAATACTTCTCCGGTACAAACTTCTCACACTATGTGTCCGCATATATCACTATTGATAAACTTCGTCAATCTCTCACTTATTCTCTAAATGAGTATTCTATTTCGCTTATGGTTATAATCCTAGGGTTTTCCCCTACCCCACTTAAGGTTTATAACCTACATTTTTGATACCAACCTGTGACGCCCCCCAAATCCGAGTTACCTGACCCCCGAGTTTGGTGTTCACGATCTACAATATAATACCATCTAACTACCCATTCAAATTATAAATAGGAATACATATCTCATTAACATATGTTGTTAATACATAAGTCCTAGGTCCGCTAACCTTAACATTTCAAACAAACCCTTTAGATATACAAAAAGGGTTTACAATACAATATAAACATAATAATATTATATGTTCATTATATTATTTTATAACTATGCTTCTTTCTCCTTTCTTCTTCTTCTTTCCGCAAGAAAGTTGAAAAAGTTTACCTTAGCAAGGGTGAGCAACAAGTTTGCCCCAAGTTAAGACATACAATAAAGGTATAGAAATAAATATCAAGTCTTCTTACATTCTATGCAACAATAATCTGATAATGAAAGAGTACAATGCTTTCAAGGTTTTCTACGAAATTCAAATGAATAATCAAGAATTAATTCTACGAAATAGGAAAGTGGAATATTTTCCAGATTTATGCTGAGCGATCCATTGGATCTTGAACTTCTCTTCTCGAGTAGCTATCAAAGTTATACTTTGATATACCCATGTGTATTAGATAACCATAAAGATTAAATCATACCCCTCTGCAAGTATATAAAGTGATCAGCTTTATTATACCCTATATTATAATAATGATAATCGCATAGAAAGGCCGAATATAAGACCAATAAAATATTCCCTTTATATAAAAGGTTGATCTCCTCGGTCTCAGAATAAGGATTTTGATCTAGCAACGAAATATTGTGATTTCAATTTCTATTTACTTCTCGATCTAGCCGAAATAATTGGCATCGATGATCGTCAATAATAATTGAATTCTCTTCTCGAATCTATAAAGTTCTAACAAATGTTAAATTCAGCCGTAATAATTAGCTAAGACATTTCTCAACATAATTTGACAATAAGCAGGAATTATATGTACTGCCAATACTAGCTTCTATAGATATGAATATCCAGCAACAGTTATTCTACGAATGTATATTTTTCGAATCAGTAATTCAATTTGAATTATTAAACATGCACTAACTGCGAATAATCAACAATAAATTTTTGGATGCGGTATAATTAACAATAATTAACCACTATAACAATTGACTGAATATAACTCAAGGTTGAGTTAGGAAACTTGCATCTTTCGCTGATTACAGCTACACAATAAACTTATCTGCTTTCGAAAGACCTATATTCATAATATTGGTCTCACAATTAGCACAATAATTTACAACACGCATCACTATATTCTACAGTCAAACTTCTCCTAGGCACATTACCACATAGCCACATCAGTGTTTATAACCTATATAAACACTTATCAAGTCTAACTAATTTGGTCTGGTTAGACTTCGGTCTCATCTCGGTGTTCTGGTCACCCTATCCGACAATTAACACATTGATTGTCAATTAATCTCAGTTTCAAAGCTTCAATATTAATTTAGATAAGTCAATTATCATTTATAATATTTTGCGGAAGCTTTTAATAATTTATAAGCAATTATTATAATTTATAATAATTTTCAAACATCATAAATCATTTTTAAATGATTTAATTATCAAATAATCTTATCATCATTAATATTTAATAATATAAAAATATTAATGTTATATTTGTCAAAATATTAAAGTTATTATTAATAACTTAAAATATTTTTAAATCATCAATATTCTACTTAAATGATTTTTAAAATAATTAAAATCATTTTTAAATCATCACCATTAATATTTAAATATTAATGAAATTATTATCCAAAATATTAAAAGTCATTAATTATAACTTAAAATATTTTTAAATCATTTTTCTCATTTTAAATGATTTTTAAATCAATAAAATCATTTTTAATTCATTTATTTAATATAATAATTAAATAAATCTAATATCATTAATATTAATTTATTAATGAGAATTCTCCAAAAATATTGAAAATTATATTTTATATTTCAAAATATTTTTAACACTTTATTCTTATTTAAAATGATTTTTAAATTAATAAAATCATTTTTACTTACTTATTTATTTAATTTATTAATTAAATAAATCTAATATCATTAATATTAATTTATTAATGAAAATTCTCTAAAAATATTAAAAGTTACATTTTATAAATCAAAATATTTTTAAATACATTATTTTTATTTAAAATGATTTTTTATAATATTAAATCATTTTCTCTAATTTATTTAATAAACTAATTAAATAAATTAAATACCATTAATATTCAAATAATTATAAATATTAAAGAAAAAATATTCCAATTAATCAAAATTATTTTTCATAATTTAAAATAATTTTTAAAACCATTTTTGTAATTTTTATAATTTATTTCTATTTTTATTAATTTTCGGAAAATCGTAATAAAAATAAATAAGCAACCGTCGCTAAAGCTTATAGCGATACTTATAAGTCGTCCTTAGGTGTTCTTGGTGATCAAAAACACCGACTTGATTCGATTTCAGGGTCCTTGGTTTGACCGTTTGATTAATTTTCAATATAAAATGTTTCGGGCAATCTAAACCTTGATCTTGTAGTAGTAAGTATGTAACACTAGAACTAGCAACCCATTTCTAGATCAAATCACAACATATCAGCAAGATAAGATCAATCAAAGTTGTTGTCAGACAGCTCCTGGGCTTTCTGGGTAACCCGTAAATCCAGTCGACGACTTCAACAGGACCACCTTGTGGTTTGATTATCTAAGTGTTCTGATCATGGTTCTTATGATCTAATTGTTCTAAGTTATAGACCTTATGTCAAGGAACAATACTAAAGCAACAAATCGATTTATCATCAATGAGATCAACATGAATTAATGCGGTCAAACTGTCGATCGAATGTTTCTAATCTTTTACGGGTTTTCGAAATTCGTAAAAAAAATGTCAGTGGTGTACTTTGACCACCGCTACAATCTACCTATTGTTAGGATCTAAACGATCTAAAGCCATGGAATCAAATCATATAACACAATTCGGACCTTCAAAACTAATGATGATCCGACCCAGAAAATTGCTTTCATGGCCTAGGCTTTCGGGTTACCAGTTTTTTGGCTCGGTCATTGCCCAATCAATGGGTTTTGATTTATTAATAACTACAAATCTAGCCATTCAAATGATTACGATTTAACTTGAAGATCAAAGACAACATATCGAGTATATATTAAAGCTTTAAAACAACAAAAATCATAACTTGAACAAAATCTATGGCTCTCGACATTAGCTTGTCGACCACAAAGTTTGTTCAAGGCGCTTTTGAAAATCATCACATTTTAAAAGCATTTTGATGCTATGGATCATGTTATATCAACATAGATCACTATAAAACATCATATAACACATGATTAAACACTTTAACACAACATTTCTCTTAGCATACAAGATCAAAATGAACTAGGGTTTTATACCTTTCTAGCCAAATCTTTGATCTTAGATCTCCAATATGATATTAGGTGACCTAGGGGCTGATTATATGACTGAGAAACTTTAAGAATTCGGAGGTTGAGAGAGAGAATGAGTTATGGAGAGCTTGAGAGCAAATGACAAATTTTTATGACTTTTTCTCTCTCCAATCAAATATATATTACTTGGATACATGCATGATCTGATCTTGCTATCAATTGGAGATTAAATTGGCTGATAATTAATGTCACAAAGTCAATGTAGTGGTTTACCAACTAAAGCTCTAGCAATTTCTACAGGTTACATATTAAAGAAATGAAAAAGGGTATTTTGGTCAACGTACATGCAATTTTAATGGCAAACTAGACATTATCCAAAACCCTTAGGGTTTAACCCCGAGGTTTTAACCCTAGAGTTTTACAAGTTTTTAGTTTCTACAATTGTTTCTAATTAGGGTTTTAATTTTTAAAAAAATTAAAATTTTAAAACTATAATTAGGGTTTCTAATCACATTAATGTTTAATAAACACATTAAGTTTATCAATTAGGTTTAGGGTTTCCTAATTTAGGGTTTAGGAATCCCTGATATGAAATTAGGGGTTTTCAGCTTTTGATTAGGGTTTTTAACTATGCGTTAGGGTTTCTAATCCTGAGATTAGGATTTCTATTCTCTTATTAGGGATTATTAATTTTAAACCTTATCCGATCAATCATTGATCAAACACATATTCATCGATACAATTATTTTAATTTTTAATTTATTTTATCGAATCCTATCCAAAATTAGGGTTAGGTTTTCTAAAGTCATTAAGCACAACTCTACTCTAATTTCTCAGTCAATACACAGATTGACTAATTCTCGAAACTCGTATCACAGATACACAGTACAATATTAACAGCCCATGTCAATATTAAATAAATAAATAAAAATATTTGTGAAATTTGGATTATTCGAAATCCCGGGTTATCACATTCGCCCCTCCTTAAAAGAATTCCGTCCTCGGAATCACCGCTTTCTTATTCTCTACAATCTTTTAAAGTTGTATCATCAATTCATTTTTAGCCAAACAATATTAAGTTATGTTTTAAATTCTAACATGTGACATGAGTCTATAAAAGAAAATAGTTCATGAGAAAGTATTTTAAAGGTACACTTTCACTTACCATTTACGGTAAAGACTCCACCGGTTGTGGTAGAAACGCCCTCGGTTCAACTTTCTTTCCATATTGACTCTTCAACAAAGGGATCTATTGAAAGAAAGGAACTAATGATTCTTTGGCGAAACACTCAGATTAAGGAATCTTAGTCAATCGAGATAGAGATTCGGATCTTAGGATTAGGCCTTATCTTACTCGCTACAAGTCTTTCGCTTGCGTGTGTTTGCAACATCCATTGCTTCCGACTATGTCGATGAAATGGGACCGGAAGGCGACCCACCACTAGAGCTTGCTTTGCTCTCGCTCCGCTCGCTCCACTCGCGTAATTTAAGTAATAAGCAAAATCATTACCTGTTGCCACCTCCTGAGTAACCAATGCCTCCTGCGCCGTCATATTGAATGTACGGGCGGTTGATCTTCCTGGCTGTGTAGGTCCTCGAATTGCTATTTTTCCACCACCGGGTCCCTTGTTGACACTTTCCTTCTTAGCACTCCTCTTCGGACAGTTCCGAACCAGATGAGTAGTCGATCCACAAGCATAACAACATTGTATCTTCTTCGGATTGGGACAATTAGGTGACATGTGGCCCTCTTGTCCGCAGTTGTAACAAACTCCCTTCTTCTTCAAACAAACTCCTGCATGGTTCTTCCCACAAGTTGTACATGGCTCCCTCTCTTGGTTTTTTCCTTCAGTCTTGCTACCCGATTGGGTATTCTCACTCCACTTCCTTTTTTTCGGGTTACTACCACCACTACTTCCTCCATCATTGGTCTTCTTCTTCTTTTCCTGATGAAATCGAGATGCAGCTTCGCTTCCTCCTTCAGTAATTAACGCTTTCTCCAACAAAGCCGCGAACTTGTTGATCTGCAATACCGCCACCTTGTTGTATATTCTCAGCTTCAGTCCATTCTCAAATCTTCCTGCCTTTTTTACTTTCGTGACCACCTGATGAGGTGCAAATCTCACTAATTCGTTGAATTTAGCAGCGTATTCAGAAACAGACACATTCTCCTGCTTTAGTTCTAGAAACTTGACTTCCAATCGAGCTTGCATACTCGTTGAAAAGTAATTTTCAAAGAATAATTCCTTGATTCTGGTCTAAGTTACTATAGATGTACCAGCTAGTGCCTAATTCGTCTCCCACCAATAATTGGCTTCTCCCTTCATCAAGTATGTTGCAAAAGCCATCTTCTGTTCTTCTGCCACCCTCGCAATAATGAATGCTTTCTCCATTTCCTTCATCCAAGTTTGGGCTTCAATCGGATCTGTGGTTCCCTTGAATTTAGGCTGTCCTACAGCTTTAAAGTCTTTGAAGTTTGCCAATCTTTCTGCTAGCTGATTCCTCGATCTTCCTCTTGCGGCTGGAGCTCTATATTCCATAGCTTGGGCTAGCATATCCACAAAATTCTACATTGGGTCCGCTTGACCTCCTTCATTATTCACTGATTGTTCTTCTCGTTGGTTTTGATTTTGTCGTCTAGGCGGCATGATCTGATTTAAATAAAAATCTTATATTAATTCTCTTTCTCTATACAAATTCTTAACACAATAAGAATTCAACACATAATTCTCATGTAATCGCATATTTGTTCAAATAGCACATAGTACATATAGTACTTAACACATTATAATCCCTTTAAAATAATTTTAGGATTAACATACTCAATTTTACAAAAAGTTGCAATTCTCCAACTTTACACAAAAAGTTGCCATTTACCATATCACATATCTAATTCCATTTCATAAAACTTACCACACTTATGAGTTTAATAACTTGCCACAATTATATGAGTGCATGAACTTATCCTAGTCAGACCTTTGGCGTCCATTCGCTGAGGGGTTCAAAACATTTCATATAACCATGAGTCATTAACTTACCATAAGTATGAGTTTTAAGAACACACAAATTAATCTTAATCTTATATTCATATAGAAAATAAAGATTTCATTCATTTTAACATATTTTTATTTACATATGTTCATACATCATTCTTGATATTACAACACTTAATATCATAACTTTCTACTCAAAAGATACTACCACTTATATCTAGGTTGTCCACCGACCACTCCCTTCACCATTCTTCTTCTTGTTGGGACACTTGTTGAATCAGTGACCCGTTCTTCCACATGAGAAACACTTCCTCATATTCGGCTTAGGACAATGTAGACAAATATGTCCTTCATGCTTACAATTGAAACTCACATTCTTCCACATCATGCATTCTCCCGCGTGAGTCTTTCCACACTTGCTACTAGCTTGCCTCTTTTTCGAGATTGAATTTTTAGAGATGTTGTTGTCATTGTCCCTCTTTCTCTTAGTCTTGCCCTTCTTCCTGGTTCCTTCAGATGATCCACCATCTTCAGTCTTCATCCTCTCTACCTGCGCCTTCAGCTCGTTCCGTTCTTCAGTCATTTCGCATAACGCCCGCTCTGTCTTCCACAACCCCTCTAAAAGAAATACTTTTCTTCAGAGCTCTTGGACTTCTGCAGATAGCTGATCTTGTTCTCCTACTTTGATCTTATTATTTAACTCCACCTTAGCTTCTTCAGACTTCGCCTCCTCATCACTACTCAGATACATCTCGGGATAATCATCATGATCACTCCCTAGATTAACCATAGTTCATCTTTCCTACTTCTTCAATCGACGCGTTCTGTCTTGGCATCTCTCACTACCATCGGCATCGGTGCGACAAATTACCGCATCTCCATACTCATTTTATCTTCTCCCGACATCCTACAATCAGTTTAAACAACATGATTAGTACTTCTCCGGTACAAACTTCTCACACTATGTGTCCGCATATATCACTATTGATACACTTCGTCAATCTCTCACTTATTCTCTAAATGAGTATTCTATTTCGCTTATGGTTATAATCCTAGGGTTTTCCCCCACCCCACTTAAGGTTTATACCCTACATTTTTTATACCAACCTGTGACGCCCCCCAAATCCGAGTTACCTGACCCCCGAGTTTGGTGTTCATGATCTACAATATAATACCATCTAACTACCCATTCAAATTATAAATAGGAATACATATCTCGTTAACATATGTTGTTAATACATAAGTCCTAGGTCCGCTAACCTTAAAATTTCAAACTTACCCTTTAGATATACAAAAAGGGTTTACAATAGAACTTAATAATATTAATGTTCATTATATTAGTTTATAACTATGCCTTTTCCTTTGTTCTTCTTCGCAGCACCTTCTGCAACTTCGTCCCTAGCTGAAAAGTTTTATATATAGCAAGGGTGAGCAACAAGTTTGCCCCGCAAGTTAAGACATACAATAAAGGTATAGAAATCAATATCAAGTCTTCTTACATTCTACGCAACAATAATCTGATAATGAAAGTATACAACACTTTCAAGGTTTTCTACGATATTCAAATGAATAATCAAGAATTAATTCTACGAAATAGCAAAGTGGAATATTTTCCAGATTTATGCTGAGCGATCCATTGGATCTTGAACTTCTCTTCTCGAGTAGCTATCAAAGTTATACTTTGATATACCCAGGTGTATTAGATAACCATAAAGATTAAATCATACCCCTCTGCAAGTATATAAAGTGATCAGCTTTATTATACCCTATATTATTCATAATATTTAATCGCGCGCAAAGGCTGAATATACGACCAATAAATATTCCCTTTATATAAAAGGTTGTTCTTCTCAGTCTCAGAATAAAAATTTTGATTTAACAACGAAATACTGTGATTTTAATTTCTATTTACTTCTCAATCTAGCCAGAAATAATTGGCATCGATCATCAATAATAATTGAATTTTCTCTTCTTTTCTATCAAATTCTAACAAATGTTAAATCATCCGAATAATTAGCTAAGACATTTCTCAACATAATTTGACAATAAATAGGAATTATCTCATCATTAATTAATTAGCTTCTATGGATATGAATATCCAACAACATTTATTCTAAGAATGTATATTTTCGAATCAATAATTCAATTTGAATTATTAAACATGCATTAACTACGAATAATCAACAATAAATTCTTGGACGCTGTATAATTAACAATAATTAACCACTATAATAACTGAATAAATATAACTCAAGGTTGAGTTAGGAAACTTGCCTCTTCCGTTAATTACAGCTACATAATAAACTTATCTGCTTTCGAAAGACCTATATTCACAATATCGGTCTCACAATTAGCACAATAATTCACAACACGCATCACTGTATTCTACAGTCAAACTTCTCCTAGGCACATCACCACATAGCCACATCAGTGTTTATAACCTATATAAACACTTATCAAATCTAACTAATTCGGTCCGATTAGACTCCGGTCTCATCTCGGTGTTCTGGTCACCCTATCCGATAATTAACACATTGATTATCAATTAATCTCAGTTTCAAAGCTTCAATATTAATTTAGATAAGTCAATTATCATTCATAATATTTTTCGGAAGCTTTTAATAATTTATAAGCAATTATTATAATTTATAATAATTTTTCAAACATCATAATCATTTTTAAATGATTTAATTATCAAATAATCTTATCATCATTAATATTTAATAATATAAAAATATTAATGTTATATTTGTCAAAATATTAAAGTTATTATTAATAACTTAAAATATTTTAAATATTCAATATTCTACTTAAATGATTTTTAAAATAATTAAAATCATTTTAAAAATTATCTTAAATTATTTTAAATCATCACCATTAATATTCAAATATTAATGAAATATTTATCAAAATATTAAAAGTCATTAATTATAACTTAAAATATTTTTAAATTATTTTCTCATTTTTAAATAATTTTTAAATTAATAAAATCATTTTTAATTCATTTATTTAATATAATAATTAAATAAATCAAATATCATTAATATTAATTTATTAATGAGAATTCTCCAAAAATATTAAAATTATATTTTATAATTCAAAATATTTTCTAACACTTTATTCTTATTTAAAATGATTTTTAAATTAATAAAATCATTTTTAACTTATTTATTTAATTTATTAATTAAATAAATCTAATATCATTAATATTAATTTATTAATGAAAATTCTCTAAAAATATTAAATGTTATATTTTATAATTTAAAATATTTTTAAATACATTATTTTTATTTAAAATGATTTTTCATAAAATTAAATCATTTTCCTCTAATTTATTTAATAAACTAATTAAATAAATTAAATACCATTAATATTCAAATAATTATAAATATTAAATAAAAATAGTCCAATAGGTCAAAATTTATTTTTCATAATTTAAAATAATTTTTAAAACCATTTTTGGTAATTTTTATAATTTATTTCTATTTTTTATTAATTTCTGGAAAATCAGAAAATAAAATAAATAGCAACCGTCGCTAAAGCCTATAGCGACACTTATCTATAGTCTTAGGTGTTCTTGGTGATCAAGAACACTAACAGTTTAGTTTCAAGGGTCATGGTTTGACCGTGTGTAATTTCCAATATAAAATGTTTCTAGGCAATCTCTAACCATGATCTTGTAGTCCGTATACAACACTACAACTAGCAACCCATTTCTAGATCAAATCACAACATATCAGCAAGATAAGATCAATCAAAGTTGTTGTCAAACAACTCCTGGGCTTTCTAGGTAACCCAGAAATCCGAGGCAGCTTCAGGGTACCACCTTGTGATTTGATTATCTAAGTGTTCTGATCATGGTTCTTGTGATTTAATTGTTCTAAGTTATAGACCTTATGTCAAGGAACAATACTAAACCAACAAATCGGTTTATCATCAACAGGATCAACATGAATCATACGGTCAAACTCTGTCAGAATTCTCATTCTAACTATTTTTGGATTTTCCAGAAAAGTAAAAATAGTGCGAGTGGTTATTTTGACCACCTGCTACGATCTGCCTGTTGTTAAGTTACACGATCTAAAGCCATTGAATCAAAGAACATATAACGGGCTACAAGTTGAATAAAACACGTGATTAAAACAACATCATATCTGTTAGATCCGGACCTTCAAAACTTCGTGTCGAACATTTGTCACGGCCTTCTACAGGTTACCCAGATTGCTTTGGCCATGCCCCGGTCAACAAGTTTTGACTGTTAATAACTACAAATCTAGTCATTCAATGACCCTGATTTCACTTGAAGATCAAAGAAAACATGACAGAGTATATATTAAAGCTTTAAAACAACAAGAATCATATTTGAACAAGAATCTGTGGCTCCTGACGTTAGCTTGTCAGACCACAAAGTTTGTTCTTGGCAGTTTTGAAAATCATCACTTTTAAATCATTTTGATGCTATGGATATATGTTATATCAACATAGATCACCATAAAACATCATATAACACATGATTAAACACTTTAACACAACATTTCTCTTAGCATACAAGATCAAAATGAAGTAGGGTTTTATACCTTTCTAGCCAAATCTTTTATCTTAGATCTCCAATATGATATTAGGTGACCTAGCGGCTGATTATATGACTGAGGAACTTTAAGAATTCGGAGGTTGAGAGAGAGAGAATGAGTTATGGAGAGCTTGAGAGCAAATGACAAATTTTTATGACTTTCTCTCTCTCCAATCTAATATATGATCTTGTTGTCAATTGGAGATTAAATTGGCTGATATTTAATGTCACAAAGTCAATGTAGTGGTTTACCAACTAAAGCTCTAGCAATATCTACAAGTTACATTTAATGAAATGAAAAAGGGCTTTTTGGTCAATGTACATGCAATTTTAGTGGCGAACTAGACATTATCAAAACCCTTAGGGTTTAACCCTTAGGGTTTAGCCCTAAGGTTCTAACCCTAGAGTTTCATAACTTTAGTTTCTACAATTATTTTCTAATTAGGGTTTTAATTAGAAAAATAAAAATTTTAAAACTATAATTAGGGTTTCATACGCACAACAACGTTTAATAAACACATTAAGCTTATTAATTAGGTTTAGGGTTTCCTAGTTTAGGGTTTAGGAATCCCGAAAATGAAATTAGGGTTTCCCGGCTTTCGATTAGGGTTTCTAACTGTGCGTTAGGGTTTCTAATCCTGAGATTAGTGTTTCTAATCTCTTATTAGGGTTTATTAATTTTAAACCTTATCCGATCGATCATTGATCAAAATTTCTATACAGTACAAACACATATTCATCGATACTATTATTTTAATTGCATTTTTTACCGAATCCCTATCCAAAAATTAGGGTTAGGGTTTTCTAAAGCTGTTAAGCACAACTCTACTCTAATTTCTCAGTCAATACATAGATTGACTAATTTTCGAAACTCGTATCATAGATACATTGTAAAATAAAAAAAAAATTAAATAACAAAAAAAAAACCAAAAAAAATTCTCGAAACTCGTATCATATATCAATATATATATCAATATAATAAAAAATTAAAAAAAAACGATACAAAATCCCGAAACATTGTATAATTATTAATACATTATTATTATACATTATTATTATAGATATCATATGTCCACAGAATCTGGGAAAGGATTTCACTTTGATTGTAATAAGAAGATAGTTAATACATTCATTATATTGTGTTTTCAATGGACTGATTGTATAGTTATGAGTACCGTGTAGCACCATATGTCGAGTTGGAAGATACCTGAATTTGGGGGCGTCACAGGTTGGTATCAAAGCCTTAGGTTAAAAAACTCAGGGGAGGGGGGGAAGAATCTTAGGTTAATAGCCTCGTAAGGAAGGTAAAGTCCGAAGGAAGAAATTCGAGTCGAATGAATTAATAAGGTATTGAGAAAACTCAGTACTGAAAGATTTAAAAGATGGAAATTAATCCTAAATAAATTAAATGTGATTTGTGCTTATACTATTGTGTATTATGTACTAATCAACATGATATAAGTTTTTTAGATGTCCAATGATAGCTTGATGTATAGAGACATTCACGTGGTGAGTGAAGAGTCAGTGAACCGAGTGGAGATAGTACCTATGCCAGTGGCGGAGGTACCAATAGTGGTTCTAGAAGATTCTGATCCATAAGAGTACATTTCTGGGGAGGATTACTCTGAGGAAACAATGGGAATAACATCATATATAAATATGATGATAGACGTGGAGGAGAATATGGAGGTAACATCGATTAATACGGTGGTACCTACTCAGGAGTCAACACCTCCAGATGCAATGAGATCATTGTACCTGGCTGTGCTTGATAGGAATGTGCATCTGCACACTATGGTGCAGACACAGAACAAGGAGATTACTGCCCTATATGAGGCGAAGGAGTCTGCAGAGGCAGATTTTGAGTCGGAGCATGATGAAAAAGTGATGATGACGGATAAGGCGAGGGATTATAAGGAAGAGGCCGTAGAGCTTCGAAAGAAACTGGTTGAAAAAGACCAGAAGATAGTAAGGATGTCGTACATCCATGACTGTGCTCACGAGGATTTCAAGCTAAAAATTGCTTGTTATTCTATTGAGTCAAGGCAGACTCAACATACAATTAGTTAAGATATTATTTTGATTTTAGCAAATCATAAACATAAGAATGCAGTAAGGCAGTGTTAGTAGATCATTAGATCTTTTTGGTATATATGTAGTGACGTAAAGCCCTCTTTTGTATAATTAAAGGGTAGTCTTTTTGTAAATCACAATTTTTGTAGAAGTCAATAGCGAGATAGTAATGTAATAACTTTTGGCTATTAAAGCAAAGTGTAAATAGTTTTGACTATGAAAGCATATTATAATAATGAAGTTTTTATTTAATGTGCTTGTTGTGGTATGAGTTGTTATTTGGGAATGATAACCAAGTAGTTAAATAAATAATAATGAAACTTTATTTATTTAATCAGAATTATGCCGCCACGAAGGAGACAACGTAACCAAGAGGCTGAGTCTCATAATGAAAATCATGGGGATCCTAATAGCCCTATGCAAGAGTTCATTAATTTATTAATGGCAGAATTTAATCAAGTTAGGGGAGGGATTCCCGTAGCACCTATGGTAGCTAGAACAACTACCTTTAAAGAATCCAAAAGTGTGGGTCCTCCAAAGTTCCGAGGAATGACGGACGCCTTAGAGGCCCAGACATGGGTGAAACAGATAGAGAAGACGTTAGTTATCACAAACGTGGGTAAGGCGCAAAAGACTTCTTTTGCGACTTACATGATGAAAGGGGAGGCCAACTAGTAGTGGGAGGCTCACCAGGGTGGGGCTAGAACAGAGGCAGTTACATGGGAACAGTTCAAGAAGGTATTATTTGAGAACTATTTCCCTACTAGCATGCAAGGTCGAATGGAGATTAAGTTCTTAGAACTTAAACAAGGAGATATGACAGTTCCCCAGTATGCAGCCAAATTCAATGAATTGGCGAGATTTGCTCCACATCAAGTGGACACAGAAGAGAGGAAGGCTCGTAGGTTTGAGCGGGGCTCAAACCCAGCTCTAAAAAGAGGATTTTGTGTGTTTGAGTGCTTCCTACGGGACCATTCTGGAAAAGGCAATTATAGCCGAGGGTGGTGGTGAGGCGTTGTCTCAGTACCACAAGGAAAGAAAGAATAAGAATAAGAGTGAGGGAGGAAATAAGGCAGATGTTGCCAGCGGTAGTGGCAATATGCCAAAGAGAAAAAGCTTTAACCCTGGGAATACTAGGGTGAAATAAGGAGATCCTAAGAGTAAGATAGAGGAATGCAAGACATGCAGAAAGACTCATTTGGGAGTCTATTTAAAAGAAAAATTAGTTTGTTACAACTGTGGGCAGGAGGGACATTTATCACCCTATTGTCCTAACCCTAAGAAAAATCATGGGTGTTTTGTTTGTGGATCATTGAACCACATGGCAAGAAATTTCCCGAAGAAAGGGTTAGAGGGAAATAAGGGTTTTGGTAGTGGTAAATTAGCCATTACTGGACCAACACCATCTGTGGGTAGACCCTCAGCCCGTAAATTTAATATGACTTTCCAAGATGCGGTTGCATCATCAGATGTAGTAGCAGGTATCATTCCAGTTAATGAAATAAGTGTTTATGTGTTACTTGACTCGGATGCTACTTGTTCTTTTATAGCATGTGAATTTGCTAAGCGATTAGGTTTAATCCCTAAAAAGTTAGCAATACCTTTAGACGTTTAGGTAGTAAATGAAGAGATAATCCCAATTGAACATATTCATAAGGATTGTTACGTAGATATCAGAGGTAATAAGTTATCGGTAGATTTGGTACCGATAAGGTTAAAAGAATTCGATGTAATTCTTGGTATGGATTGGTTGATTAACCATAAGGCTTTAATAGATTTCCATAGGAAAAGTGTGAACCTTCGGCTTTCTAAGAAAACCAAGGTAGTGTTCTTCGGTAGTAAATGAACGAGACGCTCTTGTTGTCTAACGATGACACAAGCTAGGAAAATATTGAGAAAGGGGTGTGTAGGTTATTTGTGCCATGTTGTGGATACCCAAAGAGTGGGAACATCCTTGGACCATATACCTATAGTTCAAGAGTTCGCGAATGTATTTTCGGAGGAATTTCCGGGTATTCCACCGGATAGAGAGGTTGAGTTTGTGATTGATCTGTTACCGGGTATGACACTAGTTTCAAGGGCACCATATCGGATGGCGCCAGTTGAGATGAAGGAGTTAATGGTTCAATTACAATTAATATTAGACAAGAAGTACATTCAACCGAGTGTGTCTCCTTGGGGAGCACCGGTATTGTTTGTAAAGAAAAAGGATGGATCGTTACGACTTTGTATCGACTATCGAGAGTTGAACAAGTTAACGATTAAGAATAAATACCCGTTGCCCAGGATCAATGATCTATTTGATCATTTGAAAGGGGAAAGGTATTTTTCTAAAATAGATTTGCATACGGGGTATCATCAGTTAAAAGTAAGGAAGGAGGATGTACCTAAGACGACATTCAGAACCCGTTATAGTCATTACGAGTTTCTGGTGATGTTGTTTGGGTTGACTAATGCGCCAACCGCATTTATAGATATGATGAACAGAGTGTTCAAACAGTATTTTGACAAGTTCATCATAGTTTTCATTGATGATATTCTAGTATATTCTAAGATGCCAGAAGATCATGCTGAACATTTAAGGATAGTGTTGGAGACACTACGGAAGGAAAAGTTATATGCAAAATTCACAAAGTGTGAATTTTGACTTGAACGAGTGCAGTTTCTAGGACATATTATTGATAAAGATGGCATTTCTGTGGATCCAGTAAAAGTAAAGAAGTTAATGAGTGGGAGCAACAGAAAATGCCAACTGAGGTTCGGAGTTTTCTGGGGTTAACGGGATACTATAGAAGGTTCATCTAGGACTTTTCTAAAATAGCTACTCCGCTGACAAATTTGACGAGAAGTCGGTGAAGTATGTGTGGACTGAAAAATGTGAGAACAGTTTTCAGGAACTAAAGAAGAGGTTAAGTGAGGCACCTGTATTATCTTTGCCAAATGATAAAGGGAATTTTGTAGTGTATAGCGATGCTCAGCATAGAGACGAAGGTTATGGGTCATGCAAAGATGCGTGTCATCATGCAAAGACGTAAATTAAAAGATTATGAGAAGGCCTATCCTACTCATGATCTGGAATTGGCAGCTGTAGTTTTTGCCTTAAAAATATGGAGGCATTATATATACGGGGAGAAGTGTGAGATATACACGGACCATAAAAGTTTGAAATATATCTTCACACCGAAGGAGTTGAATATGAGGCAGAGAAGGTGGTTGGACCTAATAAAAGATTAGGATTATGATATTTTATATCATCCAGGGAAAGCAAATGTAGTAGCCGATGCGCTAAGTAGGAAGGGTAGAGAGAAACTGTCAATGTTAACGACTCAGAGTGAGTTAGTAACAACGATGGCGAGAATGAAATTAGAAGTTAAATTACCGGATGAAGCGGAGGAGATGTTATTTTCCATAGAGACTCAACCAACCATAGTGGAACGTGTTAAGGAAGTGCAATTGAGCAATGAGGAATGTGAGCATATGAAGAAGAGGATAGAAGATGAAGAAAAGACTAAGTATAACCTCGATAGGGAGGGATTACTTCGTTTTGAAGGAAGAATTTGGGTACATATAATTCTAAATTAAAGGAGGAGATAATGAGCGAGGCCCATATTTTGAGGTACTCTATATATCTTGGTAGTATGAAGATGTATCAAGACCTTCGTCAGAACTTTTGGTGGCCAAACATGAAAAGGGAGATAGTAGAATATGTTAGTAGGTTCTTAACTTGTCAGCGGGTTAAGGCTGAACACCAACGACCTAGTGGGTTGTCGCAATCATTAGAAATTCTAGAGTGGAAATGGGAGCACATCACAATGGACTTTTTGGTGGGACTTCCAACAACAAAGAAAGTATACGATGATGCTATTTGGGTGGTAGTGGATCGATTAACGAAATCGGCTCATTTTCTACCAATAGGAGTTAGGTATAACCTAGAACAATTAGCTAAGCTTTATGTCAAGGAAATTATTTCAAGACATGGAGTACCTATTTCGATTGTGTCAGATCATGATCCACGATTCACATCGAACTTTTAGAGGAGTTTGCAAGAGCAAATGGGAACACAGTTAAGATTGAGTATGGTGTATCATCCTTAGACGGATGGACAAAGTGAACGGATAATTCAAATGCTTGAAGATATGTTAAGATCTTGCGTTATGGATTTCAAAGGAGTTGGGATGATCATCTACCGTTGGTAAAATTTGCGTACAACAATAGTTTTCAAGCTAGTATAGGCATGCCGCCTTACGGAGCGTTGTATGGAAGGAAGTGTAGAACTCTACTGTGTTGGAACGAAGTGGGTGAATGTCGGATGTTGGTACCTGAATTGATACAACAAACGACGGACATGGTAAAGATAATACGTACTCGATTGGTAGTGGCTCAAGATAGACAGAAGAAGTATGCCGATCCTCACAGAGAAAAGAGAGAATTTAATGTAGGGTCTTATATCTTTCTGAGTATATTGCCTTGGAAAGGAAAGATACATTTTGGAAAGAAAAGGAAGTTAAGTCCAAGGTTTATAGGACCTTTTGAGATTTTAAGAAGGGTTGGAGAGGTAGCTTATGAAGTAGCCTTACCTCCAGAAATGGAACGTATACACAATGTGTTTCACGTGTCTATGTTACGTCCCTATAAACCGGACTATAAACACGTAATAGAGTATGAATCTATTCAGATAGAGAAAGATTTATCGCATAAAGAACTTCTAATTCAAATTGTTGATAGGAAGGAACAAGTTTTGAGAAATTAGATAATACCTTCGGTGAAGGTTATTTGGAGAAACCACAATGCTGAAGAAGCAATGTGGGAACTCGAAAGTAAAATGAAGGAAAATTTTCCTCATTTGTTTATGTAATTATGTTTATATTCGGGGATGTAATCCTTATAAGGGGAGAATGTAATGCCGAGAAAATCGGATTTATATGAGAATTAAATTTTATTTAATTATGTGAATTAAATGAATTTAATTGATTATTTATGTGAGTAAACTATGTGAAGGTCATTCTATGACCTAGAATGTATGGATGTGGTTAGTATTCTGGCTATGTGTGCCAGAATTAATTGTTTTGAATTTCTAAGACGAAAATAAAAGTTTTCTGAGAAATTCTCGTAAAAACACTATTCATCCCTTTCTGCTCGGGAATTAACTTTGAAATTCCGAGAAACGCGTAATGATAGAATATGAAGATGAGATGGAATATTTAATAATATTTCATTTATGGCAAATGAAGTTTTCGCCCGCGGTCTTAAAACCTAAGGGTTAAGAAGAATGGTTTTCGAGAAGGAAATAAGATACGTATAATTAATTATGACGATTATGCGTACGTTATATGAGTGTGATACTATTTATTATATGAGTATAATATGAAGATTTAATATGAAGAACAAATACGATTATCGTACGAGTATTATACGAAGAAAATACGTGAATGTTACGTGTAGAATACGGTTGATGTTATGGACTTAGAGTTTAGGACTTAGTATAATCCAATTGGATTTGGATTATATCAAGCCCAAGTAATTGAGTAATCAAGCCCAATGAATTATGTGTTTAAGCTCAAGTCAAGAACCAACGTTATGTTTAATTAAGCCCGATTCAAGAAACCGAACTGTAGATCAAACCGATGGGTCACCGAATGGGTAAAACCCATGGGGCAACCCATGGGGATGACCCATGGGCATGTGGGTCAGCCACTTAGTGGCCAAGTAAAGTGAACTACTTGATCACAAAGTATTTTACTTGGTGATAAAGTAGTGAATAGTAAGGAGGTGGGGAGAAAAGACCAAAAAGCCCTCCATTTGAAATGCTTATAAAAGAAGGCTTAAGTTGGTTATTTTTGGTTTTCCAAAAGATCATCCAACTTATATTGAGAGAGAGAAAGAGCTAGACATAAGCAATCATCTCACTTTGAAGCTTTTCATTAGAGGTTTTAACAAGAACATAAAGATTGGAAAGGTAATATTCCATTAGTATTAGTTTTCCATCCTTTTGATTTCTTTGTTATGAAGAATCATAGATTAGTGCAGCATGCCTCTTATTAAGGAATAAGGATGGCTTGTAATATGTAAGACCTTTATAAGTCATGTGTAAATGAAAATCGTAAGGGTTTACGTAAGTTAAAACCATAAGAAATATTGATTTATGAACATGGTTGTTGATGGACAAATTGAATACCATAACTATTAGAATATGTGCATCTTGCTTGGTTAGATTCTAGATATAAAATCAATGGAGTGTTCCATTTGATTTGGCATATAGAACACTAGTAACAAAGTTATGGCGAATTTTACGGAATTAGGCGTTAAACGTCAAAAACGTAGAAATTTCGGATTAGTAGTCAAAAGTTGACGTGAGACTTGAAAACTTTGGTTTTCAATGTCAACACGTGAGATAGGGTATTTCAGAGTCGTGGACTCAAGAATCGTCGGATTCTGACTTAAAACGAAGAAAACGAGTATTGAACGCTCGAAAGGGTTTAACAAACGCTTGATAATGAACTTAGAATTGCATTTTGAGTTAACTGATTCAGAATTATAAAATTCTTATATAAACGCGTAGAGTATGTAATTTATAAGTGGTAGGCTTTTGAACGGACCAAATCGGAATTGTAATGAATAAGTTATGAAGCCGGGAAATTCACTAAAAATTTTATCTGTGAAAATTTTATAGTCTCGAGGTCTCAGCGCGCAGACACGCAGATAAAGGCTTATCAGGTCTGCGCCAGCAATCACATGCTTGTACTGATGTAATGACTACTACTAAAGAGCGGTGCCGCAACCATTCATTCACAGTATAGGTTTTTGCTGCAGTCATGCCAGACCAGGCTTATATTGTAAACCGCACCACTTGCGCCAATGATGTTATATATAGAGGCCACGCCGCGGCACCGAGGCAGGGGAGTTGTTAGACAAGTTAGGTTTTAAATTCAATTGTTTAAAGACCAATATGAGATAAGTTTATATACTTAATCAACATACTAAAACTATTCCTATGTTACATATACTAGTGTATATGGTGATGAACTTAGGAATTGAAGCGAGTTGTTAGTATGGTAACGAAGAACACGAAGTGTTAATAAATAAACCATAAACGGTAATCGACATTGGTATTCACCAATGATGATCGAGTCCGATTAATAACGTAAGATCATTAACAAGCCAGGATGAAGGGTAGTAAGTCGAATTGACATTATTAATGAAATAAAGTCAACTAAAACATAGAAGAGAAAGAAGTTGGTAGAAATAATGTGATTGATTGTTTGGTAGATAATTATAGTGTGCTATGTGAATACATCATGTAGATTCTGTAAAGGTTGAGAACAGTCAAATATATTATTCGAAGGCAGGTTTTTCTAAAAGCTTGTTTAACCTTCGAGTTAGGCAAGTTTTTTGTGATTCATTGTAATGAGTTGCATGAATGATTTTAAAGAAAGGGTCAATGCCAGTTTTAACTCGGCTAGACTATTCGTATAAGAGAGATTGATTTGTATACATATCTTTCTATATATAAATAGTAACACTATCCTATGCCAAGTATTTGGTACGGATTCAAAGGTAAGTTTGTCTATGAACAAACAAAAGTATTTTTCATCGTTTATACGATGGGCACACGAGTTTGCCAAAACTTAAACATAAATACGTTTAACGGATGAATGTTGATCAACATAGAGTACTATAGGCTGATCACCTAGAAGTGCTCATAAGAAATGCCGGATGTACAGCCTTAGTGTTGTGATGTCCTTTTCAAGTATGATAACAGAAAGATATTGTTCATTGTCTTTCGATTGGTTTAGAATTCCTAAACTATTATATACTTTGGGAGTTGATGTTATGAATTGTTAAGTATTAATGTTTCGTAATACTTCATGACTATTTGTTCGGTTATGGGTGATTTTCATATAATTCACGAATGTGGTATTGATATTATTCTTTGTTAGACTTGTTGAGCTTGTTATGCTCACTTCTTGCATGAATTATATGATTACAGTTAAAGTCTAGCATACTGAGAATGCTAAGAGAAATAAGGGCAAGGCTAAGATGGATAGTTTACCATCTTGTAATATATTAGTATGATTGTATGTATTATACTTACGAACAACGAATGATGTAATTGGTTTATGAACCTAGGAAAGGATTTCACTTTGATTGTAATAAGAAGATAGTTAATACATTCATTATGTTGTGTTTTCAATGGAATGATTGTATAGTTATGAGTACCGTGTAGCACCATATGTCGGGTTGGAAGATACCCGAATTTGGGGGCGTCACAGAGAAGAGCCAGGGCGAACTTATATTATGAAGTTCACTTAGAGGGGTGTGGATAGTATTCCCATGAATTTGGCATTGGTAACATCTCTTAACGTGATCATCACAATCAGCCTTAAAAAGAGAGCCAGTAATGCCCTATTCTTAGGATCTTCTTGACAAGTAGAGGGCCGCTTATGTGTGGGCCACATACTCCACCATGGATTTCATCCATGAGCCTCTGAGCTTGGTCTTTCTCTAGACATCTGAGGAGACCTAATCATGCATCTCTTTTGTATAGTGCATCTTCGCTCAGGTAAAATTTTATAGCCATTTAATGAATCCGCTTCTTTTCAGCCTGACTCGCCTCAGCGGGTGTAGATCCATCTCGCGGGTACTCTTCTATATGTGTATACCAAGGGTGTTGGATGGGAGGTAGCTCATCTGATACTTCTCCAATGTAATTCCCATACGCTGGAGCCTTTTACAGGGCAAATGTGATGCTTAGCATGTTTTCCTTGTCAAGTATGTTGATCATGGAGGCCAAAGTTGCTAGAGCATCCACAAAGTCATTCCTATTCCGAGGAATATGGAGGAAGGATATTTTTTCAAACTCTAAAGCCATCTATATAACCTGCCGATGGTAAGGTAGCAAATGTAGCTCTTTGGTGTGATAGATCCCAGAGGTTTGTCTGATTACCAATTCAGAATCTCCAAAGACAATTACCCATCTAATGCCCATTGATTAGGCAAGTTTCAACCCCATAATATAACCTTCATAGTCAACTGTGTTGTTGGTGCTGGCAAACTGCAATTTGATGGCGACGAGATATTGCTCCCCCGTAATGGATATTAGAACTGCTCTAGCGCCACAACCTTCGATGTTTATAGCTCGATCAAAATACATCTTCCATAGTTGGTATGTATTATCTTGACGGTGTTACTGAACTGTCATTACCCCTTCATTGGGGAAGTATGTTTCTAAGGGTTTGAAATCCCCTGAAGGTGCGGCGACTAATTGATCCGTAATTCATTGACCTTTGATAGACTTTTGCGTCACATAGACGATGTCAAATTATTGTAAGATCAACTGCCATTTGGACAGTCGATAATTCAACATGGGTTCAATGAATACTTATTTGAGAAGATCCACGCGGGATATGAGATGGGTTGTGTGACCATGGAGATAATATTGTAATCTCATGGAAGCTCATGCTAATGCACAACAAGTCTTCTTAATTAAGGTATACTTGTGCTCACTAATGCTGAATCTTTTGCTGAGGTAATAGATAGCTCGTTCTTGGCCTCTATCATCTTTCTGCCCCAACATGTAGCCCATGGCATTGTCATTGATGGACAGGTACATAAACAATGGAACACCATCCCTGGGAGGTACCAAAACATGAGCTTTGACTAGATGCTCTTTGATTGTAAGGAAGGCTTTCTGACACTCATCATTCCATTTTATGGAGGAGTTCTTCCATAGCAACTTGAAGATAGGCTCACAGGTTGCTTTGAGTTGGGATATAAATCGGCTGATGAAGTTGATTCTTCCCAAAAATCCCCATATTTCCTTCTCTGTCTGAGGTATGGGCATTTTCATGATGGCCTAGATTTTTGTTGGACCCAACTCCATCCCTTTGTGGCTGACTAGGAATCCTAGAAACTTGCCTGATTTAACACCAAAGGCGCACTTGGCTGGATTCAACTTCAAAGTGTACTTACACAACCTGTTGAAGAGCTATTTGATATGATCTAAGTGGTCTTTCTCTCTTTAGGATTTGATAATGATTTCATCAACATAGATCTCTATTTCTTTATGCATTAGATCATGGAAAAGAGTCATCACAACTCGCTGATAGGTAGCTCTGGCATTGATGAGGCCGAATGACAACCGTCTGTAGCAAAAGGTTCCCCAAGGAGTGATGAATGCAGTTTTCTCACAATCCTCTTTAGCAACCATGATTTAATGGTACCCCACAAAGCAATCTGCAAAGGAGTACATGTCATATTGAGTTGTAATATCAATGAGTATGTAGATGAATGGCACGAGGAAGCTATCTTTGAGACAAGCTTTATTCAGATCCCTGTAATCCACGCAAACTTGCACCTTTCCTCCAGGTTTAGGCATTGGGACTATGTTGGATAGCCACTCAGGGTATGTTGACACCATGATGATGTCGGCTTGAAATTATTTCACAATTTCTTCCTTAACTTTTAAACTTCACTCAGGTTTTAATCGCCTGAGCTTCTGCCAGACTGGCTTGAATCCTTCTTTGATGGGAAGGCAATGAAAGACAATGTCAGGGAACAAACCAACCATGTTTTCGTGAGACCATGCAAACACATCCTGCAATTGGGTCAATAGAGTAACCATGTCATTTCTTTGGTTTGGAGTGAGGTCCATACCAATCTTGATTTTTTGGGGTTTTTTGAGGTTGCAAAGAGGTGATTTGATCAAGATTTGGCTTCGGTTTGTCTTCGACCCATTCTTTGATCTCCTAAGGTATCTCATAGTCTTCTTGTTCAATCTCAATCAAGTTTGAGTCCAGCTTTACATTAAAGTTACAGTCCTTGTGAAGAAAAGGTACCTCATCAGCAAGTATAGGCACGTCTAACTTTAGAGTCCTGAAACAAAATGCTTTCACTTAATATATGAAACTGTTTAATCATATAAAGTGTTAGGATATAATGAAAAAAAAACAACTGCTAATATTGTAAAGAAAAAGTAAGCAGTTATTGCTATTTACAGGGCAGAGGGAGTTTCTGCCCTTTTTACCCTTGTCGACAAATGCAAGGAGTCTTGCTCCAATTATCAAGGGTGAAGTCATGGTGGACAGCAGTGATTAAGGGGCTGTTATCATCTTCCTTTTCCTGAATGATGACCATGTTGTCTGGACAATCATCAACTAGAATGTCTCTGTTCATACCCTCAGTTTGGACTATGACGCGCATGTTTGATAACCGCCTTGCATTGTCTTGTTTACTTCTTTGATCCTTTTCCTCCGCATCAGAATCTGACATTAAGACTTCCTTTTCTTTGATCGATATTGGCTTAAAAACAACATAGCCACAACATGGGCAAGAACCTTTAATAGAGGCCGTACAGGCTCAGCCTCTTTAGGTTTAGGCAATCGCCGCGTGGCAGAAGATGAAGGAACCTTTTTGTGTTTATGAGATTCCTGTAAGTTGAGCCAGAAGGATAGCCTAGTCTGGATGTCCCTGTTTGATAGGGAACTTGAATTGGGCTCTTAATGCCCTGATGATCCTTTCCTAACCCTTGTCCAGGTTGATAGCCCAAGGATATCATCTCTTGACTTTCCGATATTACCTCGGCAGAAATTCTGGGTATCAGAGGTGGCACCCCAATGGGTTGATAGTGACTGTTGCTCACCTCAGGGGCCTAGAAGCTGACGGGCTCAACCTCTGCATTGAAACTGATGAGTGGTATGTCACCTTGTACAGGACATCCTGGCTCCGCATTAACAGTGACTAGGTTATTGTTAATGATGTATTTGAGCTACTAATGAAGGGTGGAAGAGACGGCTCTAGCCATATGAATCCATGATCTTCCCAATAGTAGATTTTATCCTATATCTATTTTGAGCACATGAAAGAATACGCAGAATGTATGTGGACCAATCTCCACAGGTAGTTCAATCTCTCCGACGACATTTCATCGGGATCCATCAAAAGCTTTGATAATTTTATGGCTGCTTCGGATCCTGTTGAGATTGATGTTCATTTTCTCCAACGTGGCATAAGGGCAGATGTTAAAGGATGGTCCTCCACCTATCAGAACTCCTCCCACCATATATCCGAAGGACATAACCGCTATGTGCAACGGTTTACAATGACCTGTACCTTCGGGAGGTATGTCATCATCAGTGAAGGATATCACATTGTTGTTGAAGATGTGATTAACCAGATGATGAAACTTTTTAACATCCCTTGATTTTGGCAAGTGGGCGCTTCTTCTAAAACTCTCAATAAGACCTTCTCGTGATCTTCTAAAGAGAAAACCATGTCCAGTATAGAAATATGTTGTGGAGCTTCTTTCAAGCTTAAAACCACCTTGGCTTCCTTGTGTCCCAAAGTACGGAGGAATTATTCAATCTTCTCCATAGGAACTTTCCCCTTTGACTTGATGGTACACTTCATCACTCGTTGGGGAAGATACAATGGATTTTCCTTCGACACTATAGTAGTTATATTAGATGTGGATCCTTCAGCCTCTCTATAATTCCATGGCACTTTCTCTAGGCTGATAACTGGATAATGTAGCCTGAATGGCAATATGATTGGCTTTGGTGCAACCACTTTTAAAGGATTTTTAACACCTTTGAGCTGAATTGGTTGTATTGTAAGTGGTGTGGCAGCCAAATCTCCCTCAGAGGATATAACCGCTATGACTTCCTTCCATTTTATAGGAAATGTGTCCCCACTCTCAATTAATACAGCATCATTGTCTTCCATTTGCAGGACACCACTGTCAATTAGGTTCTGAATAAGATGGTGGAGTGCCCAGCATTCTTCAGTGTTGTGACTGCGAGAATGGGAGTGGTACTGACATACTCCATTAAAATTAAATCGTCTTAAGCGTGAGCTGATTAAAGGTAGCAGAGCTGTGATTCTTCCCTCATTGATCAGCATCTGCAATATTTCCCTCATTTAGCGTGAGGTGTGATTAACACATCATTAGTCCAAGTTAAAAGGGTATCAAAAGTCTGTGAGTAGCAGACTTCATCGCTTCAGTCGGGGGTATGCAATTGTGTGCCATACTTAAGCTCAGGATCGGCAAGCATGTGCCATTTTTGGCCTTTAGCATCGGCAATTGTGCTTGCAAGTACATGACAAAACTAGAGACAATAACAGTGAGCGAGAGCCGCTTTTAGCCCAACTAATACTTAATTTCACCCATTTAAATCGTGAAATTAACATATACAATTGGTATAACACTATCATAAACATGTTTCCTCACATATTCAACCACTTTGAACAATTTAACAACAACTTTAACTAATTTAAATCCTTAAATTTCATATTTTCATACAAAAACTCTATTTTTGACATCCTTCATAGAAATCATCACTATGATCACAATTGTTGTCCAAATTACTTCTTTCAAATTACGTTATCTTCGTTTCTTAATGAGCTAACATAATCAAGCCTGAATTCATAGATTAACATAAAAATTGACCACCATAATTGGTACTTTTACAAGCCATATGTAAAATATATACTTCAATTTACTTTTCTTCCTTTTTGAACGAAATTAGCATAACAAAATCTTATCTAAATGCAAACTCTAACATCTAAAACATGTATAATCATAATTACCAGTTATATATGTCAACAATTCAACAAATTGAATTCATAGAGCATGAGATTTTTTGCCGTAAAAAGCTATATATATACATAAATACATACATAATATTAAGGTTAAAGAAAATACATTCAATTGGCTTGTTAAGTCTTGCTAAACACTGAAGTTGCTGACAATTCTCTCAATCTCTCTCTCTATCCTCTCTCAAGTTCTCTGCAGCTTTTCTTCTTAGGCCAAAAGACAATTCACGTAAAACTAATACATACTTAAGCGTAAAGATAAAAACTGATAACCTTAATACGTTTAGTTATTAGAATATTAGTTACCAATATAACTCTTAGGTTATAAATATATTATATTTATGATTTAATTTAATTTATTTGTTTTATTTATATTATATAAAATTCAAAATTAAAAATCCAAAAGTCATAAGCCTTATTTGGGTAAATAAATTTAAAATTACTTTAATTTATTTTAATAAATAATTTAATTTATAATTTATAATCACATATTATTTATTTGGATTTCCATATCCAACATTAATCAAATCAACTAATTATACATACTATATGTTAAATAAATATTTCACTTAAACAAATATCACAAAATTATAATTTCATTATAATTTTATTTAATAATTTAATATACCATACGAAATTATTAAATCAAAACAACAATATAACATCTCATGTTATTTATAACTCTCTAAATTATAAATTAAATTAATTTAGAAAATTATTAATTCATAATTATTTAATAACAACAATCACATCAATAAAATATTTACTTCATTTAATAAATATTTTAAATTACAATATAATAAAATCTTGGATTGTTACATCCTTCCTTCTTTACAAGGATTTTGTCCCCAGAATCACAACTCAAACAATCAAATCGTCACATTCTTCCCTTCTTACCAAGATTCTGTCCCCAGAATCGAAGACACAGACTAAAAAAATAACTCAGGGTAATTCTTTATCATTTCAGTTTTGAGTTCCCACGTAGCATCTTCGACGCTGTGGTTCCTCCATATCACCTTCATAGAAGGTATCACCTTACCCCTGAGCATTTGTTATTTTCTGTCGACTATCTGAATAGTAATTTCCTAGTAGGACATCCACAACGGTTCGTACTAGATCACATGATTGTAGTCGGGCTTGTTCGATCATAATACCGAAACATGAAAAAAACATTGCGAATGCGCTCTGACTGTAGAGGTAGGGCTACCTCAAAAGCATATTTTCAACTTCATCAACGCTTCCTATACTATAACCTTTTTATACCCAATCTAGTTCATCAAACTTACCACACTTTGGAAATTTAGGAACTTGCCATAATCATATTAGTTTAGGAACTTATCCTAGTCAGACCATAGGCGTCCATTCGCTGAGGGGTTCAAACATACCATATGATTATGAGTTACGAATTTACCACATGCTTTAGTTTTAAGAATTGAACCTAATCTTAATATCATCTAACTTAATTTTAAAAAACCTTTAACTATCAAATATATACATGAGAAAAGAATCACCTTTCCATCACATATACATTGATAGCGTGATACCGATATTCCAATTATTATCAATGTGATAAACCAAGTACATGCACAAAACCTCTGCCCATACAAAGGTTTGTACTACTTAGTTACCATATGAATCCTCAATTGAAATCCAACCTAACATTACCTTACTCTTAACTTATTCTTAACTTGTCCATAACTTGCTCAATGCGGATTCCTTGTATGACATTATCGAAAACTTCTCGTGCGCTTAGCACGCCCTCGGATGTCTAGATTTCCTTTTATTTTGGCAATCGATTTTCAAACGATATGACATACTTATTTCTAATTGCATTGCACACGTTCTTGCAAACCTTTTTGAAAATTCGATGTGAATCGTGAATCTTGGTTCGACACAATTGACACTGAATTACTGTGCCTTGAAATCTATCACCATAACTTGCCATCAATAGTATTATCGAAGGCAATATATATATTTTTGTGCTTCCTAGTTGATTCAATATATAAATTTAATGCAAAACTTCATTTTCAATTCCTGGTACTAGCGAAACCCAGTTTCTTCCTTCTACTTTTAACTATCCTTCAGTATCGATTTTGAATTTGACACCCTCATCTTGGAGCTACTCTTCCTTTACTCTGTCTAGCAAAGCTGTACGGTTTTCCATCTGAATAGCTTCTCCTCTGACTTTTCATATATCTTACTTCCTACCAAAAATTAGTCATTTCTATTATGAACCCATCTTACACAGTTAACAAAAATAACTACTACCTTTTACTTAAGACGTCGGCAACCACATCTGTTTAGTATTTTGCAGCCATAATCCTTGAACAACTTCAACTATCGCTTTAAAAACATGCTTAAATATCTATGTGAGAGGATATACTTTAGACACTTATGGCCTGTTTATATCTCATAGTACCACCCAAAAATAATATCGTTAAATCCTCAGGGCAACCACTATTAGCTTTAGTTCCGAATCGTGAGTCGGATATCTTTTCACATAAACATTTGAACTTACGCAATGTGTATAAAATGACCCTGTCATTCTGCCTAAACACAAAGCCTCATATATTGTATAATGTATCGCTATACAACACAAAAATTCTTGTATTATCTGGTAGAGACATCACAGGTGCCATACTAAATTATTCTTCAATTCGTGAAAATTCACTCTATAATTTCCTGCTCATATAAATTTCACCAATTTTCTCGTTAAGTTAGCTAACGAAGTGACTATTATTTTCTTAATAACTTCTTGATTTACAACATCGATAGATAACTCTACTATACAGACGTTTTTTAACTAAAAGAACAAAATATTACATTTTACTTCCTCAATGTCTTAAGGTTTATGCACTTTCTTTGACAATGACTTATCACCACATGATTTAACAACCTCAGAGTTTCATAAATCAAATTAGAAATAAATCCATTGACATCACGTGGCCTTTAATACCAATACGGCAATTCAACACATTAACTTAAAAGGTATCACTATTCACACTTTCTATATTTAGGGAAAAGTCTAACTCTTCCCCAAGCAAATCTAGTTTCTAAACAAATTCATCAGATATACATTAACAAGTGGCACTTAAGTTAAATAACACGCAGTCATATAAATAACTGAATGAAACCATACCTTGCATTACGCCTTGCATCGCCATGTTGGTTGATTGTTCGGTTGGTTGACTCGACGGAGCTGACTCTACAATAACTAGCTTACCACTACCCCCTTTTCTTCCACTTGCTTTTCTTACGGCTTTCTTTGGGTAACCTCGAGCCAAGTGCTCCTTCGATCCACATGTGAAGCAGGCTCCCTTCCTCGGTCTTGAACATTTTGGTGCAATGTGACCTTCAAGCCATAATTAAAGCACACCCTTTTTCCCTTCAAACAAACACCTACATGTTTCTTTCCGCAGTTGCTACATGCCTCCACCTTCTTTTGTTCATTCCCTTGCTGATTTTCAGCGTTAATATTATTGTCACTCTTTCTTTTCCAAGCGTTAGCGATATGACTATCTCCCACCTTGTAGTCTTCACTCTTCTTTCCCCTCTGCTCTTGATTGTATGCCAGCGTATTACCTTCCCCATCTACATCAATCATTCTCTCCAACCCTGTTGTGAATGAATTTGGTTGGAACATCGAGATTGATTATATAGCCATAAATTCAATTGATTTGCCAGTGCTCCCACCAGCTATTCACCAATTGTGGCACTGGATTTGTGTTAGCTTCCCTATTGTATGCATATTCCTTGGGGCTTTGTTGATGCCGCTGTCTTCTTCTAGGCGGCATCTGACTGTTTAATACTGGAACTATTAGATCATCATTCATCCGCACATTAAAATTTTCAAACTTATCTCAACCACTTATAGATAACACATAATATATCTTAATAAACAATGATGCCTTTATTCATTTATTATACCACACATAACAAAATAGCCTCACTGCTATTTATATTATTTATCCTATAATAATAAAATTCAAGGATTAGTTCATCATATCCTACTATTTAATTCAAAAGTCAGGATTTACATTTTATTAATTTTCATCGTGTTTTATATATAATCTTAATGTTTTTCTTGCAATCTACAAGAACAATCCACATTGTACAACTGCATTGCGCTCTTGCTCCATCATACGAACGATTGACGGTCCATCACATACCAAAGATAAATCTCAACCTATACAAAAAATAGAATACTAAATTCTAAGTTCCATCATTCACTTGGCCTTCTTCAACACGATCTATGCGTTTAGAAGCCTTAACCCATGTGTCTTCAGCTATCTCACGCTTTGCTGACTTCTTTCCCCAGTCATTCCTGCACAATCTCATTTCCAGCTAATAACTATCCTCTTTAATATTCTGACTAAGATAATATCCGCTCTATATCTGCAGGTTGTGCAGTAAGGTCTTGAGTCGCGACATCTTCTTGCGCTAACGTGGCTTGGTGCTTTACGGCTTGACCTTCTAATTTCTCGACCTTGTTTTATAACTCAATGTTATGACCATACACCTCATTTGAGGAATTCCCCCTCCTCGTACTCGTCCTTCACCTTTATCACCTCAAATTTATCCTCTCGTTCAAACTCAAGCCTATACCCAAGGTCTACAACATAAATCAACGGGAATTGCTTTCCCAATACCAACCATACTCAGACTATGCAAACTTCTAAGGCTCTTAATCCTTATCATCCTTCATCTGTCATTCTGACAACAAAGTTTTAACAACCCCTCAACTTGGTATGTATAATACTCGCTACTCCTAAGTACTTACGAGCACATAACTCATTAAATCATAATTAAATTAAATCATAACTAACTATAGATTTGGTGTTCACTGTCCAATTAAATCATAACTAACTACCCATAAACAAATGATATAATTAAAATCAAAAGTTTAAACAACCAATCTCCCATTATATGGTTACATAATCTAAAATAAATCTCAGGTCATCTAACCTTTCATATAATCATCAGCGGAAAAATTAAAACATGATCATAATTAAATCTATTACATAAGCTTCATAAATAAAAGATAAATTAAACGTAGTCGTCTAATCAAGCACTTTGTCTTTGCCCTTGCTCGTAAAAAGCTCTTCAAACTTCTTAACTTCATCTGCATTGTTTTGTGCAAGAGTTAGAAAATAATTGCCCACAAGAAGGATAATATACAATAACTTTTTACGAATAAAAATTAACCGAGCTTTCAATGGTAAAGTATTCCTACCGGAATAATAAACTTTAATTCAACGGCTACGAGTTCAAAGGAATAATGAACGTTTAAGTTAACAATAGATATCAACATCAAAGAATACACTGAGGGTCACAAGACCACGAACTATACTTTAGGTTTTCAAGTATTTCTACTTTAACCTTTAATAGTCTAAAAGACTATAATCATCAACTATGTCCTAGGTTAAAGGTGTTTCTACTGTAACCTTTAACAGTCTAAACGACTATATGGACCATCATCCCGTACTCCAGGTGATCAGCCCTTTGTACTATGTATTGCGCAAATATTTTAACGCTATTGCGTAGCTCTAAAATAATCCCCTAATATAGGGTTGTTAACTTATCAGGTTCTGAACCAAAGGAAGTTTGGTTGGAAATTAACTTCAAAGGAATTCTAGATTTTTTTTAAAACGCTCATCAACCAAGTACTGGTTGAATCAAATAGGGACCAATAACTATTCAAGAGTTTGATTATAATATTTTCATGAACAAGGTATATCGATGAATCAACAAGAGCTAGAGTATTAACAATTTCTAAATTGAACAAATGTTATCATCGACAACATGCTTTCAAAATTGTGTGAGTACATAAGCAAACCAAAGGAAGTTTGGTTTGGGTTGACTTCAAGGGTAATTTAGAGTTTAGAATTCATCAACTAGAGATTAGTTGAATCGGTAAAGAATCGCTAGACAACTTATGGTTCAGTACAATAATGTAAGATACTACAATGACATTAGTGAATGGAGATCGAACAACAATTATTAGTCACTGAATACAACCAAAGTAATCTCATTTGGAATAAAGAAACAAAGTTTAATTAACTTGCTTAACAATAAATGAGGGTTATAGAGCTTGGATAACAATAACAAGTTAGGAATATGAATTTGCTTAATGAAAGATTGAAGTTAGATAACTTGCTCAATTGAATATTAACTTCAAGAACTATCATAATGTAAGGTAGGGTTAGGAAACTTGCGTAACAATTAATTTCTCAACAAGAGATTAGAGATAAAGAACTTGCATAAGTATAACATGATAGTGAAAAGTAACCTTGCTGAATAATAAAGTAAAAAAGGTTAGGGAACTTGCCTCTTGCGTAAGCTATAATATTAAAACTCACGTTCACCTACACATAGTATTAGAACCACAATCTATTAGATATACTAACATTCACGTATCAAAATAACACTCTCTTCTAGTTAGACTTGTTATTTTAGTACAAGTCTTAAGCCACTATACAAATATCAGAAATTCCAAGTGTTAACTTCACAACACTTATCTACCATTCATTATATTCACTAAGTTCTAACATATCACATTCATAACTTACAAATTCTTTTACAACTTTGAAATTATCAATGACATGACACAGTTCTGTTTTAACCTCCATATTACATGTTTATTACATTAACACATCGTTAGTCCAAGTTATAAGGGTATCCAAAGTCTCTGCAGTATAGCAGACTTCAACGCCTCAGTCACCAGATGGTAGCAATTTGCGCCATACTTAAGCCTGGGACCGCGCAGCTGTGCAATTTTTGGCCTTGTCACTTGGCAAGTAAATTGCGATGGTGCTGTGCATGACAAACAGAGAGGCAGTGATGAGCGAGAGGCGATTTTAGCCCAACTAACATGAATTTCACCCACGAAACAGTGAAATTAACATATACAATTGGTATAACACTATCATAAACATGTTTCCTCACATATTCAACCACTTTGAACAATTTAACAACAACTTTAACTAATTTAAATCCTTAAATTTCATATTTTCATACAAAAACTCCATTTTTGACATCCTTCATAGAAATCATCACTGTGATCGCAATTTTTGTCCAAATTACTTCGTTCAAATTACGTTATCTTTGTTTCTTAATGAGCTAGAATAATCAAGCCTCAATTCACAGATTAACATACAAATTGACCACCATAATTGGTACTTTTACAAGCCATATATAAAATATATACTGTAATTTACTTTTCTTCCTTTATGAACAAAATTAGCATAACAAATTCTTATCTAAATGCAAACTCTAACATCTTAAACACGGATAATCACAATTACTAGTTATATATATAAACAATTCAACAAATTGAATTCACAGAACATGAAATTTTATGTCGTAAAAACCCATATATATATATACACATATATACATACATAATATTAAGGTTAAAGAAAATACCTTCAATTGGCTTGTTAATTCTTGCTAATCACTGAAATTGCTGACAATTCTCTCAATCTCTCTCTCTATCCTCTCTCAAGTTCTCTGCAACATTTCTTCTTAGGCCAAAAGACAATTCACGTAAAACTAATACACACTTAAGCGTAAGAATATTGTCATCTAGACAATATCCACACTCAATGGAGTCCTCATTACATTTATTGTCATACTATTTAATAGAATAGTGAGGACTACTAATGTTATCTTCTGGATCATCACTCCGTTCCCGACTAGTCCCAAACTACGTTCTCATTTCACAAGAGAACGAGTGAAAGAAAGTGGTGAGCTCAACTAGCCTAGTAAGAAATATTGTGACTAAGATAATGAGAATAAATTATCATTAGTCTTCAATAATGTTAAACCCGATAAAATACAATAGACATCAAGTTTAACTGCAGCGGAATAAGCAATCCATTAGAAGAGTCAAGTAGAGCATGATATCTACTATCTTCAATGATTCAAAATGTTTTCATCAATTTTTATCAGTGAGACTCAACTTAATAAATAAACCACATCATCGAGTCATCCCAGCACTACGGGCCAAGGATATTCATTAAATCATCAATGGTCATGACTATACCGAATAATCCCTGGTCATAATTATACCAAAAAAATTTCATCGATGCACTACCGGCCAATGAGAACTTTTACCACATCATTCGTTACATTACGGTCATGATTATACCGAATAATCCCTAGTCATAATCATACCAAGTCCATCTATGCACGTAAGCCAAAAGATGACTTTCATCACAATATAAGCATGAGGATGATGATAATGACATAATAATTCAATAAAACAAGTTCAAGAATAAATTTTAAAGATTTATAAGTTAATTTATCTTAAAATCAATTACGTCCAAATTGTCAACATGATACTGCTTTGTGGAGTGAAATTAAAGAATGCTTAGAAGAATGTTTCCATGAAAAGATACTGGATGAAGTGCAAATATCAAGGATATTTCACTAATTTCATGGAGTATAGAAGCCAAAACTTTAACCAAATGAGTATCATAGAATATATGAAACTGCAAATGGATTTTCACTCGCCATGCGGTAATCCACGTAGACAGATCATTTCTACAATTTAATAAGGAATGAATATGAAGGATCATTCGCCATGCATGTGATAATCCACATATACAGGTTATTCCAACAGAATAATAAAGAATGGAACCAGCTGGTCATGCGTAATCCGCATAGACAGGATATTCCAACAGAATAATAAAGAATGGAATAACAGAAAAATTCAACATGCATGCGATAGACCGCACAGACAGGTTATTCCAACAGAATAATAAAGAATGGAACCAGGTCTAGCGTAATCCGCACAGATAGGATATTCCAACAGAATAATAAAGAATGGAATAACAAAAGAATTCACCATATATGCGATACACCGCACAGACAGATTATTCCAACAGAATAATAAAGAATGGAACTAGGTCTAGCATAATCTGCACATACAGGATATTCCAACAGAATAATAAAGAATGAAACCAGGTCATGCGTAAACCGCACAGATAAGATATTCCAACAGAATAATAAAGAATGGAATAACAACAAAATTCACCAGGCATGTGATAGATCGCACAGACAGGTTATTCTAACAGAGTAATAAAGAATGGAATAACAGAATAATTTCACCATGTATGTGGAACTTCGCATAGACAGGTTATTCTAACATAATAATAAAGAATGGAATATCAGCTCTTATGAGTATTGAAAGAAAATAATTCTCTTCATGACTACGAAAGAATAATACCCCTTACCTTAGAAAGACACTAGATACTAGAGTAGAGAGGTAGCAGACTTCTCTTCTTCTTTTTCTCTATAATTTCTCTCTATAATAATTGGTCTAAAGCTTTAGTGAATTGGTGAGAAATGAAGGAAGAATGAGCTTCTATTTATAGGAAAATATAATTTCGATAATTGCACGTTTTGGGGCTCGAAATATTACAGTACAATACCTTCAACTCTTCTTTCATTTTTAATTTAGTCCTGCAAGTATTATCAAACTTGCACAGCCTCCCTTAATAGTAAATAATGTGAAACAATAGTTCAATCATGTGAATCAATAGTTATAATCATGTGAAAATCTTAATTACGAGATATAGTACCTCCATCTATACCTCCATCTTTAACTTAGTCATGCAAGTATTATCAATCTTGCACCAACTCCCCTAATAGTACAAGAATGTGAATCAATAGTACACACATGTGAACAAATAGTTATAATCATGTGAATTAATAGTATTTAATTGCTCATTTATCCGATTAATTACCGACATTTGGTCAAGATAACTTCAAACATCAATTAATATCGAAATAAATGTCGATTTCCACTAACACTAATAATTCTAACACAATGGAACTATCAATTTCATCTTTAATTAAAACGAACTTATTCATCATTAATATTATAACTCACAATATTTAACAACGTGTCGTTCCGTGAAAGAGGGGCTATCCAATAAGAATTTCTCCTATATTGGCGCCAATTAGGTGACCAAACCTCCTCGATGTGAACTTCTAAACATTGTAAATATTGCAATTTAATAATATGAATAACTTTGTCGTCTCAATTATTGATTTAATAATATATCATATTATGCGATGATAATCTTTGTGACAATCATCGAATCAATAATATGAGAAATATGATGCAACAATTACTATAGCAATAATTGAGTATAAGCGAGTGACTTCTTACATAAGCATCAATAATCAATACCGTGTGCTACTTATGCAACTACGCAGATTATCAGCATTTCTTTTACTTAGGGTAGTTCAACAGCTTTTTAAAGGTAACACTTTCGGCCGTTATTTTTATAAAAAGATAATTATGTGGTTTTTAACTACGACAATACTTTCGTGTGGGGTCCACCAATGATTGTCTTTGTCGCATTGAATATTCCTGTTAAAATGAATATTCCCCGACCAATTGAATATTCCCCGACACAACGAATATTTTATAACAACTTGCATACTTTGCAAAATTTTCAAATATCACCCTTAACTTTAACATTTATCAATTTAACCATTTACTAAATAGAATAATTATAAAAAATTGAATACTTTCATTTCATAAAATTCAGGGTCTCACACATACTGGGCTATCATAAAGTTGAGTTTTGATCTCACAAATGCATGGGAGAAATGGCTTCTCCAACTAAACTAACTTGATGAATTTCGTTTGCAGGCGTATGAGAACTCAAAATTATACAAAGATAAAGTCAAGAAATGGCATGATTAGAAAATAATTGAAAGAACATTTGAGTCGGGGCAAGAAGTTCTACTATTTAATTCTAGATTGAGACTCTTCCCGGGGAAGCTCAAGTCCTGATGGTCGGGAACCTTCATTATAAAAATTGTATTTCCACATGGCGCCGCTGAAATAATGGGCAACAATCAGGAAGAATCTTTCAAAGTCAACGGACAACACTTGAAGCATTATTGGGTTGGTGAATTTAATTGCCAAAAGTCCTCAATCGTTCTTGCCAACCTAACTTAAAAAGAGGGAGTAGTTGAGCTGAATGACTTTAAACCAAGCGCTCGATAGGAGGCACCCCATCCAATCTTTCTCCCTCCTTGTTTAATTCTTATTTACATATCCACTCAATTCTCCCTCTATATTTAATTCTTCGTATTTTTAATGTTAAGTAGAATTTTTGGTAGAATAAATAATCTTAATAGTTCATTTTTACTTTCCTTGAGGTATAATCAAATTGCCACAACATTGCCACAACATTTCTTACCGGATAAATTGAAAAAAATGTATTTACCAAGGTATAGGGCAGCGCAGTTGCGCCCTAATTAATCTATAAGACAGCGCATCTGCACCCTTTAGTAAAACCAGAGATTAAGATTAGGTATCGTCAGTAGTTGCGCTAACCCAAGGCCAACCCAGCCGGTAAACAAGACCGACTGAAATTTATGTTTAAAATAACCCGAACCTATGACTTAAATAATTTCAAGTCCAAATCAAACTCTTTCCTTTTTATATTCAACATCTAAACCCTCAATACATATCCCAATCAAACTCTACATACTCTATCTATCATCTCCTATACGAACCCTATCCATATTCTCCTCCCATCCACAACCTGATTTAATGAAATAATAGAGACAAAATAGTATTTAGGGTTTTTATACAACCTATTTAATAGAAGGACTGAGTGAATCTTGGGAGTTTTGAATCAATTTGGGGGTAGTATGCACATTAAACACAAAATAGAGCATTTATAAGCCCTAATTCTGCATCTATGACACCAAAATAAGTTCGCACCCCTTCTCATCCGTCTTCCAATAGTAGTGATAGGGGTGGGGAAGTAGATGAGATGCTTTAGATGCTTCAAAGTTCATAAACCTCTAAGACCAACACTACTATTGGGATGTTTTGGTAGAAAAGTCGTTTATGTAAGAAAGGGGATGAAAGCCTAGCAAGGAGGATGGGAAGCTGAAAGAGTTGATTATTGGGCATGGTTATGCGCCATTTGTGTCGACGCCATTGGCGCAGTGGTTGACAATTTTTAACGACCGAGAAATTCAATTTAGTTTAAAAATTAAGTTTTGAATATTATTTGAATTGTGTGTTTAAATGTCGTTTTATGACTTAGGATGGTGATAATATTATAGTATTTTTGTTGCGTACAAGGATAAATGATTAAGAATTTTGAAGACGAAAATAAAAAATTTCTGAGAAAGTTTGCGTAAAAACATTATTCAAGTGAAGAATGATACGAGTTAGGTTTTGAACCTAGATTCTTTTGAGAGATCCATACATTATATTGATGTTTCGTTTCAAGATCTACCGGTAATACGTCGAGAAAAGTCGTATTGTCCAATAAAAAAAATTTCCCAAAAAACGTCATGCTTGACACGTCGTGCTTAAAATTTTTCTTTCGTATATGGACTTTTTGGTATATTTGTTTTGACAAGCTGCTTTGACGTCCTTACACTGAAAAATGCTTTGTCGTGCTTATACTGACAAGATGTTATGTCGTGTTTACGCCTGACACACGCTGACACATGCTTGGCACACGCTAACACATGCCTGACACACGCTGGCACACGCCTGGCACATGTTGGCACACACTGGCACACGCTAGGTACTAAAGTGTAATTAACCTAGGTACCAAAGTGTAATAAGTCAGGTGCAAAGTGTAAATAGCGTAATTAACCTAGGTACTAAAGTGTAATTAACTTAGGTACCAAAGTGTAATAAGCCAGGTGCAAACTGTAATAAGCTAAGCCCCTAATGTAACGCCCCCAAATTCAGGTACTTGAAACCCGAATTTAGTGGTTTACGATACCATTTTTATGAGCGGAAATATTACTAATAATAATAACAATAATATAAATACCGAACTTAATTTACATATATCAGAGTCTAATCCCAAGTACGCAACCTTTGCTACATTCATTATAATACATGATAATAATAAATATCATTGTCTTAATAAAGTTATACTATTACATAGAGTACCATAACACTTATTTTGTTTGCTTTCCTCTTTCCTTGTTCTTGGTCGAATCTTCTGGTTATTCACACTTAGCTAAAAACATTTAAATTAAGCAAGGATGAGTATTTGAGTGCCCAGGAAGTAATAACAATTATAAATATTAGCTGAAAGAAGTAAATGTTTTCTTTATACGACACTTCTACAACGAATTAACAGTTCTGAAGTAAGTTGAACCAATAATAATAACATAACAATTCTATATCAAATTTTTGAAACTAGGTATTGACTATATTTGAAGAGTAGTTGACATACTATGAATTTTGTTTTCAATTTTTGATAAGGTTTAGCAGAACATCATCCGCAAACCATCATAACTTACGGACATGAGGGAGATCTACCCAATGTTCCCTGTATTGATCAATACTACATACAAGAACGATATCATCATTCATCTTTTCCGCATTAGGCGCATAAAAGTTTTCCCATATTTGGGATGTTCATACTTAGTCGGGAATATAAACCAAAGCAATTTGATTGGATACAATAAAGTTTTATCATGTTTAACGATATTTCTAAATATGTGTCTAGCTGGATCAAATAGCTTAGATGGCTATTAATTAATGTATACATACTGGAGATCAATAGGTATATATTAACATGTGATTAAATACAATGATTATCCAAATGGGGACACTTGTATAACCATATTTAGAAATTCACAAACAGAATAAATATATGAATTATGTAATAATACTGTACTAATAAATAATGATCAGCTACATATTTGATAACAATAATATTAATATTCTGGCACAAGGAAAATATAATTCTAAAACTTTCTTACTTATGTCAATTGCATAAAGGAAAGGCAAAGGTAGGATACTTGTCTGGTCTGCTGCTTATATTACGCAACTTAGTTTTATCTTTTATATCAAAACTTATCATTAATAAGATCGTTTTCTCGATTAGAATAACATATCATAACACATAATACTGCTTATTACAGTCAACACATAACCTAATCACATGATCACACATGTTTAACAGTCATTGGATCACAAATAGACACATATACAAACAATTTCTCTAAGTCCACATCAATTTTTGAAATATGTCGGTGTACCGATGGTTTTATCAGGTAATTATTGAGTTTGAGACTCTATCCTGTAGTTTAAATAATTCAAATATCAGTCATATTATTTTTCATAGCCTTATAATAATTTTTAAATAATTATTATAATTTATCATAATTTTTCAAACTTTGAAATCATTATAAAATGATTTACATATTAAATAATTCTATTATCATTAGTATTTAATTAATATTAAATTATTAATGAAACCATTGCCAAAATATTAAAGTTAATTATAATAACTTAAAATACTTTTAAAGTATTAATATTACCATTAAATGATTTTTAAAACATTTAAAATTATTTTAATTAATTACCATTAATACTTAAATATTAATTAATGTATTATTTATCCAAATATTAAAAGTCATTAAGTATAACTTAAAATATTTTTAATTCATTTATATCCTTTTAAATAATTTTAAATTAATAAAACAATTTTAAACTATTTATTTAATATATTTATTAAATAAATCAAATATCATTTAATATTAAATTAATATTCTTAATATTGAATTATTAATGAAATTATCCTTTAAATATTAAAAGTTATATTTTATAACTTAAAATATTCTTAAATACTTTATTTTTATTTAAATTGATTTTTATAATATTAAAATCATTTTTTAACTAATTTATTTAATATAAATATTAAATAAATCTAATATCATTAATATTAAAATATTAACATTTTCATGACAAAATATCAAAAGTTATATTTTATAACTTAAACTATTTTTTAATACTTAAATAATTTTTATATGATTTTTAAATCATTAATTCTATTTTTATAATTTATTTAATACATTTATTAAATAACTTAATCATCATTAATATTAATTTACTAATGAAATTCATCACAAAATATTAAAAGTCATTAAAAATAACTTAAAATATTTTCTTATATCATAATATAATTTTAAATAATTTTTCAAGTATTAAAGTCATTTTTAAATAATTTATTTAATATAATAATTAAATAAATTAAATACCTTTAATATTATAAAATATTAAATATTTAAGAAATATATTAAAATTAATTCTCGTGCTTTAAAATAATTTTTAGTTATTTATTTCGTATTTTTAATGAGTAAAAACTAATTATCTCTAATTATTTAATAAAAATAATATTTTTATAAAGAAACTATCGCTAAAGACTGCCTATAGCGACATAACCGTCGCTATAGGTGTTCTTCATGTTCTTGAGCCCAAACCTAGAAATTCATGGCAGTTAACCGGATGACATGTTTGACCAGTCCTCAATTCTTGATCTAAATTTTTTCTTGTCATTTAATGTTTTAGGATTCTAGTACTTATGCAATACTATAACTACAAACTGATTCCATGGTCAAATCATTAAACAACAAAGAGATTTAATCTCTCAAAAACATTGTCAGACGCTATTCTTCATTTATGGATTTTCCAGAAATGAAGAACTATTCAAGGTGCTTACTTTAGATCTCCATAACTTGCATTCCATGCTTACTCAATGTATTCTAAAGGTCAAATCTTGTAGAATACATGTAAATGAACAAATATATTACATAACATTCATATAACAACAATACACCTAAAAGATCAAAGCTGGTCAAACCTTGTCAGAAAGGTTGTTCATCCCATTTCTGGAAATTCCAAAAACTTAAAAATCAGGTCGAGAAGGCTACTTTGACCAGCCACTACATTAAATCAATTTGATGATTAGGAGATTTGAAGGCATAAACATGTAGTATAACCAACATACTACAACTTAGATGGATCAACAACAACAAAGAAACAACACACTAACAGATCTAGACGCTTAAAAATCTTGTCAGGCCTTTTAGGGCAGTTTTTGGGTTACCCAGAAATGTCCAGTCATGGTCGGTCAACGGCTTTTGACCATCAATATCTGCAAATCTGTTCATGTTCTGACCTTTATTAAAGTTTCAGCTCAAAGAGCTCATATCATACTACAAGATCAAACACTTAAACAACAACAACACATAACATACTGGGATGTACAGGTTCTGACATTCGATGTCAGACCACTTTTTAAACTTTTTTCCAGATTTTGAAAATCATCAATTTTGAGCATTTAGATGTTATGGATCGACAAGACCAACCCAGATCATTGATTAACACTACATAGAACATATTACAGCACATAAACATAACTTCTAACACATCATTTAAGATCAGATTTTGGTTTAGGGTTATACCTTTACTTTGGTCAATCTTGATCTTAGGGCTTCTGATTTGTTAGTGGAATTAGTGGAGCTTGGTATTGGGATTGATATGCTATAAGAACTTGTGGGTTTTAGAGAGAGAAGATATTGGTTGAGTGTGTGGCGCCCCCAAATCCGGGTATCTTTCAACCCGACAGATGGTGCTACACGGTACTACATTTCACACGTACATTCAACTAAAAAGCCTCAATAGAATGAATATGTCTTCTATATATTCAAAATAATATTAACATTTCCCCAGGAATCATATATCTTTAATAACTGAACAATAGTTACGAAGTACTATCGATAATTCAAAATAGCACTTCTTTTCATTCAAAATGTTTTACAACCACAATATTTAGTAAAACATCAATTTCGGTCCAAGACCTTGAGCATTTCATAAGTTCTTTGAAAAGGACATCCCAGTACTAAGTCCGTAAGTCCGACATTACTTAAGAGCATGTCTAGGTGATCAGCCTATAGTACTCTATGTTGATCAACACTACATTCATTAAACGTATGTAAGTTTAAGTTGTGGCAACCTCATGTGCCTGTCGTTTGACGACAAAACATTTTTAGCATACTCAGTCTTCGTTTGAAAACCACACCAATATAACATGGTAAACATTGACCATGCTTTGATAGAAACATAATATCAGTCTAGCCGAAAGAGTTGGCTTTGACTTCATCATACAATACTTCATGTGTAAGAATACATGAATTACAAAGCTTGTCGAAATTGAACTGAAACAAGGGTTAGAATACTTTCCTTTAGCGTCTACTACAGTTATAACACGTACACTTTAAGTCTTTAAGTCTCTACAATACATGATGAAATCACATAACACATTAGGTCATGAATGAACATACACGGTTCGTAACACATTACGACTTAGATTTGTTATTATTCGTTCTGACTTTTCGTTACGTCTTTCTTACATTCTCATACAATTGACTTACTTTAACCTTAATTGATAATATATAAGGTTTAAACATGTCTTAACAATATTATAATCAAGCCTTAGTTCATTACTAATGAGTTACCATTCATTTCATACTTGTAAACCTTCTTTACTATGTAAATCCTAGGGCTGGCGCTGCGATGCCACCTTTCCTTCTCTATGTCGCGCTGCGGTGCCACTTTGCAGTGGCTAAGGGTCGATTCTCAAGGCTATGACGAGTATAAGTGTAAACTCTCACAGCTGGCATGAAACTAAACTAAGGTCGTCGTGTATCTTGTGCGTGCGTACCGCAAAGACCACCATTTGGCCTTGGGTTGGCGTCGGCCTTGCCGCCAACTCGTGCTCGAGATAAGCTTTGACAATTTTTAACTTTGTGAGATTTCCAGGCTCGTAACTTCTTTGTTATAAGTCTGAATTGGCTCGTTCAAGAGCCTACGATTCACATATTACATACCCTACACGATTATGCAAGAATTTTATCTATTTGACTTCGTTTACTCAAAATTCACCTATTGGTTCATTTTTAAAGAAAACGGTAAACATTTGTGAACGTTAAACGCTTAACGCTCGTTTCTTCGTTCTAAGTCAGAATCCGGTCATTTTCGAGTCCGCAACTTTATAATGCCAAATATGACTTGTCTCCATCGAAAACCAATATTTTCGAGTTCAAATACAAAATACGACTTCCATTCCGAGAATTTCACGAATTCGACAATTACCATCCAATCGTGTGAATTTTGGTAAAACTTCATTACAAATGATTTGATCATCGTTCTGAATGAATTCTCACCATCATATGAACATTTCAAACTACATATTACAACAACTTATTTTCAAGCTATGTTATGGCTTATTCTTCATAAGTTCATGACTTAATAACTTATAAACTACAAGTTTTCATTCCTTATGACTTATTATAGATTTAAGTCCTTTAATCAACATTCTCACATCTTATCAAACATACTAACTTCATATGGCAATCATATGACAAGTTCATCATAAGTTCATAACTTAATTAGGTTTATCTTACTTATTCATGACTTATTCGGCTTAAGTCCATTAATTATTAAATTCTTACATATTATTAGCATACATGCTTATTAGACTACACTTCTCTTATCACCCTAAAATGATAGAGATGGAATATTATTAGACAAGAGTCTTACCCTTGATGAACTAGTACTTCTCTTCTTCTTGAAAATCTAACAAAGGATGTTTTGACTTAAAAGTGCTTATTCTCTCTATCACTTAAGTTGCTTTATGTTGGATGAAAGTTAACAATCCAACAAATGAAATTTGAGCTTGCTATTTATAGAGTTGGCAAAGTTAGGGCATTATGGTCATTACTCACCCCACCTCCTTAACAAACCTCCTTACTATTCATCTACTTAACCCTTAAGTAAACTTGCTCCCTACATAAGTTGCTTGGTCACCGTATAAAGTACTTGGTCACCAATTCACCCATGGGTTGCTCCATGGATCAAACTTAACCCATTGGATTATTACATTGGGCTTAAGTTAATTAACTTAGCTTATTCATATTAGGCTTGCATTAATTTACTTTGGGCTTTTGATTAAACCAACACTTACCTTAATCATTTATACATCTTGGGCTTGTCTGTGACGCCCCCAAATTCGGGTATCTTTCAACCCGACATATGGTGCTCCACTATACTAATATCCATACAATCATTCCATTGAAATACAACAAAATGAAGGTAATTACTATCTTCTTATTACAATCGAAGTATATTCCTCCCCAGGTTCATAAACTGATTACATCATTCGTTGTTCATAATGTATAATACATACAAGCATACTAATCTATTACACGATGGTTAAGTATCCATCTTAGCCTTGCCCTTATCTTTCTTGGGATTCTCAGTACGTTCATCCTTAACTGCAATTATATAATTCACGCAAAAAGTGAGCATAACAAGTTCAACAAGTTTTAACAAAGGATAACAGTAATACCACATTCGTGAATTATATGACAATTCCTACATAACTGAACAAATAGTTATGAAGCATTATAAAACAATAATACTTTAACATTTTATATCATCAATTCCCAAAGTATAGAGTAGATTAAGAATTACAGGCCGATTCGATAGACCATGAGCGATAACTTTCTTTTTCATACTTGAAAAGGATATCACAGCACTAAGGATGTACATCCGCATTACTTATGAGCACTTCTAGGTGATCAACCTATAGTACTCTATGTTGATCAACACTCATTCATTAAACGTATTTATGTTTAATATTTGTCAAACTCGCGTGCCCATCGAATAATCGATGAAAAATACTTTTGTTTGTTCATAGACAAACCTTACCTTCACATCCGTACCAATTACTTGGCATAGGATAGCGTTAACATTTCTATATAGAAAGATATGAATATCAATCAATCTATATACTACGAGTAGTCTAGCCGAAGTTAAATACGGCATTGATTCTTTTTCTTTAAAACCATTCGTGCACATTCGGTTAATGAATCACATAAAACTTCAGCTAACTTGGAAGTTAGACAAGCGTTAAGAAAACTTGCTTTCGGCGTCTTCAAATAACTTAATCGACTGACCACAGCCTTTATAGAATCTACATGATATATTCAAATAGCACATTGTAATAAGCTATCAAACAAATGTTCACATTGTTCTTACCAACTTCTTTCTCTTTTATGTCTTAGTTAACTTAATATTAATAATAAAGTCAACTCGACTTATTACCCTTCATCCCGGCTTATTAACCAACTGACGTTATTAACTGGACTCGAACATTGTTGATAAAGTACCAACATTGTTTACCAATTAGGGTTCATCGATAACATTTCTTGTTCATCATTCATAACTTACTAACATGCATTTAATTCCTAAGTTCAATACCATATACCTTAGTATAGGTAGTATAGGAATAGTTTTAATACATTTATGAAGTGTACAAACATTACTCCTTTAGGTCTCTGAACAATCGAAGTTCAAAACCTAAGTTATCTGTCAAAAGCCCTGCACTCGCGCCGCGACGTGGGCTTCTTAGTACTAGACTGGCGCTACTGCGCAGATTAGCGATGTCTGAGTTTGGTCTTGGCTGGCTGCGGTTGAGACTTTTATACTAACGATGGTAATTTCATGGCGCCATTTAGCGATACCAACTTTATTGTGCTGTAAATTTATGGCTGACATTTAACACTATGTCAGCGTCATGGCGCGGAGGACCTCGATCTTAGAAAACTTCAACAGTTGAAAATTTTTATGAAATTCTCGGGGCCATAACTTCTTCGTTATAAGACCGATTTGGTCTGTTCAAAAGCCTACACGTCACAAATGACAAACTCTATGCGTTCATATATGAATTCGACACTTTCGAATCCGATAACTCAAAATTCACTATTGAGTTCAATTTCTAAGCGTTCGTAAACGTTAATGAGCGTTTAATGCTCGTTTCCTTCATTTTAAGTCGGAATCCAACTATTCTCAAACCCACAACTCTTAATTACCCTATCTCACGTGTTGACATTGAAAAACAACATTTTTAAGTCTTGCGACAACTTTTGACCTCCAATCCGGAATCTCAACGTTTTCGACGTTTAACGTCTATTTCCGTGAAATTCGCCATAACTTCGTTACTAACGTTCTCTAGGCCAAATCGCATGGAATACTCCATGGATTTCATATCTACATCCTAACCAAGCAAGATGGATATATTAACGTATTGATGGAGTTCAATCGTTTATCAACAATCGATCTCAACAATCAATATTTTCATTGTTTGAAACTATATCAAACCTCATAATTCTTATGATCTCATGACTTATAGAGATTGAATCTATAATAAGTCATCTTTAATCCACTATACAAGACACATACCACCCATTTTATGATTCTCCATGATAAAAGAAAATCAAAAGAGATGGAAATGAAAGATAAGGAATATACCTTAAGAACTCTTGGTGTTCTTGATAAACTTCTAATGAAAAAGCTTCAAGGTAGAAGAATGGTTTAAGTATAGCTCTCTTTCTCTCTCAAATAATCTAGGTTAAGTCTTAGAAAAACATCAAATGGCCAAACCTAGCTTCCTATTTATAGAAAATAGAATGGAGGGCAATATGGACATTACACTCCCCACCTCCTTACTATTCACACTTGGTCACCAAGTAAAATGCTTGGCGACCAAGCATTAATCTTGGCTTTCACACCAAGGGGGCCGGTCCACCCTTGCCCATGGGTCATCCCCATAGGTTGCCCCATGGGTTTTACCCATTCGGTGACCCACCGATTCGACCCACGGTTCAATTTTCATGAATTGTGGGCTTAACCCATTAATCCCCTTGGGCTTGCTCATTCAAATAATTGGACTAATTATAATCCAACCCAAATGAATTAACATTAAGTCTTAACTTAATTCTATAATACGAATCGTATCATATACGTACAATTCACATATTCTCTCTATATAATACTCATACGATAATCGTATTATAATTCTTAATTACTCATCGTATTATACATAGATGCTAAATAGCATCATACTTGCATAACACAAGCTCTAACAATAACGAAATTCTTCAACACATTTCATTTCCTTCTCGGAAATCAATATACTCAAACCTTAGGTTTTAAGTCCGCAGACGAAAACTGCATTTGTCATAAATGAAATATTATCAGATATTTCATCTTATCTCGATATTCTATCATTACGCGTTTCTCAGAATTTCAACATAATTCTCCGAACAGAAATGGATGAATAGTGTTTTTATGGAAATTTCTCGGAAAACATTTATTTTCGTCTTGGAAATTCTAAACAATTAATTCTAGCACATAGCCAGATTACTAACCACATTAGCACATTCTAGGTCATAGAATGGCCTTCACATAACTTACTCACATAATAAATCAATTAAATTCATTTAATTCACATAATCAAATAAAAATTTAATTATCATAAAAATCCGATTTTCTCGGGCTTTACATTCTCTCCCCCTTATAAGGATTCTGTCCCCAGAATCTTAGCTTATATTTACATGAACAAATGAGGAAAATCTTCCTTCATTTTACTCTCGAGCTCCCACGTTGCTTCTTCAGCATTGTGGTTTCTCCATAACACCTTTACTGAAGGTATGACCTTATTTCTTAATACTTGTTCCTTCCTATCAATAATTTGAATTGGAAGTTCCTCATAGGACAAATCTTTCTCTATCTGGATAGATTCATACTCTATTACGTGTTTATAGTCCCGGTTTATAAGGGACTTAACACGACATACATGAAACACATTATGAATGCGTTTCATTTCGGAGGTAAGGCTACTTCATAAGCTACCTCTCCTACTCTTCTTAAAATCTCAAAAGGTCCTACAAACCACGGACTTAACTTCCTTTCTTTCCAAAATGTATCTTCCCCTTCAAGGCGATACTTTCGGAAGAACAAAAGATCCAACATCAATTCTCTCTTCTCTCGTGAGGATCTGATACTTCTTATGCCTATCTTGGGCCGCTACCAATCGAGCACGTATTATCTTCACCATGTCCGCCGTTTGCTGTACCATTTTAGGTCCCAACATCCGACGTTCACCCACCTCATCCCAACACAATGGAGTTGAAACTTCCTTTCATACACCGCTTCAGTAAGGCGGCATGCCTATACTAAGCGTGAAAACTATTGTTGCATTTAAAATTCCACCAATGGTAGATATTCGTCCCAACTCCCTTTGAAATCCATAACGCGAAGATCTTAACATATCTTCAAGCGTTTGAATTGTCCTTTCACTTTGACCATCCGTCTGAGGATGATACGACGTACTCAATCTTAACTGTGTTCCCATTTGCTCTTGCAAACTCCTCCAAAAGTTTGATGTGAATCGTGGATCACGATCTGACACAATCGATACAGGTACTCCATGCCTAGAAAAAATTTCCTTGGCATACAACTTAACTAACTGGTCTATGTTATACCTAACTCCTATTGGTAGAAAATGAGCCGCTTTTGTCAATCAATCCACTATCACCCAAATAGCATCGTATCCTTTTCTTGTTGTTGGAAGTCCCACCACAAAGTCAATTGTCATATGCTCCCATTTCCACTCTGGAATTTCTAACAGTTGCAACAACCCGCTAGGTCGTTGGTGTTCAGCCTTAACTTTTTGACAAGTTAAGCACTTACTAACATATTCTACTATCGAAAGAACACCTAAGACGACAGAAAGTGTCACTATAGGGCTATAGCGACGGTTTAATTAATTTTATTTTCTAATTATTCAGGAAAATGATTAAAAATAGAAAATAAATTATAAAAATTACCAAAAATGGTTTTAAAAATTATTTTTAATTATGAAAAATAATTTTTGTCAGCCTTAACTTTTTAATAATTCGTTAACTTGTTCGACTATCGAGAGTTGAACAAGTTAACGATTAAGAATAAATACTCGTTGCCCAGAATAGATGATCTATTTGATCAGTTGAAAGGGGCAAAGTATTTTTCTAAGATAGATTTGCGCACGGGGTATCATCAGTTAAAAGTGAGGAAGGTGGATGTACCTAAGACGACGTTCAAAACTCGTTATGGTCATTACGAGTTTCTGGTAATGTCGTTTGGGTTGACTAATGCGCCAACCGTATTTATGGATATGATAAACAAAGTATTCAAACAGTATTTGGACAAATTCGTCGTAGTGTTCATTGATGATATTCTAGTCTATTCTAAGATGTCAGAAGATCATGCAAAACATTTAAGGATAGTGTTGGAAACACCAAGGAAGGAGAAGTTGCATGCGAAATTCACAAAATGGTTTTAAAAATTATTTTAAATTATGAAAAATAATTTTTTACTATTTGGGATATTTTTCATTAATAATTATAATTATTTGAATAAAATGATATTTAATTTATTTAATTAGTATATTAAATAAATTAGAGAAAAATGATTTAATATTATGAAAAATCATTTTAAATAAGAATAATATATTTAAAATATTTTGAGTTATAAAATATAACTTTTAAATATTTTTATAGAATTTTCATTAATAATTTAATATGAATGATATTAGATTTATTTAATTGTTAAATTAAATAAATGAGTTAAAAATGATTTTTTTTAAAAAAATCATTTTAAATCTTGAATAAAGTGTTATAAAAATATTTTGAATTATAAAATATAATTTTCAATATTTTGGAGAATTTTCATTAATAAATTAATATTAATGATAATGTTTTATTTAATTATTAAATTAAATAAATGATAGAAAATGATTTTTATCAAAAATCATTTATAAATGAGAAAATGATTTAAAAATATTTGAAGTTATAATTAATGACTTTTAATATTTGGATAATAATTTCATTAATATTTAGATATTAATGGTGATGATTCAAAAATGATTTTTATTATTTTAAAAATCATTTAAGTAGAATAATAACTTTAATATTTTGATAAGTATGTCATTAATATTTTAATATTATTAAATATTAATGATGATAAGATTATTTGATAATTAAATTATTTATAAATGATTCTGATGTTTGGAAAATTATTATAAATTATAATAATTGCTTATAAATTATTAAAAGCTTCCGAAAAATATTATAAATGATAATTGACTTATCTAAATTAATATTGAAGCTTAGAAACCGAATTTACTTGACAATAACTGTGTTAATTGTCAGATAGGGTGACCAAAACACTGAGAATGGACCGAAGTCCAACTAGACCGAAATAGTTAGACTTGTTAAGTGTTTATATAGATTAAAAACACTAATGTGGCTATGTGATAATGTGTCTAGGAGAAATTTGACTGTAGATTACAGTGTTGTGTGTTGTGAAATATTATGCTTATTTTGTGAGACCGATATTATTGGTTATAGGTCTTACAAACGCAGATAAATTTATTGTGTAGCTGTAATCAGCGGAAGAGGCAAGTTCCCTAACTCAACCTTGAGTTATATTCATTCAATTATTATAGTGGTTAATTATTGCTAATTATACCACGTCCATTGATTTATTGTTGATTATTCGCAGTTAGTGCATGTTTAATAATTCAAATTGAATTACTAATTCAGATAATATACATTCGTAGAATAACTGTTGTTGCATATTCATATCCGTAGAAGCAAGAATTGACAGTACAGATAATTCCTGTTTATTGTCGAATTATGTTGACAAATGTCTTAGCCAATTATTCTGGTTAGACGAACATTTGTTAGAACATGATAGGTCCGAGAAGAGAATTAAATTATTATTGACATATCGATGCCAATTATTTCGGCTAGATCGAGAAGTAATTAGAAATTGAAATCACAGTATTTCATTGTTAAATCAAAATCATGATTCTGAGACTGAGAATAACAACCTTTTATATAAAGGGAATATTTTATCGGTTGTGTATTCGGCCTTTGCGCGCGATTAAGTATTGGGCTTAATATAGGGTATAATAATGCTGATCACTTTATATACTTGCAGAGGGGTATGATTTAATCTTTATAATTATCTGATACACCTGGGTATATCAAAGTATAACTTTGATAGTTACTCGAGAAGAGAAGTTCATGATCCAATGGATCGCTCAGCATAAATCTGGAAAACATTCCACTTTGCTATCTCGTAGAATTAAATCTTGATTATTCATTTAAATATCATTGAAAACCTTAAAAGCGTTGTACTCTTTCATTATCGAATTATTGTTGCGTAGAATGTGAGAAGGTTTGATATTGATTTATATATCTTTATTGTATCTCTTAACTTGCGGGGCAAAATTGTTGCTCACCCTTGCTATAAATAAAGATTTTCAACTAGGGACGAAGTTGCAGAAGGTGTTGCGAAGAAGAACAAAGGAAAAGGCATAGTTATAAATTAGTGATGATGAACAATATTATTATTATATTGTTATATTGTAAACCCTTTTTGTATAACTAAGGGATATGGCTGTAATGTTAAGGTTAGTGGACTTGGGACTTATGTATTAAAAACCTATGTTAATGAGTTATGTATTCCTATTTATATTTAAATGGGTAGTTAGATGTTAATATATTGTGGATCGTGAGAACCAAACTCAGGGGTCAGGTAACCCGGATTTGGGGGTGTCACATCGGTTGCTAGTTTTGTATATACCTTCTCTCTGTGAAGGAATTGTTTAGCCCAGCTCTCATATGTCAACCATTTAAGGTTACGATCGTACCACAACCTAACTTATCTTAACTTATCTGAACTATTAAACTATAATATTCGCTAAGTCAATTTCTCATTCCTTATGGCTTCCTGGCAACTAAATGCCACACCTCAGGATTCACTCTTTATCGTCTAAGTCATACAATCTTTTGTATACTCAGAGCGATCATTTCAGTTAATCATTACTTAGCTTCGTTATGTTAAACGTCATTGTCATTAATTCAGTCTTTTACCATTCATGGTTTAATCATTGATCTTCATTATCTTACGGTCAAACTATACACGAGGTGTAGGTTCTATTTGCTTAATATTTGCGTACACTCAACTTTCACATTGGTTAAAATGTTATATACATACAATTCATTATATCATTTTCTATCTGAATCACGATCGGCTTTCATTAATCTTATTACCGTTCGTTATGACTTTCTTGTTACCATTTTTATTTTACTTAATACTTTCGATATCCATTACTTGAACCCCATGTTCATTACTCTTTCTTAATGTCGAAGCCATACTGTTCGTTGTATGCTAAGACTGTTTATAACTGCGTTACGTTTACGTTTACGTTTATGTTTATTCTCTTATTGATCTTTTAAGCACTTTCGATCATTTTGTTCAACCTGTACTAAAGGTTTAATTCACTTGTTTAAGTGTTATTTTAGGTGAACTACATGTTCATATTTCTTTCTTGCATATCCCCTAGTAATTGAGCACTTAAAAGCTCATTACTGGCTTTTTCCCTGCACCAGCGATGCGGCTCTGGGTCCCTCTTTATCACTCGCGTTGCAGCGCCACTCTGCAGTGTCTAACTGCCGAATTTGGCGTTACGGCGCCACCTCCCAAGGCACGGCTCGTGCTACGGCGCCAAGCCTTCATCCCTAAAAAATTTTCTAAGTCTTAAATTTAATTTGAGATGCTTACTTCACGCTTCCATAACTTATTCTTTATAACTTGGAACGAGGTCGTTCCAAATCCATTCTCTTCCTTATCTTACGTACCTCAATCCCCTTTGGATAGAACTTCATTCTGAATCCGTTAACGTGCCATTCGATTGGCTTAATCTTCACCCTTTGTTCATTTTATGTTTTTAACGCTCTTCGTTCATTCGTCCGTAATTCGGTCATCCAAACTCAAAATTCGTTCATTCTTAAGTCCACGACTCACGTTTTCTATGTTCTCTTACATTCTTCTGAAACCCTACACGTTCGAGTTCATTTACTAACTTTTTAATTCTCGTTTGTCTTTTATAAAATTTTTGCCATAACTTCATTATAGCTAAGTTTTAATCCATTTTTCATAAACGTTTCTACCGTTCCTAACCAAGCAATAAGAATCTAACTTATACATGATGGTTTTAAACCTGTCCATCAATAACAATTATCCTACGATAGTTTTAAATTTTTCCATCAACAGCGTTCTTCGTGTTCTTCGCGTGTTCTTTGTTCGTTTTTCATTTTTAATCGATATTTTGATTACGATTTCACTTTTTATTGGAATTTGATGTTATAGAACATCATTCCTTACTTATTTCACCTACTTATTTATATAATACACTCGGATCATTCTAATTCATTACTGAATCTTATACTTCTTTAAGAAATTTATAAAATAAACTTCTAATTCTTATTTTTTTCATTTCTTACGATTTCAACCATATGAAATCATTCCTAATTTCTTTTAATCTTTATTCTCATTAAGTTATGTTATTAACATATAGGACTTAAAGAGAAATTAAATTCGACTGGGTTTTAGGTTACCTCTCTTCTTTATTTTTCTTCCACTAGACAAAATCGATGATTCACAACCTTTTCTATTTCATGATCACCTTCGATCCGGTCATTCATACTCATACTCTCTTCATCTGAACCCTACCTCTCTCTCTCTAAGGTGTAGGATTTTCAAAATCCAAAATAAATGAATTAAGCTTCCTATTTATAGAATTTCCAATCTAGGGGTATTTTAGTCATTTCACCCCCAACCTCCTTACTATTCATGACTTAAGCATTAAGTTAACTTAGCCCTTAAGTTTACTTAGCCCTTAAGTTTACTTACTCATTAAGTTTACTTAGCCCTTAAGTTTACTTACTCCTTAAGTTTACTACTTCCACCTCCTTAGTTAACCTTCTTACTATTCACAAGACTTAGCCTGTCGGTTTCGTGGTTCCGTCTTTTAGGTTTTGTCCAACAGTTTTACAAACTGCGATTCTCGAAATCCAAATATTTTTGGATATTTTGTCTTTCCTTTACTGATTAACTTTTACGTATTCTTCGGATTTCTGAAAAACTGAAAAACACTTTTTGGTGTCAAGAATTTTCCTTCATGTTTTCCCCTAACGTAGTTAAACGAGTGAAAAGTACATAACAGTACTTTTGTCATTTTTATTTCGTCCAATTTCTGCACGTTTTTTGAGAAAAACTTTTATCAACTTACTTAACTTTTCACGACATATTTTTGTTAAATCTTTCGACGGAAATTTCATCTTTTTCCCCATAAATATTTTTGTTCCCGAATTTTTTTTATTTTTGTCTTAAAAATTCTTACTCGTTCAGTCTAACTCGTAGCTAGAATCCTCCCGACTTATAATCATCCTAGGTTCTAGAATGATTAATAAACACATAGCACATAATATTATTAATAAAAATTCATTTTATTAATAACTAACTCTTTAAACTTAAATTCTGGTCGATCCGAATTTCCGGGTCATCACACAAACAACTGAGGGTAATCCTTCCTTATCTTTTCTTCCAATTCCCACGTTGCTTTTTCTACATCATGATTCTTCCATAACACCTTCACGGAAGGTATAACTTTATTCCATGAGAACTTGTTCTTTTCTATCGACAATCAATCGAATTGGCGTCTCTTCGTATGTTAAGTATTAACTTCACCCTGGGCCAACTATTACCCGAATTTAAGAGTTTAAAGAATTAGTTATTAATAAAATAAAGAATTTTTATTAATAATATTATTAATACTATTATGCTATATGTTTATTAATCGTTTCTATAACCTAGAATGATTATTAATCGGGAGGATTCTGGCTACGAGCTAGACTGAACGAGTAAAAATTTTCAAGATGAAAATAAAATTTTTCCGAGAACAAAACTATTTCTGGGGAAAAGACGAAATAGGCATTATTCACCTGACAAAATCTAAGGGTTAGGGTTTGAATATCCTAAGCCGTTCCGAGAGTTCGATATGTCGAAATGACATTTCGTCAAAAGATTTGATGATCATATATCGTGAAAAGTTAAGTAAGCCGATAAAAGTTTTTCTCAAAACGCGCGTAAATCAAATAAAATAAAACGCGAAAAAAAATCTTTGTTATGTACTTTTTATTCGTTTAGCTACGTTAGGGGAAAACGTGAAGGAAAACTCTTGACACCAAAAAGTATTTTTTTTAGTTTTTCAAAAATCCGAAGAATACGTAAAAGTTAATCGGTAAAGGAAGGACGAAATATCCAAAAATATTTAGATTCCGAGAATCGCAGTTTTTAAAACTGTCGGACAAAACCCAAAAGACGGAACTACAAAATTTAAGGGCTAAGCAATCTTGAGGGATAAGTTAACTTAGTTCTTAAGCCTTGAATAGTAAGGAGGTTAGGGAGGGCGAAATGACTATTTTGCCCCTAGCCTTAAAAATCTATAAATAGGAAGCTTAAGTTCATTTGTTTGGATTCTTGAAAATCCTACACTTTGAGAGAGAGAGAGAGAGAGGATTGGAGGAAGAGAGAGAAGGAAGGAAGAGGAAAAGCTGGCTCGTGAGCAAACTTTGTCCGACGGAAGGAGATCAAAGGATAAAGGTAATCCGAAACCTAGTCTCTTAGAAATTTTCTTAAAGTTTCTATGTTCAAAAATATAGATTAATGAGAATAAGGAGTAAAAGATATTGAGAATGAAATCATATGGTTGAAATCGTAAGAAAATGAAGAAATAAGAATTAGAAGTTTATTTTGTAAATTTCTTAAGGAAGTATAATATTCGTAAGGATTTTGAGCGATCCGAATGAATCTTATGAATGAGTAGGTTAAATAAGTAAGGAATGATGTTCTATAACATCAAATTCAAAGAAAAAGTGAAATCATAATCCAAAATATCGATTAAAAATGAAGAACAAACGAAGAACACGTAGAACACGTGAAGAACACGAAGAACGTTATTGATGGACAAATTTAAAACCATCGTAGTATAATTGTTGTTGATGGACAAGTTTAAAACCATCGCGTATAAGTTAGATGTTTATTGCTTGCTTAGGAACGGTAGAAACGTTCATGAAGAACGGATTAAAACGGAGTTATAACGAAGTTATGGCGAAAATTTTGTAAAAGACGAGCGAGAATTAGAAAGTTAGTAAATGAACCTGAAACGTGTAGGGTTTCATAAGAAAGTAAAGAGATATAAAAAACATGAGTCATGGACTCAAGAACGAAAAAAATTTCGAGTTGGATGATCAAGAATTACTGACGAACGAACGAAGAACGTTAATAATGTAAAATGAATAAAGGGCAAAGATTAAGCCAATTGAATGGCATGTTAACGGATTCAGAACGAAGTTCAATCCATGGGTAATCAAAGTACGTAAGATAAGGAAGAAAATGGCTTTGGAATGACCTCGTTCAGAGTTATAACAAAGAAGTTATGAGATTGGAAAGTAAGCGTCTCAAAATGAAGTTAACACTTAGAAAATTTTCGAGAAGAAGGGCTTGGCGTCATGGCTACGCCAAACATGCCTTCAGAAGGTGGCTACCAGACGCACTCGAGACCAAGACTCAGACATCGTAAGTGCTGCGTGTCGAAAGCACGAGTCTGAAGGTGAAAGAGAGGTGGCGCGGCGCAGACCGCAGTCAGTGCGAAAAAAAAGGGCCGAGAATGAGCTTTTAAGTGCTCAACTGCTGGGGGATGTGCAAGAAAGAAATATGAACATGTAGTTCAACTAATGTAACACTTAATCAAGTGTTTTAAACCTTTAATGAAGGTTGAGCGGAAAGATTAAGCGAGATTAAAAGAATATAATTGCGGATTCTGGGCCGAGAGATCCGGGGATCGTAGTCGCGATAAGCGAAGCGTGAGGATTGCTATGATTGTGATTCCTTAGGCGTTGAGTGACGAAAGTAATGAATAACATTTCGATGTTATGTCATGGTAATGAGAGATAAGTGTAAAGCTTTTAGAAGGCGGAACGAATGCAGCGTTGTTGTGATGAACGATCGATCTTAGCATACAAACGATCGGTATGGCTTCGACGTTAAGAAAGAATAAAGAACATGGGGTTCATGGGATGGAAACGATTGAAAGCGATTAAAACCTTGAGTAAAGGTTGAATGATGAGAGGTTAAGAGATGAGCGTGAACGTTGAATACGTGAATCGATCCTAAAAGATTAATGAGCGAACGCTAAGTAAGATATGTAATTATCGAGAACGTTAAAGGTAGTAAGTAAGAATATGAATTATCGATAAGAATAAGAGTAAAGATTATTAAAAAGCGAAGTCGAATAAGAACGAATCACGAGGTATGGCATTTAGTTATCCGAAAGCCAAAAGGAATAAGAAATTGACTTAACGAACATTATAGTTAATAGTTTGTATAAGTTAAGATAATTTTAGGTTTGTGGTACAATCGTAACCTTTGATGGTTGACATATGGGAATTTGGGCTAAACAATTCCTTCAGAGAGCGAAGGTATATACAAAACTGGCAACCGATCTAACTCACTATGATGGCAGTGTAGATGAGACGAGAACTTGTTTGTTGGTTGTTTGTGGGAAACCACTCAGAGTACCATGGACTACTACTAGTGAGAAGAGAAGCGATGTGTCTTTGAGTCCTAGAGAAGTTATAAGAAGAAGATAAGAATGTAAATCATCAAAGATGAAGCCGTAAACCGGTAATGAAAGTTAGTCGCGTAAAATTATATTGCAAGAACGCGAACCCTAAGAAGTAAAGTTAAGTAAACCAATGTGTAAGTCAAGTATATGACTAATTGGTGTATGTGTTATTTTCTTATGTGTTATAGGGATTGGAATGAAAGCAGTTCAGCGTAAGCTGTAATGCATGTAAGGCAAGTTTCCTAACTTCATTCATATTTTAAATGAATGCTAGTTTCTTAAACTTCTCAGATGTTGAACTTGAGAAGTTCTGTCTATGCAAAATGTGTGATATTTGTGCAAGGTGGTAGAAGCGTATATGAGGCCTTGTGCCACAATGTGAACACTGCCGGTGTTTCTATGATATGAACTCATTTTATGATTGAAGCTATTCAATATGAGAATGTTCTGTTTATACATGAACCGTTATTGTTGAGTCTGTGCTATTGATTCTAGCCAGACAAAATGTGTATGAAAGAGAGTAAAGGATGAAAGTATTTCAAAGTGAATGTTACTAATGTTTTAAAATGATAGGAATCGAGATTATTCCTATTATTCAAGCTGCTTCATAACCTTTGTTCGGTTATCGAAGTTCCAAAGGAATGTTAAACTCTTGAAGTTGAATTTTCAACTGTTATAACTTGCTGGGCAATTGAATGCTCACACTTGCTTTAAATAAAAACATTTTCAGCGAACGATGTTAGAAGAACTTAAGGATCCCGTAAGAATCAAGCTGACGGTATCCAGATGAAGTGCCATTCAGAATGTGAATGAGCGAAAAGATCAAGTGAAGACTTGTAATGTAGAAAGATGAAAATTAAACTATAGACTAGTTTAATGAATTGTTATGTATCCTTGGTGGTGGATAAAAGTCACTCTTGTAAGATGAAAGGAATAATGTAATTATCATTATTTGTAATGAGAAAGGTTATAAGGTTTTAGAACCTGGGAATTTAGAATGTATGTTATTATATTTCAGTATATAATGATGTATGTTTGGATGAATGATGTACTTCGTGATGCATCGAATTTGGGTGTGAAGATATGCCGGATTTGGGTGTTAAGATAGTATCAAACTTTTTAATGCGTGAAGAACCCCGACCTTTTATTTGGTAGCGTCTAGTATGATATCGCCGCGGATAGGTTATAGAAAGCAAGTATAAATTGATCTGAGTGCTATAGTTGGAAAGTACTATTAGCATTACGAGGTTGGTATCAAAGGCGAAGGTTATAAATCTTAGTATATGAGTACCTAAGACTATAATCTTAGAGAGAAGGATAAGAGATCACCACGTGATCAAGTAAATCGATGGTATGGATGATTAAGCGATGGATGATTTATAGCTAATGCTATGAATGAATGGTACTAAGAAGTAATACGGGGAAGAAGAACTTCAGATTGAGTTGTAAAGGATAGCATACAAATTAAAGAAAATTCGTATTAAGTAAAAGAAAGTTAGAAGTTCTAAGATTTGATTGAGGACTCATGTGATGAGTAGTATGTAGTAGTCTGAACCCGAATGGGAGGGGTTTGTGATTACTTAGTTATTACGGTGATAATCATTGGAATAGTATGTCGTGCTATCAATATGTATATGACGAGAAGGTGAATCTTTTCTCATGTATATACTTGATAGGTAGGTAGAAAATGATAAGATAGGTGCGGGTTCTTGAAAACTCATACTTATGAAAAGTTTGTGACTCATAGTTATATGCTATGTTTTTGAGCCCTAAGCATATGGATAGTCCTTGATTTGTTCTTGGATTACATATTGTGAAGATAAGTTCTTAAACACATATGGTTGTGGAAAGTTCTAAACACATAAAGTGTGGTAAGTTGATGAACTATACTAAGGTATAGGAATGTTTTAGACTGAAAGTAAGTATTTTCGATAGACTTAGCATTGAAGGTGCTAGAGGAGATTAAGTATTATGCATAAGTAAGACAATGAAGGAAGATGGAGAATAGGATATTCCAAGTCATCTAGCTATGCTAGATTTTGAAATTTCTTGAATTGAAATCGTATTGAATGTCATGCGTTTTGGAAAATGAAAGAATTGGTTCAATTTTTGGAACTAATGGATTTTGAAAGAACTATTCTTGGTATGTCTATGCTAATAGTTTTGGCTAGACAAAAATTGATTTGAAATATCAAAATGAATTTTATATCATTGAGTGCATTGATGCAAGGATGGTAAAAGGATGGAGTTATTAATGCAATTGAACCTAGTGTTGGATGTGATCTTAGGATCAACAACCCGCTATGGTATGATGTATAATGACGAAGTCATAAGTGACGAAGTCCTCAACGTCTTGTAAAAAGTGCGGTATCATGGACGTCATAAAAGCGTTTTGATGTATTGCAAAAAATTTAAAGAAGTAGTCGATGTCAATTGAGTTGACTGAGCGAATGTTTCAAGTCGATATCCAATTTATTGGTATGGTCTAAGCTATTTGATTGGCTAAGACAAATGGTATGTTATGTTTAAAAGAAAATTGAGCTTTCTTTGAGAAGTTGTGCCAAACCAAATTGTTTTGGTGCGGAATCAAATGATTAAGTGCGAGGTGAACATATACCGGAATGGGGTTATACGATGGGTTGATCACCTTTATTATGAAAGAGGTAGTTTACCTTCTTTGTGATTGTAAACTAACCGAGGAAAGAAAGGTTCTGGATAAATGCTTTGTTAAACCTAGTAAGAGTTCATGGTCAATTTGACCCCTCCGCAAAAGTATGAAATGTTTTAAAGGAATTCTTATATTCCTCGTTGTTCATTCTACTTCATAATTCTTGATAAGTTGTGAAGGTGAGAGAATGTTTGAAAGATAAGAACTTCTTTGAAGAGAAGTTAAGAAGAGGGGTATGTTAAAATTTCGAGGATGAAATTCTATGAAGAAGGGTGTGATGACCCGGGTATGGGTGTGGTTTGAAGAAATTCGAGGACGAAATTTTTTATAAGGGGGAAGAATGTGACAACCCGAAAAATCGGATTGTCTAGAATTTAAGATTAAAGAATTAGTTATTAATAAAATGAATTTTTATTAATACTATTATTCATCTTATGTGTTTATTAATCATTTTATAACCTAAAATGATTATTAATCGGAGGATTTAAGCTCTGAGCTAGATTGAAGCAGTAAGAATTTTCAAGATGAAAATAAAATTTTTCGAGAAAAAAATATTTTCGGGGAAAAAAGGCTGAAATAGGCACTATTCATTCGACGAAACCTAAGGGTTAGGGTTTGAATAACCTAAGCCGTTCCGAGAGTTCGGTATGTCAAAATGACATTCCGTCGAAAGATTTGACGATAATATATCGTGAAATGTTAAGTAAGCCGATAAAAGTTTTTCTCAAAAAACGTGCAAAAATCGGATAAAATAAAAATGACGAAAAGTACTATTATGTACTTTTCATTCGTTTAGCTACGTTAGGGGAAAACGTGAAGGAAAAAGCTTGACACCAAAAAGTGTTTTTCAGTTTTTTGAAAATCAAGAAGAATACGTAAAAGTTAATCGGTAAAGGAAAGGCGAAATATCCAAAAATATTTGGATTAGAGAATCGCAGATTTTAAAGCTATCCGATGAAAACCAAAAAAGCGGAACTACAAAACTTAAGGGCTAAACAAACTTGAGGATAAGTTAACTTAGTCCTTAAGCCTTGAATAGTAAGGAGGTTAGGGAGGGCAAAATGACTATTTTGCCCCTAGCCTTGAAAATCTATAAATAGGAAGCTTAAGCTCATTTGTTTGGATTTTTGAAAATCCTACACTTTGAGAGAGAGAGAGAGAGAGTTTGGATGGGAGGAAGAAGAGAGAAGAGGAAGAGGAAAAGCTTGCTCGTGAGCAAACTTTGTCAAGCGGAAGGAGATTAAAAAGGAGAAAGGTAATCAAAACCTAGTCTCTTAAAAATTTTCTTTAAAGTTTCTATGTTCAAAAAATATAGATTAATGAGAATAAGGAGTAAAAGATATTGAGAATGATTTCATATGGTTGAAATCATAAGAAAATGAAGAAATAAGAATTAGAAGTTTATTTTATAAATTTCTTAAGGAAGTATAAGATTAAGTAAAGGATTTTGAAGCGATCCGAATGAATCTTATGAATGAGTAGGTTAAATAAGTAAGGAATGATGTTCTATAACATCAAATTCCAAGAAAAAGTGAAATTGTAATCAAAATATCGATTAAAAATGAAGAGCGAGCGAAGAACACGAAGAACACTTGAAGAACACGAAGAGCGTTGTTGATGGACAAATTTAAAACCATCGTAGTAGGATAATTGTTGTTGATGGACAAGTTTAAAACCATCGCGTATAAGTTAGATGCTTATTGCTTGGTTAGGAGCGATAGAAACGTTCATGAAGAAGCGGATTAAAAACGAGCTATAACGAAGTTATGGCAAAAATTTTGTAAAAAGACGAGCGAGAATTTAAAAGTTAGTAAATGAACCCGAATATGTAGGGTTTCATAAGAATGTAAGAGAACATAGAAAACGTGAGTCGTGGACTCAAGAATGAATGAATTCGAGTTCGGATGGAATAGAATTACAGACGAGCGAACGAAGAGCGTTAATAACGTAAAATGAACGAAGGGTGAAGATTAAGCCAATTGAATGGCATGTTAATGGATTAGAACAAAAGTTCATCCATGGGTAATCAAAGTACATAAGATAAGGAAGAAAATGGCTTTGGAACGACCTCGTTCGAGAGTTATAACAAAGAAGTTATGAGATCGGAAAGTAAAAGCGTCTCAAAATGAAGTTAACACTTAGAAAATTTTTTTGAGAAGAAGGGCTTTGGCTTGGCAGATAAGACATACCTTTGTAAGGTGGCTTTACTCATGAGACTAGACTCAGAGAGTGAGACCACTGCTAACTCAAGAAGTGCCACACACACGCGAGTCTCAAAGAAAGAGAGAGGGCGGCCATGCATGGCAGACAGCCGAAAAGGAAAATGAATGTGAGCTTTTAAGTGCTCAATTCTTGCTGGGGGGATGCAAGAAAGAAATATGAACATGTAGTTCGCCTAATGTAACACATAATCAAGTGTTTTAAACCTTTAATGAAGGTTGAAGCGGAAAGATTAAATGAGATTAAAAAAAGAATGTAATCACGGATTACGGGCCGAGATAAAGGGGATCGTAGTAGTCATGATAAACGAACGTGAGGATTGCTATGATTGTGATTCCTTAAACGTTGAGTGACGAAAGTAATGAATAACATTTCGATATTATATTATGGTAATGAGAGATAAGTATAAAGCATATAGACGTTGTGAACGCAACGTTATTGTGATGAACGATCTGTATTAGCATACAACAATCGGTATGGCTTCGACGCTAAGAAAGAATAAAGAACATGGGGTTCATGGGATGGATAAAGATTGAAAGCGATTAAAACCTTGAGTAAAGGTTAAATGAGAGGTTAAGAGATGAGCAACGTGAACGCTGAATACGTAAACGATCCTCGTGAGTCGTATTTGCATTGGACGAATGTTCTAAGTATACCCTGGTTGTATGACGTAGACGTTGACGAAGGTAGTAAGTAAGATATAAATTATCGAGAAAGCCGTAATGAATGGTAATAAGAGTATTGAAAGTCGAATGTGAGTCGAATAAGAACTAATCCTGAAGTATGGTATTTAGTTGTCAGAAAGCCAAAAGGAATAAGAAATTGACTTAACGAACATTATAGTTAATAGTTCGTAGAAGTTAAGATAAGTTTAGGTTGTGGTACAATCGTAACCTTTGATGGTTGACATATGGGAGCTAGTCTAAACAATTCCTTCAGAGAGCGAAGGTATATACAAAACTGGCAACTGATCTAACTCACTGTGATGGCAGTGTAGATGAGACGGGAACTTGTTTGTTGGTTGTTTGTAGGAAACCACTCAGAGTACCATATGGACTACCAGCAGAGAAGCGATGTGTGCTGAGTCCTAGAGAAGTTATAAGAAGAAGATAAGAATGTAAATCATCAAAGATGAAGAACGTTTTGAGTAAGACATCTCCAGTATGTCATAAAGTCAGTAACCCGGTAATGAAAGTTAGTCGCGTAAAATTATATTGCAAGAACGCGAACCCTAAGAAGTAAAGTTAAGTAAACTAATGTGTAAGTCAAGTAGTATATGACTAATTGGTGTATGTGTTATTTCCTATGTGTTTATAGGGATTGGAATGAAAGCGATTCAGCGTAAAAGTCATGTAGTAATGCGTAAGGCAAGTTTCTAACTTCATTCATATTTTAAATGAATGCTTAGTTTCTTAAACTTCTCGGATGTTGAACTTGAGAAGTTCATCATATCTTGAATGTGTGATATTTGTATGCAGGTGGTAGAACGTATGAGGCCTTGTGCCACAATGTGAACACTTTGGTGTTTCTATGATATGAACTATTTTATGATTGAAGCTATTCAATATGAGAATGTTACATTTATACATGAACCGTTATTGTTAAGTCTGTGCTATTGATTCTAGCCAAACAAAATGTGTATATGAAAGAGTAGAGAATGAAAGTATTTCAAAGTGAATGTGACTAATGTTTTAAAATGATAGGAATCGAGATTATTCCTATTATTCAACTGCCTTCATAACCTTTGTTTGGTTATCGAAGTTCCAAAGGAATGTTAAACTCTTGAAGTTGTATGTTCATTTGTTATGACTTCTTCGGGCAATTGAATGCTCACACTTGCTTTAAATAAAAACATTTTTAGTGAGCGATGTTAGAAGAACTTAAGGATCCCATAAGAATCAAGTTGACGGTATCCAGATGAAGTGCCATTCAGAATGTGAATGAGCGAAAAGATCAAGTGAAGACTTGTAATGTAGAAAGATGAAAATTAAACTATAGAATAGTTTAATGATTTGTTATGTATCCTTGGTGGCGGATAAAAGTCACAAGTATATAATTATGTAAGATAAATGAAGGAATAATGTAATTATCATTATTTGTAATGAAGACGACAAAGGTTATAAGGTTTTAGAACAATGGAATTTAGAATGTATGTTACTTATATTTTAGTATATAATGATGTATGTTTGGATGAATGATGTACTTGTGAAGGTCTTGATACATCTTAGTACCACCAGGATGAATTGAAAACCTCGAACTATCACCTCTGCCTCATATTCAACTCCTTCTATGTGAAGATATATTTTAGACTCTTATGGTCCGTGTATATCTCACATTTTTCTCCGAAAGATAATATCTCGCAAATCTTTAGAGCAAAAACTAATGCGGCTAGTTCCAGATCATGAGTAGGGTAAACTTTCTCATAATCCTTCAACTGCCTTGATGCATACACAATGACCTTGCCATGCTGCATGAGCACGCAACCAAGTCCTATATGCGAAGCATCGCTATAAATTACGAAAGTTCCTATGTTATCGGGCAATGACAAACAGGCGCTTCACTCAATTTCTTCTTCAGTTCATAAAAATTGTCCTCTCACTTATCAGTCCATGTGTATTTCACTGTCTTCCTTGTCAAATTAGTCAATGGGGTAGCTATCTTCGAAAAATGCTGGATGAATCTCAGATAGTAACCCGCTAACCATAGGAAACTCCGCACCTCAGTCGGCATTTTTGATTGTTCCCAATTCATCACGGCTTCTACCTTCGCTGGATCTACTGAAATCCCCTCATGGTCAATGACATGACCTAAAAACTGCACATTTTCCAACCAAAATTTACACTTAGTGAAATTCGCATACAACTTCTCTTTCCTTAGTGTCTCCAACACTAACCTTAGGTGTTCAGCATGACCTTCTGGCATCTTAGAATTGACTAGAATACTATCGATAAACATTACGACAAACTTGTCCAAATATTGTTTGAACACTCTGTTCATCATATCCATAAATGCAGTTGGTGCATTAGTCAACCTAAATGACATCACCAGAAACTCGTAATGACCATAACGAGTCCTGAATGTTTTATTTGGTACATCTTCCTTTCTAACCTTTAACTGGTGATACCCCGTTCTTAAATTTATTTTACAAAAATACTTAGCCACTTTTAACTGATAAAAGAGATCATTGATCCTGGGCAATGGGTATTTATTCTTTATCGTCAACTTGTTCAACTCTATATAGTCAATACAAAGTCTCAACGATCCGTCCTTCTTCTTGACAAACAGTACCAGTGCTCCCCATGGCGAAACACTCGGTTATATGTACTTCCTGTCCAATAGTTCTTGTAACTGCACCATCAACTCCTTCATTTCCACTGGCGCCATGCGATACGGTGCCCTAGAAACTGGTGCTGCTCCTGGCACAATGTCTATTACAAACTCGGTTTCCCTATCAGGTGGAAGACCCGGTAATTCACTCAGAAATAAATCAGTGAATTCTCTAACTATAGGTATTTGTTCCATGGTTGCTACCAACTCTCTGCGTATCAACAACATGACACAGATAACCTACACATTCCTTCCTCAATAATTTCCTAGTCTGTGTCATCGTTAAACAACACGAACGTCCCAACGATCTATTCCCGTAAAATACTACTTGAGGTTGTTTTAACGTTCTGATATTTACACATTTCTTCTGACAATCTATAATTTCCCCATGGTTTACCAACCAATCCATTCCGAGAATTACATCGAATTCTCCTAATTTTATCGGTATCAAATCTACCGATAATTTCCAACCTCGTATATCTACGCAACAACTCATATGCACATCTTCAACAAGAATTATTTCTTCATTTGCTACCTTAATATTTAAAGGTATAGGCAAATTTTTGGGAAGTAATCCTAATCGTCTAGCAAAATCACATGCTATAAACGAACAAGTTGCACCCGAATCAAACAACACGTAAGAATTGATGTTGTTGATCGGAATAATACATGCGACGACGTCCCTTGATGCAACCGCATCTTGGACTATCATGTTAAAGGTACGGCCCATCGTCCTACCTGACTGTACTGGACCACTAATAGCTAACTTACCACCATTAGTGCCCCGATTCCCGTCCGTCCCCTTCCCTGGGCAATTCTTTGCCATGTGGTCAATTAACCCACAAACAAAGCATCCATGATTCTTCTTCAGACTTGGACAGTTAGGCGAGATATGTCCTTCTTATCCACAGTTATAGCATACGGCCTTCCCCTTGAGATAGACTCCTAAATGAGTCTTCCCACAGGTCTTGCAGGCCTCAATTCTCCTATTTGGGTCTCCTTGCTTCACTCCGATATTCCCAAAGCTGAACGCTTTCCTCTTCTTGACCTCGCCACTCCCATTGGCTCCCTCGACCTTCACTCCTCCATCCACTTTCCTCGTGTTCTTCTTATCTTTGTGGTACTGGCTCAACGCCTCACTACCACCTTTGGCGATTATCGCCTTCTCTAAAATGGTCCCAAATGAAGTACTTTGGAACACAAAAATACGGTTATAGAGCCAGGGTTTCAAGCCCTGCTCGAACTGTCACGCCTTTATAACCTCGGTATCCACTTGGTGTGGAGCAAACCTCACCAGTTCATTAAACTTGGCGGTTTATTGGGGAACCGTCATATCCCCTTGTTTTAATTCGAGAAACCGCATCTCCATCCTCCCCTGCATGCTCGTGGGAAAGTAGTTCTCGAAGAATATCTCCTTGAACCTCACCCATATTAGATTCTCGATCCCGGCCCTAGCCTGATTGGCTTCCCACCAAAAGTTGGCCTCTCCCTTCATCATATAGGTTGCAAAGGCAACCTTCTGGGCCTCGTTAACATTTGCTATCACAAATTCCTTCTCGATTTCTTTCACCCATGTTTGGGCTTCGATAGGGTCCGTAGTTCCTTTGAACTCCAGCGGACCAACACTCTTAAAATCCTTAAAGGTAGTAGCTCGTGTTACTCCCAGATTTACGGGGATATTATCCCAAGTTCTATTAAATGTGGCTGTTAAAAGCTTAACAAACTCCTGCATAGGGTTAATCGGACCTCCCTCCAGTTGATTTACATTAGCTCCTTGATTATGTTGCATTCTTCTTGGCGGCATATTGCTGATACAATAAACAACACATTTCGTTATTATTCCTTTCTTATTAATTAGTTATTATTCAATATTAAACAATAACTTCAACATTCATTCCTCAGTTGTTCCGTAAAAAGGCTTTTATTCATTCATTGTAGTATAAAACTACATCAGTTACATTACACAGCCGAAGCTGATTACATTAATATCCCGTTATTACTTTCCAAAAATTGGGATTTACAAAAGACTACCCTTTGTTATACAAAAGAGGGTTTTACGTCACTACTGGATACAAAATATTTATATATCCAAACTACTCTAGCTTCTATTAGATTACATCTGCCTTAAGGCATTATCAAAATCTGCCTTGACAAGATCAGCAATAATATCATGGCTGATAGTATGCCATGTATGCCCTGCCTTTATTGGATAACCAGCTACCTGTTGCTGGAAATCCACATGAGAACTCCTATGAATATAGGACATTCTCCCTATCTTCTGCTTTTTGGTCTTTAGCTCATCCTTGAGCTCAAAAACCTCATACTTCAGCTCATGAACCTTGTCCTTAGCCAAAATCCTCTTATCATGTTCCTGCTCCCACAGAGACTCCACATCGGTCTTATCCTCTATAACAGCCTGGAGCTCTACCTTCAGCTCCTTAACCTCTTGATAGTAATGGATATTTCTATCCAACACTAATATAAATAATGAAATCATTGACTCCCCGGGAGCCATCTCTGCTGCTATTGCTACCGGGTTGAAGGACACTACCTCCACCTCCTCTTCTATCATGTCGTCGAACACGGACATGAGATCAGGATCATCTGAGTCTCCAGACTTAATGACAACTATCTCTGGTTCTTTTGCTATGGGGTTCAATATAACCTCTATTTGGTTAACCGATTCTTCACTAACTGCCCGTACATCTAACTGCATTCCATTTACTCCTGACATCTACACAAAACAATTAAGTTGATTAGTACACGTCAGTAGAATATTAAAAACACATAACATATTCATAATGCATTTTTATAAGGTTATTTTTTTCTTTTTCTTCTTTGACTTCCTTTAAGGTTATGACTTAAGGTTTTTAATCCCCCCTTAAGTTTTATAACCTAATGCTCTGATACCAACCTGTGGCGCCCCCAAATCCAGGTATCTTCCAACCCGACGGATGGTGCTACACGGTACTACCATTAACACATACATTCAATTGAAAAGCCTCAATAGAACATTTATGTCTTCTATATATTCAAAATAATATTAACATTTCCCTAGGTTCTTTATAACCATTACATTGTTCTTGCCATAATATCAAATATATTACAATCATTCACCTAGTACTATTACATAAGTATTCTACAAGTTCGTCATCGCTTTGCCTTTTATCCTTGTCGGAGCCTTCGGTCTGTTCGATCTTAGCTGAGTTCATATGGTTCAAGCAAGAGTGAGCATAACTAGCTCAGCAAGTATGACAATTCTAATAAACAACATGATTGAAACAGAGGAATCATATATCTTCAATAACTCAACAATAGTTACGAAGTACTATCGATAATTCAAAATAGCACTTCCTTTCATTCAAAACATTTTACAACCACAATATTCCATAAAACATCAATTCCGGTCCAAGACCTTGAGCATTTCATAAGTTCTTTGAAAAGGACATCCCGGAACTAAGTCCGTAAGTCCGACATTACTTACGAGCATGTCTAGGTGATCAGCCTATAGTACTATATGTTTATCAACACTATATTCATTAAACGTATGTACGTTTAAGTTGTGGCAACCTCACGTGCCTGTCATTTGACGACACAACCTTTTTAGCATACCCAGTCTTCGTTTGAAAACCACACCAATATAACTTGGTAAACATTGACCATGCTTTGATAAGTTAGTTCATTACTAATAAGTTACCATTCATTTCATACTTCTAAACCTTCTTTACTATGTAAATCCTAGGGCTGGCGCTGCGGCGCCACCCTTCCTTCTCTATGTCTCCCTGCGGCGCCACTTTATAGTAGCTAAGGGTCCAGTCCGGCGTCAAATATGAAGTCTAAGTAATTACTAATCGCATGGCCATGAAACAATGACACTTCTGGAAGGTCGTGACATTGTGTTCGTCTGTCGCAGCCGCCACTATTTGGCCTTGGGTTGGCGCCGCGGTACCAACTCTGTGCCTCAGATAGCTTAGACAGATTTTTAACTTTGTGAGATTTCCGATCTGGTAACTTCTTCGTTATAAGTCCGAATTGGCTCGTTCAAGAGCCTACGGTTCACAAATTATATACCCTACACGATTATGCAAGAATTTTATCTATTTTACTTTGTTTACTCAAAATTCACCTATTGGTTCATTTTTAACAAAAACGGTAAACGTTCATGAACGTTCAATGCTTGTTTCTTCGTTCTAAGTCGGAATCCGATCATTTTCGAGTCCGTAACTCTATAATGCCAAATATGACTTGTCTCCATCGAAAACCAATGTTTTTGAGTTCAAATACAAAATACGACTTCCATTCCTAGAATTTCACGAATTCGACGATTACCGTCCAATCGTGTGAATTCTGGTAAAACTTCATTACTAATGATTTGATCATCGTTCTGAATGAATTCTCACCATCGTATGAACATTTCAAACTACATATTACAACAACTCATTTTCAAGCTATGTTATGGTTTATTCTTCATAAGTTCATGACTTAATAACTTATAAACTACAAGTTTTTCATTCCTTATGTCAACATTCTAACATCTTATCAAACATACTAACTTCATATGGCAATCATATGACAAGTTCATCATAAGTTCATAACTTATTTAGGTTTATCTTACTTATTCATAACTTATTCGGCTTAAGTCCATTAATTATTCAATTCTTACATATTCTTAGCATACATGCTTATTAGACTACACTTCTCTTACCACCCTACAATGATAGAGATGGAATATTATTAGACAAGAGTCTTACCCTTGATGAACTAGTACTTCTCTTCTTCTTGAAAATCTAACAAAGGATGTTTTGACTTAAAAGTGCTTATTATCTCTAACACTTAAGTTGCTTTATGTTGGATGAAAGTTAACAATCCAACAAATGAAATTTGAGCTTGCTATTTATAGACTTGGCAAAGTTAGGGCATTATGGTCATTACTCACCCCACATCCTTAACAAACCTCCTTACTATTCATCTACTTAACCCTTAAGTAAACTTGATGCCTACATAAGTTTCTTGGTCACCACATAAAGTACTTGGTCACCAATTCACCCATGGGTTGCTCCATGGATCAAACTTAACACATTGGATTATTACATTGGGCTTAAGTTAATTAACTTAGCTTATTCATATTGGGCTTACATTAATTTACTTTGGGCTTTTGATTAAACCAACACTTAGCTTAATCATTAATACATCTTGGGCTTATCCCTTAATGCATATTGGACTTGCACTTCATATAAGATCCACCATTCCATTCATTTTGTCTTTTTATCCTTTACGTTCTTAATTTAAGTCCGCATGCAAAATATTATGTTTTCCATATTTAGATTATTATTACATAATCCATCTCACCTTGATATTATAACGTTAAGTATTTCTCGGATGTTCAAAAATAATTCTCGAGCGGAAATCGATGAATAGTGTTTTTCAAAAAATTTCTTGGAAAACTCTTATTTTCGTCTTGGAAATTCAAACACTTTAATTCCTTTACGTAGTTAAAGTACTACGATATTCCGACGTTTCTAGGTTATAGAACAACATTCATCTTACTTACACGTAATAATAACAAATAATATTATTTTATTCATTATTTTATTAAATAAATTATTTTACAAAGGATCTGAATTTCTCGGTCGTTACAGAGTGTTTGTACAAAATGAGCTTAAATGTGACACTTTCTCTCTCCAATCTATATATATAATGTGAATGCAATGCACGTGGCTGATGTTGCTTTATTTTGCTGGAGATTTAATCAAATAGGTTGGTTAGAGTTGGTGACCAACTCTATATTTTGGCAAGATACACAAGCAAGCTATTAAAGAATGTGCATAAGGGTATTTTGGTCCATAGCTTGTAATTTTAATGGCAAAGTTGTAACATGGCAAACCCGTAGGATTTGACCCTTAGGGTTTAACCCTAAGATTTAGCACAAAAATTATAGGATTTCTATTCAGGGTTTAACATAACAAAAATTAGTTTCTAAAAATGAGATTAAGGGTTTGCTAATTAGATTAGGTTATCTAATTATATTATACATGAACATTAGGTTTTAAACTGCCCTAATTAGCATTAAGCTTTATAATTAAACGATTACGGTTAATAACTTAACAAATAAGGTTTTAAATTTGGAAATTAGGGTTCTATTTATTAATTAGGGTTTTGAAAATTAGGGTTCTCCCTAATTAGGGTTAATATCTATAATATCGGTCGTTAATCACATTATCGTGATTACATAACAGTCTTAAGCTTGTATTCAACTTTTGAATTAGGGTTTAACAGCTTGAAACTAGGGTTTTCTAATTTTTAGAAATTAGGGTTTCTAAATATTAATTAGGATTTACCTAATTAATCATAAAATTATATAATATACAACGTAAATCATATAACACAGTTATATAACAGTCTCGAACTCATAATTGAGTTTCAAAATAGGGTTTAACAAATGAATGCTAATGTTTTGACATTATACTCCATAATTGACCAACCATTATCAGTCCACATACATGTACAAAGACATATTTATAGTATTGAGATAAAATAATATTATATTATTACTCCTATTCATTGACCAAAATCCAAAATTATGGTTTCGATTCAATATCGACGATTTATCTGGCATATATATCTTTATTAATTAAGTTAAAATAATTAACTTAATTAATAGAAATTAAATTCATATAATAAAATAAAATAATTATTTTACTAATTCTAATAATCATTTCATATATTATTTAAATAATATAAAATCATATTTTCATGGAAAATAACTTATAAGAACATTTCTACTATAAAATTAATTATTATAAGAATATAATTTATAATGATCGAGTAATTCTAAAATAAAATTATTTGTAATCATTCATGTAATAAATATATTTTATATTCATCACATAAAAACATACACATTACCTTGCATGCATTCTCACCTTTAAAAAAAAAAAAAAAAAAAAAAAAGTATACATAAAATTTCTAATTTAATTATATAGAAAATATCGGGTTATTACACCTAGCGTGCAATTAGTGAAACTATATTTTTCTATAAATAGTAAGCTAAGTTCATTCATTTCCTACCAGTTCATAAGGAATTCAAGAGCAAAAATACTCTATATTTATAATATGAGAGATATTGTGAGATAAAATAATTACTATTGAAGCATCGAAGCGCTAAGCAATTAGAAGTAAAGCTCGCAACTACAAGAGGTATTACTTTAGTGGTTATTATTTTCATTATTTATTTATATATTTAGTAAAAATATACTTTTACAAGTAGTTATAATGTTCAAATTATTTTAGGTATATAGTACAAAAGTCTTATTTACAAGCAGTTATAATGTCCGATTTATTTCTCTTATAAAGAAGAAAATATACTTTTATAAGCGATTACTTATGTGGATTTTTTCAAGTATTTAGTAAGAATATTCATTTTATAAGCAGTTATAATGCTAAAATAATCTCAAATATAATAGTTGAATATTCATCTTATAAGCAGTTATAATACTCGATTAATTTCAAACACACGAAATCGAATATTCATTTTACAAGCAGTTATAATGCTTAATTTATTTTAAATAAAAGTCGATTAATATTCATCTTATAAGCAATTATAATGCTAAAATTATTTCATATATAGTACAAGGAGTCTTATTTATAAACGGTTATAATACCTAAAATAAAATTTAAAAGATTTAATCGTCTAACACTTAATTAGTTTATATGAACTTATAAATGTATAGATGGATCGAGAGACATAAAATTAGCGTAAACGATAGAGGCGAATTAGACAAGTCTACTTATTTGTTGAAATGCACTATGTGCCATAATGTGTCTTATTTATACAGTTTAATGTTATACAAGTATTATTTCTTTTGCACCCCGGCCCGTGCATTAACAAGCTTGTTATCTGTCATTCACAACGTGATAGTAATTGTTGAATTTCAATTGAAAACCCTGTTAGTATCTAAGTTAAACAACTCTCTTGTATGGGCAGGAGTTTAAGATGTGTTAGTAAATCGATCAAACAATACTGTAGGTACCAATGTTGACCATTCAGTGTGATTGTAAGAAAGAACAATGCACAATTATTTGGACATTGGTAGAAGTATTGATAAGACGGGGAACGGATTCATTAGTTTACGGGTTAGGAACCACTCAGTCTACTATATTGATAATCATTGAAGTTTTGTGTCAACTTATCCTGTATATATATCTTGAAAATGTGATTCTCTTCTCATATATATATCTGGTAGACTTGTTGGGCATTCTTATGCTCATTCTAGCAATTATCTTTTAAAAATTACAGCTAAGGAAGAATTATCATAAAATCTTAGCGATGAAGAAAAAGTTGAAGAGATATTTTATTATTGTCTTCATTCTATGTAATTGAATTAAGTCAAAACTACTTTTGTAATGGAAAGAGACCATGCTTAGACTAGTTTAAATTACTATATAGTGTAATGTAAGTCTGATAGGACATTTGTAATAAAGAAATTCTTTATGAAGAATCATGTAATCAAACCTTAATATATGATATATAAACATCTTTTATTTCTGCAACCATGTTTTCTTACATATATAGATGTAATTAGAATTTTCAAATTTTGTTTGAGATCCTTGGGAACTATTCATCTAAGTGAGGGTATTGACCACATGGACTGTTCATGTTGTTGTTGATTCTCTGGATTTCAGATAGATATGTACTATCGATATGATAGTGTAATCCGCATGATATAGACTATACATCTGAGTGAGGGTATTGGTAATATGGATTGTTCATGTTATTACTAATACTCTGAATTTTGGATAGATAGATACTATTCGTAGATACAGTCCATACATCCAAGTGAGGGTATCCAAACACAGCAATAGTTCTGACGAGAACTATTATCTATTATGGGATACTGCGAACCCTGGATCTATGGGAATTGTATCTGGTAACAATTGTATAGTCACTCAATTAGATATAAGCATTGAATCTAATACCATGGGCATATAGATTTAAATACGTTATACTAATTAACTAGTAGTAAGCACCAAATCTGATACCGCGGGTGTATAGATTTGGGGGTATTACAAGTTTGGTATCAGAGCAGTTAAGACTATAGGTATAAGGAAGAGGTTTCTTAGGATATAGTCTTCGAGTTTGTAAAAATATTAACTTACACATAAAATAACATTTAAATATTTATGTTCTGTGTAAAATTTTGTAAGTATAAATAATAAATGATGGAATTGATGATAGAAATAGAGAATTATTAGGTATAAATTTTTTTCAATCATGTGTGTTTATATAGGAAGCACCATTATTGTTTGTAAAGAGGAAGAATAGTGGAGTGTTGAGACTTTTGTTCAACTATAAGTTGTTTATCAAAGTAACTATTAAAAGTAAGTACAGATTGTTATGATAGAAGTTCTTTTTGATCAGTAGAAGGAACATGTTGAAAATTAAGGATAGCGTGGAAACACTAAAAAGGAAAGAAGTTGTGCACTAAGTTCAATTCTTATGAATTTTGGCTGAGAGTAAGTTAATCCTGGGTCTTTAAATAGACAGTTCATCCATAGAATTGATAATAAAGATAATTGTTGAGTAGTAAAATATACCTTCTATAAAGATAGTATGATTGTAAGCATAATTCTTTTGAAGTACAGTGGGAATATAAAGATAAAGATGAAGAATAATTATCCACATAATCTTATGGGTAATGTGTATCGTGATTTTGGGGACAAAATATTTATAAGGGGGGAAGAATGTAACGATCGAGAAACTCCATTTAGTTTAAAATATAAGTTTTGAATATTATTTGAATTGTGTGTTTAAATGTCATTTTATGACCTAGGATGGTGATAATATTGTAGTATTTTTGTTGCATACAAGGATAAATGATTACGAATTTTGAAGACGAAAATAAATATTTCCTAAGAAAGTTTGCGTAAAAACATTATTCACGTGTGGAATATTGTCCCTAGTTTCTTTTGAGAGATCCATACGTCATATTGACGTTCCGTTTCAAGATCTACCGGTAATACGTCTTGAAAAGTAGTATTGTCCAATAAAAAAAATTCCCCGAAATTGATAAGGAATTCATTAGTTTACAGGTAAGGAACCACTCAATCTACTTTATTGATAATCGTTGAAGTTTTGTGTCAACTTATTATGTATATATATATATATATATTGAAAATGTGATTCTCTTCTCGTATATATATCTGGTAGACTTGTTGGGCATTCTTATGCTCATTCTTGCAATTATCTTTTAAAAATTACAGCTAAGGAAGAATTGTCAGAAAATTATAGCGATGAAGAAAAAGTTGAAGAGATATTTTATTATTGTCTTCATTCTATGTAATTGAATTAAGTCGAAACTACTTTTGTAATGGAAAGAGACCATGCTTAGACTAGTTTCAATTACTGTCGAGTGTAATTTAAGTCTGATAAGACATTTGTAATAAAGAAATTTTGTATGAAGAATCATGTAATCGAACCTTAATATATGATATATAAACATCTTTTATTTTCGCAACCGTGTTTTCTTACATATATAGATGTCATTAGAATTTTCAAATTTAGTTTGAGATCCTTGGTAACTATTCATCTAAGTGAGGGTATTGACCACATGGACTGTTCATGTTGTTGTTAATTCTCTGGATGTTAGATAGATAGGTACTATCGATATGATAGTGTAATCCGCATGACATAGACTATACATCTGAGTGAGTGTAACGACCCAGAAAATCGAACAATCTGTAAAATAATTTGATTTGAATTAATAATGAATAAAATTATATTATATGTTGCTATATTGAGTAAGCAAGATGGTTATCGTTTTATAACCTAGAAACGTCTGAACATCGTAGTATTTTGTCTACGTGAAGGAATTAAAGTGTTTGAATTTCCAAGACGAAAATAAAAGTTTTTCGAGAAATTCTCCAAAATATACTATTCATCGATTTCTGCTCGAGAATTACTTTTTAACTTCCTAGAAATACATAAAGATAGAATATCGAAGTGAGTTGGATTATGTAATAATAATTCAAGTATGGAAAACATAATTTTTCACATGCATACATAATTCTAGAATGTTAGGAAAATAAACCATTAAGGAAGTGAATGTAATGATCGTATGATACGTATGTATTGTACAAGGTAATGAATACGAATACAATACGATGTATTATATGAGAATAATACATAAGCAATATGTAATAAGGCTTTTAGCCAAAGTGAAATGGACTTGTGGAATTGTGTAGTATTTTGTAAAGTCCAATAGAAGTAAGTTAATGATAAAGCCCAAGTGGTTATTAAGGTAAAGTCCAAAGGAAATTAAGGCAAGCCCAAAAACTTAAGTTAATTAATCCAAGCCCAAGATAGGATCCAATTAATTAAGGTGATCTATGGGGCAACCCATGATCATTTGGTTAATCTTGGTGACCAAGATAATTGTGTAATGACCAAGTAAAAGTTGTGATGAGCAAGTATTGGATAAATGTTGTGACTAAATTACCCTAACCTTAGCAATCCTATAAATAGAGAGAGTTGGATCATTTTTACACTTGTTAATTTCATCCAACATAATACAACTTAATTGTTAGAGAAAATAAGAAAGAATAAGCTACTTTCATTTGTTAGAAAAGAGAAGAAGTGTAATAACCCAATATTTTCTATACAAATAAATCATAAATTTTGAGTATAAATTTTAAAAAATAAATAAATATGGGGAATTATGTGTCAAGATAATGTGTATATATATGTGTGATAAAAAATATATTTATTACATGAATTATTACAATTAATTTTATTTTAGAATTATTGATTATTATAAATTATATTTTTATAATAATTAATTTTATTGTAGAAATGTTTTATTATTTATTTTTCAAAGAAAATATGATATTATATTATTTAAATAATATATGGAATGATTATTGTAATTATTATAATTATTATTTTTTTCATATGAATTTTAATTCAGATTATTAAGTTAAGTATTTTGATTTAATTAATAATGTTGTTTATGCAAGGTAAATCGATATGAAATCCAAATCTTAATTTCGAAGTTTTGATCAAGAAATGATAATAATATTATAATATTATAATATTTTTATTATTCATGCTATAAATATGTATTGTATATGTGTGAACCGATGATGGTTGGCCAATTATGGTGTTATGTGTGATAAACCCTAATAATACTGTGTGAAACCCTAATTTAAAATACAAATTAGAGTTTAAAACTATTGGACAATTGCGATAATGTGATTAATATCATGTATGATAGATTTTATATTGCTAATTAAAGTAAACCTAATTAGTAATTAAAGACCATAATGATTAGAACCCTAAGTTAATAATTATAAAACCCTAATTACTGTCGCAAAACCCTAATTGCAAAATCAAAACCCTAACTAATATTTAGGAATCCTAATTGCTAATTGAAAACCTTAATTGCTTAAGTGGCAAGGTTAATTATATTATAATACCTTAATGTTCATGTATTATTAGAAATTTAAAATTATAATTAACAAAACCCTAATTTATAAAATTTTAGAAACTAAAATTGTATTTTATGCAAACCCTAATTGGTTAATTCTATAAATGCTATATGCTAAACCTTTGGATTAAACCCTAAGGGTCAAACCCTAAGGGTTTGTAAAGATTACATTTTTGCCATTAAAATGATTTAAAAATTGACTAAAATACCCTTTTCTATTTTCTTTAATGGGTAACTTGTGAAAATACATTTACCTTTAGTTGCTTACCAACTCTAGCAACTCCATCGACTTATAATTGACAAAGAATGAGCTTTATATCGCCCATTCCATGCATCTAGCTTGCTTATAAATAGATCGGGAGAGAGAGAAAGTAACATTTGCTAGTCATTTTGCATAAACACCCAACCAATCCTCTCTCTCACTAAAACCAACGAAATATAGTAGCTTTTCAAATCACATATGAAGCCCCAATGAACCACTTAACAAATCGGAAACCCTAGATCAAGAAATTGTCCAAGAAAGGTATAAAACCCTAGCTTGAATCCGCTTAAAAAATCATTGTTAGATGTTAGATTTAATTGTTAGAATATGTTGTTTCTAGTTTTTTATGATGATCTGGGTTGGTTTTAGGAAGATCCATATCATCTAAATCTTTAAATTTAAGTTTTTGAAAAAATTGGAAAAAAAATTTATTGTTGCCTGACAAGCAAATGTCAGGCCTCTAATGTGTTATGTGATGTGATTATCTACTATAGAGACCTTAAAGATTTAACATGAACGTGTAATAACAGTAGCAGACGCTAAAGGAAAGTAGTCTAACCCTTGTTTCAGTTCAATCTGGATAAGCTTTATGGTTCATGTATTCTTACGTATGAATTGATGTATAATAAAGTCAAAGCCAATTCTTTCAGCTAGACTTATGATATGTGGGATTTCTTACAATCTATCAATGTATGGTCAATGTTGTACCAAGTTATATTTGTGTAGTTTTCAAATGAAGACTTAGTATGCTAAAATGTTCTGTTATCAAACAACAGGCACGTGAGGTTACCACAACTTAAACGTACATATGTTTAATGAATGTAGTGTTGATCAACATAGAGTACAATACGCTGATCACCTAGACGTGCTCATAAGAAATGCCGAACGTACGGACTTAGTGCCAGGATGTCCTTTTCAAAGAAAGTATGAAATGTTCAAGGTCTTGGACCGAAATTGATGTTTTACTGAATATTGTCATTGTAAAACGTTTTCAAAAAAGAGAAGTGTTATTTTGAATTATCGATAGTACTTCATAACTATTATTTAGTTATTGAAGATATAAGGTTTGTATAATTCAAAAATGTTGTTAAATGGAATTATTGTACTTGCTAAGCTAGTTATGCTCACTCTTGCTTGAACCATATGAATGCAGCTAAGACTGATCGTCCTAAAGGATCCTCTAAGGATAAAGGAAAGGCTAAGGCAGACCGTTGAACTGTCAATGTAATAGTATAGGTTTAATGTTTTAATATATTTGATATTATAACAAGAACAAATGTAATGTTATAAAGAACCTGGGGAATTTTAATATTATTTGAATATATAGAAGACATATTCGTTCTTTTGAGGTTTTTCAATTGAATGTATGTGTGAATGGTAGTACCATGTAGCACCATCTATCGGGTTGGAAGATACCCAGATTTGGGGGCATCACAGGTTGGTATCAAAGCATTAGGTTATAAAACTTAAGGGGGGAATTAAAACCTTAAGTCATAACCTTAAGAGAAGTCAAAGAATAAAAAGAAGAAAATAACATTATAAAAATGCATTATGTATATGTTATGTGTTTTTATTATTATACTGACGTCTACTAATCAACTTAATTGTTTTGTGTAGATGTCTGGTGTAAATGGATTACATGGAGAGGTACAGGTAGTTAGTGAAGAATCAGTTAACCAGATAGAGGTTATACCGAACCCTATAGCAGAGGAGCCAGAGATAGTAGTGATTGAGTCTGGAGACTCAGAGGACCCCGATCTCATATCGGTATTCGATGGCATGATAGAAGAAGAGGTGGAGGTGGTGTCCTTCAACCCTATAGCACTTGCAGAAGAGACACCCCAAGGGGAGTCGATGATGTCAATTTTCATGACAGTGTTAGACAGGAACCTTCACTATTGTCAGGAGGTGAAGGAGTTACGAGCGGAGCTCCAGGCTGTCTTACAGGATAAGACAGATGTGGAGTCGATGTGGGAAAAAGAAAATGATGAGCGGGTTTTAGCCAAGGACAAGGTCCATAAGCTAAAACATGAGGTTTTTGAGCTCAAGGGGGAGCTAAAGACCAAGAAGCAAAAGATAGGAAGAATGTCCTATATCCATAGGAGTTCTCATCAGGATTTCCAGCAGCAGGTTGTTGAGTATCTAGTAGAGGCTGGGCAGACTCGACACACTATCAGCCGGGATGTTATCGCTGGTCTGGCCACAACAGATTTTAATAACGCCTTAAGGCAGATGTAATCTAGTAGTAGCTAGAGTAGTTTAGATATGTAAATATTTTGTATCTGGTAGTGACGTAAAACCCTCTTTTGTATATCAAAGGGTAGTCTTTTGTAAATCCCAATTTTTGGAAAGCAATTACGGGATGGTAATGTAATCAACTTAGGTTGTGTAATAAAACGATGTAGTATTATACTACAAGGAATGAATCAATATAAGCCTTTTAACGGAATATATTGAGTATTGGATGATGAAGTTATTGTTTAATCTTAAATAATAACTAACTAATAAGAAGGGAATAATAACGCAATGTGTTGTTTATTACAGCAAAATGCCGCCAAGAATAGGGCAACAAAATCAAGGCGCTAACGTAAATCAACCGGAAGGAGGTCCGGTTAACCCAATGCAAGAATTTGTTAATTTATTAATGTCATGCAGTTTTAATAGAAATGGGGCTAATATCCCTCAGAACCGGAGTAGCACGAACTACTACCTTTAAGGATTTTAAAAGTGTTGGTCCACCGGAGTTTAAAGGAACTACGGACCCCATAGAAGCCCAAACATGGGTAAAGGAAATCGAGAAGGCATTTGTTATAGCAAATGACAACGAGGGCCAGAAGGTTACCTTTGCAACCTACATGATGAAGGGAGAGGCCAACTTTTGGTGGGAGGCCAACCAGGCCAGAGCTGATATTAAGAATGTTACATGGGTGAGGTTCAAGGAGATATTCTTCGAGAACTACTTTCCCACAAGTATGCAGGGAAGGATGGAGATGCAGTTTTTGGATTTAAAATAAGGGGATATGATGGTTCCCCAATATGCTGCCAAGTTTAATGAACTGGTGAGGTTTTCTCCACATCAAGTGGAAACCAAGGTTAGGAAAGCACGACGGTTCGAGCAGGGCTTGAAACCCTGGCTCTATAATCGTATATCTGTGTTCCAAAGTACTTCATTTGGGACTATTTTAGATAAGGAGATAATCGCTGAAGGTGGTAGCGAGGCTCTAAGCCAGTACCACAAAGATAAGAAGAATAAGGGGAAGGTTGATGGGGGAGTAAAGATAGAAGGAGCCAGTAGGAGTGGCGAGGGATAGAAGAGGAAAATGTTTAACTCTGGGAATACCGGAGTGAAGCAAGGAGATTCAAAGAGAAGAATGGAGGCCTGCAAAACCTATGGGAAGACTCATCTGGGAGTCTGTCTCAAGGGGAAGGCCGTATGTTATAATTGTGGACAGGAGGGGCATATTTTGCCTAACTGTCCAAGTACGAAGAAAAACCACGGATGCTTTGTGTGTGGGTCAACAGACCACATTGTAAAGAATTGCCCAAAGAAGGGGACGGACAAGAATCGGGGCACTAATAGCGGTAAGTTAGCTATTAGTGGTCCAGAGCAGCCAGGTAGGCCGATGGGCCTTACCTTTAATGTAACACCCCGATATCCGGTCTATCTTCACACACAGATTTCGTACGTCATGAGTACATAATTCATCCAAACATACATCATTATAAACTGAAATATAATAACATACATTCTAAATTCCCAAGTTCTAAAACCTTATCACCTTTCTCATTACAAATAATGATAATTACATTAGTCATTTCATCTTACAAGAGTGACTTTTATCCGCCACCAAGGATACATAACAATTCATTAAACTAGTCTATAATTTAATTTTCATCTTTCTATATTACAAGTCTTCACTTGATCTTTTCGCTCATTCACATTCTGAATGGCACTTCATCTGGATACCGTCAGCTTGATTCTTACGGGATCCTTAAGTTCTTCTAACATCGTTCGTTAAAAATGTTTTTATTTAAAGCAAGTGTGAGCATTTAATTGCCCAGCAAGTCATAAAAGTTGAACATACAACTTCAAGAGTTTAACATTCCTTTGGAACTTCAATAACCGAACAAAGGTTATGAAGAAGCTTGAACAATAGGAATAATCTCGATTCCTATCATTTTAAAACATCAGTCAATTTCACTTTAAAATACTTTCATTCTTCTACCTTTTTCATACACATCCTGTCTGGCTAGAATCATTAGAACATACTTAACAATATCGGTTCATGTATAAACAGATCATACCTGTATTGAACAGCTCAACCATAGAACAGTTTATATCATAGAAACACCCAAAGTGTTCACATTGTGGCTCAAGGCCTCGTACATTCTACCACCTTGTACAAATATCGCATATTTGCGCATAAACAGAACTTCTCAAGTTCAACATCTTAGAAGTTTAAGAAACTAGCATTCATTTGAAATATGAATGAAGTTAGGAAACTTGCATTATGCCCAGCTACAGCTTACGCTGAACTGCTCATTTCAACCCCTATAACACATAAGGAAATAACACATACACCAATTAGTCATTTACTTGACTTACACATTGGTTTACTTAAATTTACTTCTTAGGGTTCGCGTTCTTGCAATATAATTTTACGTGACTAACTTTCATTACCAGTTTACGGCTTCATGACATACGGAGATGTCTTACTCAAAACGTTCTTCATCTTTGATGATTTACATTGTTATCTTCTTCTTATAACTTCTCTGGGACTCAGCACACGTCGCTTCTCTGCTGGTAGTCCATATGGTACTCTGAGTGGTTTCCCACAAAAAACCAACAAATAAGTTCCCGTTTCTTCTACACTGTCATCACAGTGAGTTAGATCGGTTGTCAGTTTCGTATATACCTTCGCTCTCTAAAGGAATTGTTTAGCCCATCTCTCATATGTCAACCATCAAAGGTTACGATTGTACCACAACCTAAATTTATCTTAACTTATATGAACTATTAACTATAATATTCGTTAAGTCTATTTCTTATTCCTTTTGGCTTTCTGGCAAGTAATTGCCATACCTCATGACTCATTCTTATCCGACTCACATTCGGTTTTCATTAATCTTATTACCGTTCGATACGGCTTTCTCGATACCATTCATATGTTACTTAATACCTTTCGTCAACGTCTATGTCATACAACCAGGGTATACTTAGAACGTTCGTCCAACGCGAATACGACTCACGAGGATCATTTACGTATTCAACGTTCTCTTTGCTCATCTCTTAACCCCTCATTCAACCTTTACTCAAGGTTTTAATCACTTTCAATCGTTATCCATCCCATGAACCCCATGTTCTTTATTCTTTCTTAATGTCAAAGCCATACCGATCGTTGTATGCTAAGACCGATCGTTCATCGCATAAACGTTGCGTTCACACCATCTAAATGCTTTACATTCATCTCTCATGACCATAACATAACATCAAAATGTTATTCATTACCCTAGTCAATCAACGTTTAAGGAATCACAATTATAACAATCCCTCACGTTCGTTTTATTGTGACTACTTGCCCTGGACATTGGTTCAGAACCCGCGCTCACATTTTTTTTTTGTCTTTTAATCTCATTTAATCTTTCCGCTCAACCTTCATTAAAGGTTTAATACACTTGATTAAGTGTTACATTAGTTGAACTACACGCTCATATTTCTTTCTTGCACATCCCTAGTAATTCAAAGAATAAAATCTCATTATCGGGCATTGCCTCGCACTGGCCATAATGCTGTGTGTCTTCCCTTTCCTTCATGATACGGTGCCACTTAGCAGTAGAGTTAATGGCCCAAGCTCGCTTCTGATTGCCAAATCCCCAAGGCACGACTTCACGTCCGTCACGCTACCAAGCATGAAATCTAGAAAAATTATCTAAGTCTTTTACAAGCTTGAGACGCTGACTTTGAAATCTCATATCTTATTCGTTATAACTCAGAATGAGGTCATTCCAAAGCCATTCTCTTCTTTATCTTACGTACTTTGATTACCCATGGACAGAACTTCATTCTGAATCTGTTAACATGCCATTTAATTGGCTTAATCTTCGCTCTTTGTTCGTTTTATGTTTTTAATGTTCTTCGTTTGTTCGTCCGTAATTCGGTCATCCGAACTCAGAATTTGTTCGTTCCTGAGTCATGGACTCACGTTTTATACATTCTCTTACATTCTTATGAAATCCTACACGTTCGGGTTCATTTACTAACTTTCTAATTTTCGTTTTTCTTTTACAAAATTTTTGCCATATCTTCGTTATAGCTAAGTTTTAATCCGTTCTTCATGAATGTTTCTACCGTTCCAAACCAAGCAATAAGAATCTAACTTATATGCGATGGTTTTAAACTTGTCCATCAACAACAATTATACTACGATGGTTTTAAATTTGTCCATCAACAACGTTCTTCGTGTTTTTCACGTGTTCTTCTCGTTCTTCGTGTTCTTCGTTCGTTCTTCATTTTTAATCGATATTTTGGATTATGATTTCACTTTTCCTTTGAATTTGATGTTATAGAACACCATTCCTTACTTATTTAACCTACTCATTAATAAGATTCATTCAGATCGCTGAAAATCCTTACGAATCTTACACTTCCTTAAGAAATTTATTAAATAAACTTCTAATTCTTATTTTCTTCATTTTCTTACGATTTCAACCATATGAAATCATTCTTAACATCATTTACTTCTTATTCTCATTAAACTATGTTTTAACATAAAATTTAAAGAAAATTATATATGAAGTTAGGTTTTTGATTACCTTTCTTTAATCTTCTTCCTCCGGATGACAAAGTTTGCTCACAAGAAAGCTTTTCCTCCTTCTCCTTCTCTTCCCTCATCCGAACTCTCTCTCTTTCTCTCTCAAGTTATAGGATTTTCAAAATTCCATTCAAATGAGATTAAGCTTCCTATTTATAGAAAACCAAAGCTAGGGGCATTTTAGTCATTTCGCCACCCGAACCTCCTTACTATTCACACCTCCTTACTATTCCCACCTCCTTACTATTCACGTAGCTTCCCTTGGAAGCTTTGTGGTTCCGTCTTTCAGAATTCGTTCGACAGTTCGAAAACTACGATTCTTGGAATCCAAATATTTTTGGATATTTCGTCTTTCCTATACCAATTAACTTTTATGTATTCTTCTGATTACGAAAAACTAAAAACACTTTTTTTGGTGTCAAGCGTTTTCCTTCACATTT
>JAINUW010000760.1:0-59017 GCA_020205615.1 Panax quinquefolius
AAGATCTTAGGCGTTAACAATATCCATGCATCCCAAAACATAAAGATAACCATGGCTGCAATTCAAAATTATTTCTTGCAACCAAAAATACTAACAAAACCCAAAAGATATTATATTACTAGCATTTTATAATAGTTCAAAGATAATGATATAAATAAATGACTGAGAAGACTGATAACTCCCCCCCAAAATTGAATATGGTAATGTCTGCATTAGCTGGGAATGAAGAAACATATTAGTCTACGTCGTCACTCTCTGAATCATCATCGCTGCCTACTTCATTTCCCTTATCATTGCCCTCATCGTGGTCATCGGCAGTAGGAGATGGTGGTGAATATTGAGGAAATATCGGAGGTTGAGGGAACTGATAAGGCATAGATTCTGCCTCATCTCCACTATATGATGCGTAAATGCTCTGAGCAGTGTTGGCGAAGTCAGTCTAATATTGCATCATAATGTCCTGCCTCGGAGCTATGGCGTCCATCATCGATTCTGTCTCTATGGTGTTAATCTGATATAATGCTTTGGTTATGGGTGAAATGTGCAAATTTTGCAAAATAAGCAAGTGGTTATAAAATATTTATTGTTGTCGGGGAATATTCATACGACGACGCAGCCATTTGTGGGCCCCATAACGGATAACTATCGGATGAAGAAAATGACAAGTTTGAATTTTTATAAATAATGACGTAATGATTACTGTAAACATTGTTGGAATACCCGGTGGTTAAAATACGATGAATGGCATTGGTTGCAAGATAGCTTTACGGTATTACCTGTATTTTTGAATTATTGATTCTAACGTAAGAAGGCACTACTCACTAATTGTTATAGTAATTACTGTTCAATATTTAATTTTATTGATTTAATAATTACTTTGTTTATATTTTATATTATTGTTGTTTCAATAATTGTCACTGCACAGTATCTCCATTATCAGATCAATAATTCATATTATTTGAATAATATTGTTAGATAGCATTATTGGTAATGTACAAGGAAGTTCTGCATTCAGAAAGGGGTTTGGTCACCTAATCAATTGCGCCATGAAGGAGAAATCCTTATCTAAAGCTCCCTCTTTCACGAGGAGCGACTCTAAGTTGTCATAATTGTGATTCGTAATATTATTTATGAATAATTAATTATTAATTTATATGATAAGGAATAATTATTTTATGTGGATATAAATGATGGAATTAATGTTGAGGTATTTTATCGATTATTTTGTTGGAATGGAGGTATTAAAAATCGTCGTATATGGATTTTAGATATTTTACATTTGGAATTTGGAAAAATTTTTCTTACAAAGTTATAGAGAATTTAATTTCCTATGGAATGGACATAAAATTAAGTATTTTTCTAATAAAAGGGCTATTTATCATGAATTATTAAAGTTTAGAGAAATTAAATGTTTTTATTAAAATTATGGGTGGGACCCACTTTTATTTTTCAAAACATGTGGGCTGAAATTTTCCAAGATGGCTAGCTTTGATGTTTCAAAAGAGGTTGGCGTAGAATGAAGAAAAAATATATATATTATTTTATTAATTTAGTCTCCTTTGGCGTTCTAGCATTTTTCTATAAATAGGGTGCTTAGTTAGAATTGAACATCACACCAGAAACAAGTTTTATCTCTCTCTATACATTATCAAGCGTATTTTGTGAGTATTTAGATACTTTGTGAGTTCTTTATTCGATGCAAGTTTTCTTGACCTTTTCTACCGATATTAAGTCGAAAATCTTGTTATTTTGAGGTAATGGATGTTATTTTCTTCATAATGATGTTATTCTTTCAATATCATTATACCAAAATATTGGTATGGATTTTATTGTGGAATTTCTACCATTTTCATGTCGGGGTTATTATTCACGTATACGACACTATTCACGTATACGACATTATTCACGAATACGGCACTATTCACGGAAAAAATGAAATTTTCTTTTCTTTGTCCAAGTTGTCTATTATGGTTACTATCTTTGATTGTATCCATGTTTTGATCTTTATTCTTGAATTTTACTCCACAATTGATTATTATAAGGTATTTTTGAACTTGGATAAACTAAAGTACGAATCCTTAATCTTTTATCTTTTATCACACTGGATTCGTTTTCTTTAAGATATTTTTCATCATTCTTAGTCCTAAATGATGATATTACTGAATATTTTTGGCATGTAGTACAAAGATGAATGATTAATTGATGAATATCTTTGGCCCGTAGTGCAAAGATGAACAGGTATTGAGATGAACATGACCAACTGGTGATACAAATGAATATCTTTGCCTGTAGTGCAAAGATGAATATTTGATTCAAGATGTATATTGATTGATATTACAGGGATAAAATATTGACGATGAACTTTTAAATCTTAGAAGATAGTAGAATTTATTCTCTACTTGACTCTTCTAATGGATTGTTGTTTTCGATGCAGTTGTTGATGTAAAACTTGTTGTCTATTATATTCTATTAGATTTGTCCATGTTGAAGACTAATGATAATTTGTTGTATATTATCTTAGTCATAATATTCTTTACTAGGCTAGTTGAGCTCACCCTTTTCCTTTTTGTTCCATTTTTTTTCTCAGGAGGTGAGAACATAGCAGAAACTAGCCGGGGTATTGAGTGATGGTTTAGGATAGTTGTTTTAGTAGTTCTCACTATTTTGTAAAATAGTGTATCAATAATTGTAATGAGAACTCCTTTTGAGTTTGTATTCAAACTCACAGTATATGTGTTGTCGTATTTTGCACGACAATTATATTACTGAAGTTGTATTTATTTCTGTACCATGTATTTGGTGACTCATAATAGGTGATGTATACCTATTTTGGGAGCGTCACAGTTGGTATCAAAGCTTAGGGATATGGTCTCTGGCGGAGATCGGGGAATAGAACTAGGAGGGGAGAGATGAGTAATCATTCGCTAGTGTGTCATACCTAAGCTTATTTGGTTGGTCAGTCGGAGCATAAGGTTAATATGTGATATGCTAATTTGTTAATTAACCCTTGTTTTGTGGCAGTATTTGAAAATGGAAGCTGGAAATATTAACAATGGATTGAATGAGACCGTGGAGACACCTTTAATCACCACCCAGGGAAACGTGCAACACAAAGGCAATATTCCTCCTGTAAACAACACTACCGAACAAATGATGAATGATGTGATGTTTAGAAGCTTTTTGTAGTTCATGCAAAATTAGACGAGGGAGACTCATGTACAAAATACGGGTGGAAATGATAGCAATGTGCGACTTGTCACAGCCAAGCAGTTCAAAGAGTTGGGACCACCAGAATTTGCAGGAAAGACGGATCCGATCAAGGCGGAAACGTGGGTTAAATAAATAACCAAGATATTTGATGTCTTGGGATGCACGGAGGAACATAAGGTTCCATTCGTCAACTTTATGTTTCGTGGTGAGGCAGACTACTGGTGGGAGTTTGTGAAGCGTACCCAGCCAGCCGCACTCAACATGTCTTGGGAAACATTTCAGAAACTATTTAATGACAATACTTTCCTAAAAGTATTCGTCATATGAAGGAGGTAGAGTTTATTAGACTAGAACAAAATAACATGACGGTGTCCCAGTACGAGGCAAAGTTTATAGAGTTATCCAGGTTTGCACCTCATTTGGTAGAGAATGAGGAACGAATGACGAGGATGTTTCTGAGAGGTCTAAAACCCGAGATTCGACAATATCTTATCTCTCATAAATTTTCTTTATATTCAAATGTTGTAAACATAGCTCAATTATTAGAGTGAAATAATGAGTATGTTCAACCAAGGGACCACAACCAGGGTCATATCGGTGGCAGCAATCATCGGAGCAATGACATCCAACGGGGAGGAAAACATTCGGACAAAAGTGGTAACCACTCTGGTGGTAATCGTGGCCATGATGGTAGAAGAAGCAAGTCATGGGGAGATTTCAAGAAGATAATGTACAAAAATGACAACGTGAAGACATTAACACAAACATCAACTGTTTCTAGGGGAGGAGATCGAGCACCGGTCGTTTGTTATAAATGCGGGAAAGAGGGACTCATCAGCCCAAACTGCCCACAACAATCCAAGGTGTGTTATAACTATGGAAAGGAAGGTCATATAGCTAGAGATTGTCTTCTTGCAAAATCAAGTTCAACAGGGATGGTGACTCCAAAGGCTGTCCCGGACAAGTCAAAGTCGGTGGTTCTTGGAAGGGCGTTTGTCATGACTGCCCAAAACGCGAGGAACCCAAACGAGGTGATCACGGGTAAGCTAATCATAAACTCTTGCGAAGTTTATACCTTATTAGATACCAGTTCTACCCATTCTTTTATCTCTCCTGCTTGTGCTCAACGTTTGAACTTGACTCCGAAGAAATTAGACCTTGACTTATCTGTTGAGACTCCGTTAGGAGAAACTTTCATTACATCTACTGTTTATAAATCTTGCTTGATTCAAGTTGGTACCATCACATTACATGCCGATCTTATTTCGTTGAAAATACTTGCATTTGATTTGATTTTAGGGATTGATTGGTTAACCACTCATCATGCTAAAATTAATTGTTTTCGTAAGGTTGTTCGTTTTCATATTCCTAACCAACCTGTTATGTGAATTCAAACAACCAAACGTCAATCACTGTCATATCAAGCCAAAAAGCTATTCGTTTATTGAAAAACGGATGTCAAGCTTTCTTAGCCCATGTCACGGACTTGAACAAAAACTGAAAGTAGTATGCACACAAGCCAATCATGTTTGATGATAAAGCATATACTTTGTAACAATCTTATTCATTTATTAATAAAAAGTATTACTTTATTAAAGGCTTTTAATTATCTACATGATGCTGTTTTATAATATGTGATAAACCCATAGTTTTAAGCAATGCTTTTAGAATAATGATGATGATCATTCTAATGAGATCTAAATTCTTAGAAAGCTTAAAACTAAAATAGTTCCCAATCGTTGGATTACTAAATTGGGGATTAGTGAATCCGGATAGATCGGGTACATACGTCGTTGCTTGCTCATTGGATGAGGATGATTGATCTCATGATCATTTGTGTGGAACACTAAAGCAAGTATGTAGGTGCTTATTAGAGAATAAGTTCTTTGAACATTGGCTCGCTAAGGAATACCTAATGGAGTTTTATTTGCTGTCAATAGGAATTCACAGTAGTGATAGTAGTACAAGTGATCCTTGGACTTGAGATCATCATAGTATCTTGTGTATGATGAGTTATACTTTGACTTATTCCTTAAGACCCTTAGGGTATATCAAAAGGGTATGCTTGGGTATAATAAGTTTATACATGGAGATAATGTATGATCAATAAAGAATCTACCACTTCTAATAAAAGAAGAAATGTCCTATGTGATTCGATAAATGACAACCCAGTGAGTCCTTGGGTAAGCGAGAATGAAATTAGAAAGGAGTTTCTAATTTGCATTATTTTGAGTTGTGCATTTAAGAGTCGAAATACATATAATTAAATAAAATAAGACTTGACGGTAATTCCATGTCTTATATTTAATTGGGACATTGTATGGTGGAAGGATTGAATTGTATACGGTAACTATTTACTCAAAGGTTCTTTAATGATTAATGTTGAAATCTATATTATCCGGAAAGTCGTTGATCGCTAGGGAGGCTTATCCTTATTGTAGAATAAATATTATTTAAATAAATTAATTGTTTAATTTATTTATTTAAATAAGATTAGAATTGTTCTAATTGATTTATTCACAACCTAGGTTTAATATGGAGAACCTAAAGGGTCACACCATAAAAGGAAGAATAATTATTTAAGAAGTTAATGGCATAATCGTAATAATATGTTATGTATATTTAATTTAATCTATGGTGATAGAATAAATTAAATAGCTTAATATTTATTATTTAATATTTTAGAAATATTAAATATAAATTAATAAGAGGAGTCTTATTAATATTATTACAATTATTATTATTTTAATTTCTAAAAGAGTTTAGGAATTAATTTAATATAAGTACTCTCATTTATTCCTAATTGGATTAGGAAGGAAAATTAGTTAAAGGAGTTTAATTAATTATCCCTAATAAGATTAGGGAGCTTAATTAATTAAAAAGAATTTAATTAATTAAAAAACCCAATTCCTTAATTGTTAAGGTGGGTTGTTACATCTATAAATAAGAGAGTCTTATTATGGGTGGTATGGGTTGTTGATTTTAACAAAGTACGTAATAATTCTAAGTTGTTGGGAGTATGCCCTTTTCTATAGAGATAGAAAACTAGGTTTAGCCAACCACCCATCTTCTTGAATTTTCTTCCTTGGTGGATCACCTCAGAGGCCAAACATTTGGGTGGTTAACGTTGATCAAAGGAAGGAACCAAACCCCGGTAGATTCAAGATTGAGCGAAAGGATTTGGAGGTGAACTTGTACCGAGGAAGCTCGATCTTGAGGGTATGATTTTATTCTTTATCTTTTCGTTTAATTAATAATTATACATAAAGGATGATCAAGGGTATATGGTTTGTAAATTTTAAACTCTGATTTTACCACGCTTCCGTTAACTTTTTGTGCAATTTGATTGCGCTCATGAATAATACAAACCTAACAAAAACACGTCAGATTTGAATAATATTTCTATTGTTAGTGAATTTTCTGACGTATTTCCTGAAGAACTTCCCGGTCTACCCCCATAACGTGAAGTTGAATTCTTTATTGACCTTGAACCTGGTACAAAGCCCATTTCTAAAACCCCATATCTAATGGCTCCTATTGAACTTTAGGAGTTAAAGGTCCAACTACAGGAGTTGTTGGTCATCGGTTTCATTCGTCCTAGTACATCTCCTTGGGGTGCTCCTGTTTTATTCTTAAAGAAGAAAGATGGTAGTATGCGACTTTGTATCGACTACCGGGAATTGAACCATGTCACTATCAAGAATAGGTATCTGCTACCTCGCATTGATGACTTGTTTGACAAGTTTCAAGGAGCACAATTCTTTTTAAAGATTGATCTTCGTTCTGGATATCATCAGCTGAAGATTAAAATTGAGGATATTCTGAAGACTGCCTTTAGAACTCGGTACGGGCATTATGAATTCTTAGTCATGTCTTTTGGATTGACTAATGCTCCTGCTACTTTCATGGATATGAGGAACCGTGTGTTAAAAGAATATTTAGATCAGTTCGTTGTCATCTTTATTGATGGCATCCTCATCCATTCCAAAAGCCGTGAAGATCATGAGCACAATTTGAAGCTGGTACTTCAAAGGCTTCGTGAAAACAAGCTATATGCCAAGTTGAAGAAATGCGAGTTCTGGCTTGAGGAAGTAGCATTCCATGGGCACGTGGTGTCAAAACATGGAAAATCTATTGACCCGGTGAAGATTGAAGCCATACAAAGTTGGGAGCAACTGAAGTTTGTAACCGAAGTACGTAGCTTTCTGGGCTTAACTGGTTACTATTGGAGATTCGTGGAAGGAATTTCTTGAATCGCTACTCCGTTAACTTAGCTGACTCTTAAAGATACAAAATTCAGTTAGAGCGAGGATTGTGAGAAGATTTTTTAAGAACTCAAGAGGAGACTCATTTCGGCACCTGTTCTAACAATACCATCTAGTTCGGATGGATTTGTTATCTACAGCGATGCTTCAGGCAAAGGGTTAGGATGTGTTCTCATGTAACATGGAAAAGTCATAGCCTATGCCTCGGGAAAACTCAAAGAATATGAGAGGAATTATCCTACTCATGATTTGGAGTTGGCAGCATTCGTTTTCGCATTGAAGATCTGGAGACACTACTTGTATGGGGAGAAAGTGAAGATCTTTATAGATCATAAAAGCCTCAAATATTTCTTCACCCAAAAAGGAACCTAATATGCGGCAACGACGTTGGCTCGAGTTATTGAAAAATTACGACCATACCATCCAATATCATCTTGGAAAAGCAAATGTGGTAGCTGACGCATTGAGTAGAAGATCATATGCAGGTACGAGTGCAATGTTGTTAGCACAAAGGTCCATTTTGTATGACTTGCAAATGATGGAGATAAAGTTAAAGGCTCCAAATACCCACGTAATGATATCAAGTATACAAGTAAAACAGACTTTAATCGATAAAGTTAAAGCTGCTCATGCTACGGACATTGAGCTAATGCGTATAAAGAAGAAAGTGCAGGAAGGTGCTTTTCCAGAAGCAAGAATCGATGAAGAAGGAATACTTCGAGTCAACTCCAGACTTTGTGTTCCTAACGATTCTGAGTTGAAGCATAAAATCATGATGGAGGCACACAACACACCGTTTGCAATCCATCTTGGGAGTACCGAAATGTATCATGATCTTCGACATACATTTTGGTGAAGCAATATGAAAAGAGAGATCGCGGAGTTTATCTCGAGGTGTTTAACTTGTCAACGTGTAAAGGCATAGCATCAAGTGCCAAAGGGTCCATTGAAACCACTTGAGATTCCGAAATGGAAGTGGGAACACATTACTATGGATTTCGTTACGGGTCTTCCCAAGGTTTCTCAAGGCATAGATGCGATTTGGGTCATTGATGATAGATTAACCAAGTCTGCTCATTTCTTGCCTATACGGGAGACTTATTCCCTTGAACGTCTTGCTCGTATGTACGTGAATGAGATTGTGAGATTTCATGGCATGCTAGTATCCATAGTTTTGGATCGTGACCCAAGATTCACTTCACGATTTTGGATTAGCTTGCAGAAAGCTATGGGCATGGATTTACGATTTAGTTTAGCATATCATCCTCAAACGGACGGGCAATCAGAGAGGACTATTCGAACTCTTGAAGATCTATTAAGACTCTGTGTCCTAGATTTCAAAAGGAGTTTGGATAAGTACCTACCATTGGTGGAGTTCTCCTACAACAATAGTTACCATTGGTGGGAGAAACAACATTGTTGGGACCAGAGTTTGTACGAATGACTGCAGAGAAGATCCAAATGATCCGACAACGTATACAAATGGCACAGGATTGACAAAAGAGTTATGCGGATCTTCATCAAAAGGACATGAAATTTAATATTGGGGATCATGTATTGTTACGTATTGCTCCATAGAAGGGAGTTACAAGATTTGGGAAAAGAGGAAAGCTCAATCCACGATTTGTTGGTCCATTTGAGATTCTTGATCGAATAGGAAACCTCCAAGCATGTCTTGTGTTGATAATGTTTTTCACATATTTATGCTTCGTAAATAAGTGAAAGACCCGAACCACATTATTGAGTTAGAACCAGATGAAATAGTCGAAGATTTAACAAACGAGGAGGTACCTGTTAAGATCTTGGATAGGAAAGAGCATGTCATATGCACGAAGGTTATACCACAAGTTAAGGTTTTGTAGAGAAACCATGCTATTGAAGACCTGGGAGTTGGAATCAGAAATGAAAGCAAGGTATCCTCACCTTTTTGAAACACCAGGTACGTACATCAATTTCGAGGATGAAATTTCGTAAAAAGGGAAGGTTGTAAGACAACTTTTTATAAATAAAATCAAATTTCCTCTATTTATTATTGTGAATAATAAGGTGTTAATCTGATATAATGCTTTAGTTATGGGTGAAAATGCAAATTTTGCAAAATAAGCAAGTGATTATAAAATATTCATTGTTGTCTTGGGAATATTCGTTTGGTCGTGGAATATTAAATGCGATAGCGCGCTGACCATTTGTGGGCCCCATAACGGATAAGCGTTTGATGAAGAAAGCACAAGTTTGACATTTTATAAATAACGATTGTAATGGTTATCGTTAACATCGTTGAAATACCTAATGGTTAAAATACATTAATACGCGTGGTGGTTGCAAAGAAAGACACAGTGATTGCACATTATTTTTGAATTATTGATTCTTATGTAAGAAGGCCTTTACTCAATAATTATTACTGATAATTATTTATTCAATATTTTATTTTATTGATTCAATAATTGCTTTGTTGATATTTTGTATTATTGTTGTTTCAATAATTGTCACTGCACAGTATCTCCATTATCAGATCAATAATTCATATTATTTGAATAATATTGTTAGATAGCATTATTGGTAATGTCTAAGGAAGTTCTGTCTAGGAAAGGGGTTTGGTCACCTAATTGCGCGCCAATAAGGAGAAATCCTTATCTGAAAGCTCCCTCTTTCCTGGGAACGACCTGGTTGTCATAATTGTGATTCTGTAATATTATTTATGAATAATTAATTATTAATTTATATGATAAGGAATAATTATTTTATGTGGATATAAATGAAGGAATTAATGTTGAGGTATTTTATCAGTATTTTGTTGGAATGGAGGTATTAAAAATCGTCCGTATATGGATTTTAGATATTTTCTGTTTGGAATTTGGAAAAATTTTCTTCTACAAAGTTATAGAGAATTTAATTTCCTATGGAATGGACATAAAATTCGTATTTTTCTAATAAAAGGGCTATTTATCATGAATTATTAAAGTTTCAGAAATTAAATGTTTTTATTAAAATTATGGGTGGGACCCACTTTTATTTTTCAAAACACGTGGGCTGAAATTTTCCAAGATGGCTAGCTTTGATGTTTCAAAAGAGGTTGGCGTAGAATGAAGAAAAAATATATATATTATTTTATTAATTTAGTCTCCTTTGGCGTTCTAACATTTTTCTATAAATAGGGTGCTTAGTTAGAATTGAAAATCACTCCAGAATCAAATTTTTTCTCTCTCTATACATTATCGAGCGTATTTTGTGAGTATTTAGATACTTTGTGAGTTCTTTATTCGGTGCAAGTTTTCTTGACCTTTCTACCGATATTAGATCGGAAATCTTTGTTATTTTGAGGTAATGGATGTTATTTTCTTCATAATGATGTTATTCTTTCAATATCATTATACCAAAATATTGGTATGGATTTTATTGTGGAATTTCTACCATTTTCACGTCGGGGTTATTATTCACGATACTACGGACTATTCACGATATCGACATTATTCACTTAATACTAAGACTATTCACTTTGAAAAATGAAATTTTCTTTTCTTTGTCCAAGTTGTCTATTATGGTTACTATCTTTGATTGTATCCATGTTTTGATCTTTATTCTTGAATTTTACTCCACAATTGATTATTATAAGGTATTTTTGAACTTGGATAAACTAAAGTACGAATCCTTAATCTTTTATCTTTTATCTCACTGGATTCGTTTTCTTTAAGATATTTTTCATCATCCTCAGTCCTAAATGCTGATATTACTGAATATCTTTGGCCTGTAGTGCAAAGATGAATGATTAACTGATGAATATCTTTGGCCCGTAGTGTAAAGATGAACATGACCAACTGGTGATACAAATAAATATCTTTGGCCTGTAGTGGAAAGATGAATATTTGATTCAAGATGTATATTGATTGATGTTACATGGATAAAATATTGATGATGGACTTTTAAATCTTAGAAGATAGTAGAATTTATTCTCTACTTGACTCTTCTAATGGATTGTTGTTTCCGCTGCAGTTGTTGATCTAAAACTTATTGTCTATTATATTCTATCATATTTGTCCCTGTTGAAGACTAATGATAATTTGTTGTATATTATCTTAGTCATAATATTCTTTATTGGGCTAGTTGAGCTCACCCTTTTCCTTTTTGTTCCATTTTTCTTTTCAGGAGGTAAGAACATAGCAGGAACTAGCTGGGGTATGGAGTGATGGTTCAGGATAGTTGTTTTAGTAGTCGTCACTATTTTGTAAAATAGTGTATCAATAATTGTAATGAGGACTCCTTTTGAGTTTGTATACTGTCTATTAGACAATATTTTTATTCAAACTCACAGAATATGTGTTGTCGTATTTTGCACGACAAATGTATTACTGAAGTTGTATTTGTTTCTGTACCATGTATTTGGCGACTCAAAATAGGTGATGTATACCTATTTTGGGGGCGTCACATCTGCAGTCTGATGCAAGAGGCTCAAAGATTCAAGAATATCAGCCAGTGCCGCGTGAGAAGAAGATCCTAGCTCTGGCTGTTTCGTCGATGGCTCGGCCTCTGAAGAAGTCAGTGACAAAGTGGCCGACAAAAACCCCTAACCCCGATCATGAAACTATGCACCATCCCAAACACTGAACCTCGAGATGGCATGGTTGTCGATGATGGCCATAGGCGACTGAGTTATGTCAGCTGGCTCCCACTGCATTTTTTCCTGTTTGTACAGTCGGGTGATAAACGAAGGATGTGGTAATCCCCCAGAAGTTGTGCTCTTGATAGCCTTTCTAATTGACTCTTGAATGAGAAATTCAATGTCCACCTTCAGTTCCGTGACCATAGCAAATAGCAAGATGGTGCACTCTTTTGTATCATCACTATGGTGGTTGGTAGGCTTCATATTGGAACAAATGAAACTATACCACGCCTTGCCATAGCGACTGAGCGCCTGGTGCGAGAAACTAGTCTTCTCCCTAGTGTACTCATTGGTCACCCAGACTGTCCCGGGCTTGCAAAGTCGCCTGACGATACCCATATCATAATTGCAAAGTCCGGGCTCCAAGTAGTCCTTGCCATCATAATTAGGTGTATCGAATAGCTCGTTGATTGTCTTACTATCAAATGACACTTCATGCCCCGAACTCGAGCTATAACAGGACCCTCAACATTGACGTTGGCATAAAATTCACGTACCGCTAAAATAATCATCGCTTTGTAAAATTTCGCTCTTGGCCATCTTTCATCATCAAGCCTTAACCCACGTTCAAGCACCAAACTCCGTTTGGCGAATGTTAAATTGAATTTCTTCCATGTCTCTTCGCCGACAAACCTAGTATTATCGCATCTAAGTGCCGCAGAAGAGGAACCGCTTATACTAAGTCTTTGACACTTGGATGCCATATAAAATTTTCAGTCGATACAAAATCCACACGACAATACTGAACCAAAACTATCAACCCAAAAATGAACACCAATTAAGAAGTCTGAAGCAAAATCCATAGTGAATTCCAATATGAAACAATGCCAAATGGGTATACCAATCTCAAACTATGAGCCAAATAATGCAAAGCAGTGCCGAACAGTGTTTATCCAAAATGAATTTCTTATCCTAACTCATTTGAGGAGATCGTGACCAAAACCAAACCAATTTCTCACTTGGGCAATGAATCGAGCACATGGTTTGCAGTCCTTCAAACTAAATTCTCTAGCCCTGGCTTTATTAATCACAATCCCAAAACTTTCTCAAGAATTCACAAGACAGCCCAAATAGCAGCCAAATACAATCAAGATTAATCAAAGTAATATCCCATTCTAATTAGTCTAATCACCAATGAAAACTTCGAACTAAAAAGAAAAAGGAAACCTAATACGGAAGAAGTGAAACCTAGAACCCCAAATGGTGCGAATTCCTTTGCTAAGGTACGAGTTTATTGCTTTGAAGAGGATGAGAAAGATATGCTGACTGATGGATGGAGTTGAGGAATGGTTTGGGGACGCTTGGGTTTGCTGCAGACAAAATTGGGGGAGAATTGGTGTGATCTGCTGAGTCCAAGCTTACTTTTTTAAAAAAAATCCACTACTGGCGCTGCAGCGCCAGTAATCCTTTAGTAAGCTGTGTTGCAACGCTTGGCAGAAACTATTGATTTTGAACTGGGCGCTGCAACGCTTGGCGGATGCCAAATAATGGCGATGTAGTGTGAGTTTCCAGTGAGTTGAGGAAAAACAAGCGCTGCAGCTCACCTTGTTGAGCATTTTCAGGCGCTGTAGTGCTTCCTTAGAAATCCGGAATTTAACTTGGGCGCTATAACGCTGATTGAAGGCCAATATTAGGTGCTTCAACGCTTGACCTGCATCATGCAAAAATTTTTGCAGCTATCAGCTTACCAGGCAAAACCAATACATATTAGCTAGCAGATACTGTAAGACCCCAACTTTTTATGAATAAAGATTTAATTTCTCTAATTATAATTTTTGAATAATAAGGTGTTGCTTTGATATAATGCTTTAGTTATAGGTGAAATGTGAAAATTTTGCAAAGTAAGTAAGTGGTCATAAAATATTCGTTTGGTCTGAGAATATTCTTTTTTGTGGGGAATATCAAATGCGAATGAAGCAATCATTAGTGGAACACATAATGAGAATAAGCTATGGGATATAAAGCAACGAAATAACTTTTTATAAAATAACGACAAAACTTTTACTAGTTAATTGTTGAAATACCTGGTGATAAAATACAGTAATACACGTGGTTGCACAGTAGCACACGGTATTGCACACTATTTCTGATTATTGATTCTAACGTAAGAAGTCACTCAGTTTCATTCAATAATTGTCACGGTAATTGTTACACAATATCTCATATTATTGATTCAATTATTGTCACACTATCATCCGCACAATATTTTATATTATTATATCAATAATTGACACGACACAATTATTCATATTATTAGTTAACATTATTGGTAATGTACAGAAAGTTACACGAGGAAAGAGGTTAGGTTATATAATTGTATGCCAATAAGGGTAAATCCTTATCGGAAAGACCCCACTTTCATGGGAATGATCACGTTGTTAATATTGTGAGCTTATAATATTATTTGTGAATAATTATTATGTGGTGGATATTGGTTCAATTTTGATATAACTAAAGGAATTTAGAATGAAATATTTATTGAAATTTTTGCATATTTTTCGATGGAATCACAATTATCTTCTCCAATAAAATATTCATTTAAATATATTATTATAATATATTATAATTATTTAAATAATAATATTATATATATATATATATATATATATATATATATATATGTGTGTGTGTGTGTGTGTGTGTGTGTGATAAAAAGGGATGGATGTGATTAAATTATATGTGAATGCTTTGTATTTTTTTTGGTGGGCGGAAGAAATGTTTCTCATGCATTCATTCATTTGTTTCATTTGGTGGATGGCCATCTCTCCTGAAGAATTTGTTCCAAATAGTGGGCCTCACCAATTGAGAATTGATGGGTTAGGCAATGAAGAAATTGAGTTGTTAGGCAGAATAGAAAAGTTAGGCATGGTGGAAGAAAAGAAAAGTTAGGCAAACCTGCATAACTTTTCTCCCTCCGTTGCACTATAAAAGGGTGGTTACCCCTCCTTCTTCAACACACCATTTCAATGTTAGAAATTCTTATTCTATAGTATTGTGAATATTTCTCTTGAGTATAAGGATACATTGAGTGTATCTTTTTGTGCAAGATTTTCTCAGAATAATATCCGACATTCTAGTCAAATCCAGTTTCTACTAAGGTAAATAATATTATTTTATTGCAATACTCGTCAGAAATATTATTTTCTTTTATACTCTATATTATGTAAGGGATATTATTTCATTTCATATTCCTAAATTTAAACATACTATGGTAAGTATTGCTTCTATAATTCCTGAAATGATTAGAAATTCCTTAAGTTTTGTGCTTCATCTAATATCATTTCACTAGAATATTGGTCTGAACCTTCTTATTAAATTTTAAAATTTTCATGTCTGGGTACTATTCATACGGTACTATTCATGGGCACTATTCATATATACGGTACTATTCACAACAGAATTTAATTTTCTTTTCTGTCCAAATTATTTTTGATACATGAATATTATTTTTGATTTTTTCTCAAATAATTATCATGTTGACAATTTGGACATTTTTGAACTCTAGATAAATTGAATTAGAATTCTCTAATATTTATCATTTATCTAATTTGATTGAATTTTTATATCATTGTCATCATCCTCATTCTTATATTGTACTAGAAGTCATCTTTGGCCCGTAGTACGAAGATTGTGACAACCCCAAAATAGGTCCATTCCATCCAACCCATTCTTAGTCACCAAATACATGGTACAGAAAACAACTACAACTTTATTACAACAAAATGTCGTGCAAAATACAACAACATAAATCTTTGTGAGTTTTGATACAATATATACCAACTGTGACTCATGTCCCAACCTTGGATAGCACGTCACAATGACACCTTACATAAAAGTATAGTCAAAAGCTGCTTTTAAAAATTAGAATCTTTGGGGCTGCTCAAGAAACCTTCGTATATGGGGAGGTCATGCTTTAGGTTATGATAGATATCATATGTCCACACAATTATCCTGGTTGACCTAATAGACCCCTTAAAGAAAAACAAGAAGATAACTATCATATTCTTTCCAATAGTGAGTCTTCTCTTGACATATCATTATCTCCTTGTCTCTAATCGTGAATTATACTTCAAACAAACACCAAGATTATATAGGTAGTGCTCGTAAATATACTTTCGACAAGTGGATGCACAACCACATCTTATAATGACACGAGGTTGTATGACATTAGACATCTTGTATAATAGTGGCAAAACACCTTCCAACGTTGGGTTCACCTCACCCTATTCGGTTCACCAAAATTAAATATCAAATGACGATATAATAATCTGACACACTTATCTAAAGTCTCAATAAAATATTTTCATACTATTTAGGAGAAACTCAACATGACTATACCACCGATTCTATTCCCTGTTACCCCCGCTCAACCAAATTTACACTTTTATTACACGAAAGGAATTGTGAAGCAAAAGGGGTGAGCACAACTAGCTCAATAAAGAATATCATGACTAAAGATAATTAAATTATCAATAAGCATTCATCAGTAATAAATCAAAGATTTAGAACATATGGTAGATGATAAAACTTTTCAACCATAGTTGCAGCGGAACGAGCAATCCATTAGAAGAGTCAAATAGACCATAAAATCTATTATCTTCACCATGTTAAAAGTCCACCAATAATGTTTTATCCCTGTAACATCAATCAACAATTCCTGTCCACAATCACATGTATAACTCATAATCGTAATTTTAGTTCTAAATTCCTTTTCTCATCCAGGACAAAGATAATTTTCATCACCTGAAACATCAAAAGATCATGGTTATACCAAATTATAGTTCATGTTCATAATCATACTAATAAATTTATCTTTGCACTATGGGCCAAAGATATTCATTAATAGTTCATCTTTGCACTACATGCCAAAGATATTCAACAACAAATCATCTTTGCACTACAGGCCAAAGATATTCAACAATAGGTCATCTTTGCACTACGGGCCAAAGATATTCATCAACAGTTCATCTTTCCACTACATGCCAAAGATATTCATCAACAGTTCATATTTGCACTACAGGCCAAATATATTAATATCTCAAAGAAATATATAATCATTTCAGAATTTATATAAACAATAATTATAACCATGTTGATCAATTCACCTTTGCACTTAAGCTAAAAATATTCAATTATAAATTCAATGGTCATAATGATACCAGGCAACAATTCATCTTTGCACTACTGGCCAAAGAGAACCCATAGACATGATCATACCAATAATCTACCCATCTTTACACACAAGTCAAAAGAAATTCCATCACTAGGGTTATAAAAAAATTATATATGATAATAAAAATAATATGATCAACAACTGCATTTATTTTCAAGAGCAACAATCATAAATCAACGATAATTTGGTCAGAAAAAGAAACCAATTTTTGTCGTGAATAGTACTCGTGAATAGTAACTCGTGAATAAGATTCGTATTAAGATATATAATCTAGTATCGTAAATAATGTCATATACATGAATAATGTCGATATCGTGAATAGTGTCGTATACGCTTGAATAAAGGTCGTATACGTGAATAGTAAACCCGACTCAAAAAGGTAGAAATTCACAATAAGATCCATACTATAATATGTCAAGATATAATGATATTGAAAGAATAACATCATTATGAAGAATATAACATCCCTTAATATCCCTTACTATCCCTAACCTCAAAAGAGCAGCACTTCTGACTGGATATCAGATATGACACTGAAAGAAACTTGCACTGATGAATAGGAACTCACCAAGTATCTAAATACTCACAAAATACACTTGATAATCTAGAGAGAAAAAGAGAGAAAACTTGTTTTTGGTGTGATTTTCAATTCTAACTTAGCCCTCTATTTATAGAAAATGTTAAGACGCCAAAGCAGCATTTTAACTACTACCGATGGCTTTACCTGCTACTATTCCACCCACCAAAAATCAGCCATCTTCCCCAACAACCAAAAGTGGGGCCTACCCATTTCTAGAATTTTCCACCAAAATCATTTATAAACCTAATTTTCGAATCAGTCACCTCTTAAAATTCATAACAAATCATTCATTCATTTTTAACGGTTCAAAATTTGTGAACTTATACTCAACTTATATATGTATAACATATCCAAAAACCACAACGATCCAACGGTCAGATTAAAAATTATAACTCACACAATAAAGCTGTAAGAACACTGATTTGATCTTTTAATACCTCCAATCCGACAAAATACTGATAAAATACCTCAACATTAATTCCTTCATTTATAACCACATAAATAAATCCATCATTTATATCCACATCAAATAAATATTTCCTTATCATATAAATTAATAATTAATTATTTACAAATAATATTACAGAATCACAATAATGACAACCAGGCCGTTCCCAGGAAAGAGGGGGCTTTCCGATAAGGATTTCTCCTTACTGGCGCGTAATTAGGTGACCAAACCTCTCCTTGACATAACTTTATAGACATTGCCAATAATGCTATCTAATAATATTATTCAAATAATATGAATTATTGATCTGATAATGGAGATATTGTGCAGTGACAATTATTGAGCAACAATAAAATAAAATATCAACGCAACAATTATTGAATCAATAAAATAAAATATTGAACAGTAATTACTGTAACAATTATTGAGTAGTGCCTTCTTACGTAAGAATCAATAATTCAAAAATACTATGCAATACCGTGTGCTATTGTGCAACCACGCGTATTACTGTATTTTAACCACCAGGTATTCCAACAGTGTTAACGTTAATAACTACGTTGTTATTTATAAAAACTCAAACTTGTCATTTTTTTCATTCGACAGTTATTCTGTTATTGGGCCCACAAATGACTGCGCCATCGTACGAATATTACCCGACAGCAAGAATATTCCACGACCAAACGAATATTTCCCAACAATAATGAATATTTTATAACCACTTGCGTATTTTGAAAAAAAATTTATATCTCACCCTTAACTTTAAACTTTTTATCAATTTAACCATTTACTGAATATGAAAATTGAATAATTTTATTTCATAAAATTCGGGGTCTTACAATCTCCTCTCCTTATGAAATTTCTTCCCAGAAATTTACGTACACGATATTTCAAAGAGTTGAGAATACCTTGCTTTCATTTTGATTTGACTTCCCTGTCATCATGATTTTCTCGTTGCTCATCTCTCGTATTTGAGATATCATTCTAGAATCTGACTTCAAAACAAGGGTTAATTGAACAAATTAACATATCACGTAATATCCCGATATTATGACCGACCAACAAATAAGCTTAGTAGTAGGACACACTAGCAAAGGATTTTCATCATCTCTCCTCCTAGTTCTATTCTCCGATCTCGCCGGAGATCATATCCCTAAGCTCTGATATCAAATGTGACAACCACAAAATAGGTCCATTCCATCCAACCCATTCTGAGTCTCCAAATACATGGTACAGAAAACAACTACAACTTTATTACAATAATTGTCGTGCAAAATACAACAACATAAATGCTGTGAGTTTTGATACAATATATGTAAAACCCCAACTTTTTGAATAAAAATGAATTTTCTATAAATATTATTTTTGAATATTATGGAGTAAAATGTTAGGTTTGTTGTGGCGCCCCAAAATAGGTATACACAACACCCATTCCGAGTCGCCAAATACATGGTGCAAAGAAGCAAACTACAACTTTAATAATATAAATGTCGTGTGAAATACTTACAATATATCTTAATGAGTTTAAATACAAATATTATCTTCTAGACAATATTTATACTCAAATAAATCCTCATCACATTTATTGATACATTATTTTACAATAATGGTGAGGACTACTAAACAACTCTCTCTAGAACCTTCATTCCATACCCCTACTAGTACTCGCTACATTCTCGCCTCCCGAGAAGAAAAATGGAACAACAAGGAAAAGGGTGAGCTCAACTAGCCCAAGAAGAAGAATGTTATGACTAAGATAATATACAACAAATTATCGTTAGTCTCCAACAGGAAAAATCGATAGAATACAATAGACAACAAGTTTTGAGATCAATATTCATAATGAAATAATAATTCATAGAAGAGTTACGTGAGAGAATGAAATCTACTATAATCTATGAATTTAATGATCCATCATCAATATTTTATCCCTGTAACATCAATCAATTTTCATCTCAAATCAAATATTCATCTTTGCACTTCTACAGTGCCAAAGATATTCATCAATCCATCATGTTCATCTCAACACTGCTCATCTTTGCACTAAAGGCCAAAGATATTCATCATCGGTCATGTTCATTTAAACACACCGCTTCATCTTTGCACCTTTGTGCCAAAGATATTCATCATCGCATCATGTTCATTTAAACACCTGCTCATCTTTTACCACTGAGCCAAAGATATTCTTCAGAAATCATTCATCTTTCGCACTACAAAAGCCAAAGATATTCAATAATATCATCATTTAAGACCGAGGATGATGAAAAATATTTTAAAGAACGAATCCAAATTGAAACAAAATGACAAGGATTAAGGATTAAGGATTCGTACTTTGTTTTATCCATGTCCAACAATACCTCAAAAATAATCATAGTGGTGTAAAATTCAAGAATGATCAAAACATGGATACAATCAAAGCTAGTATCCAAAATAGATATTTTGACGAAAAGAAGAAATTTTATTTTTTGATGAATAGTATTAGATATCGTGAATAGTGCCAGATATCGTGAATAGTGCCAGATACGTGAATAAGTAACTCCGACACCAAAAGATAGAAATTCCACAAAAAACATTTTCACGCTTCGTAATAATAGTACTCGTGAATAGTAACTCGTGAATGTAGTAACTCATGAATAGTAACCCCTACATGAAAAAGTTCCAAATTTGATAAAAAGTTCCAACCAATATTTCAAAGATAATGATATCAAGAAATAATATCATCTCGAGAAGAAAATAACATCCCTTACCTCAAAGAATCAAGCCGGAAGGAAAGGTTAGGAAGTGATCTTTGAATGAAACTTGTATTGAACAACAACTCTCAAAGTATCTAAATACTCACAAAATATGCTCAATAATATAGAGAGAAAGAGAAAACTTTGTTTCGGTGTGATTTTCAATTCTAACTTAGCCCTCTATTTATAGAAAATGTTAGCCGTCAAAGGAGATTTAACCTGCTGACTCCACGATGGCTTTTACTCGCTACTATTGCCACCCACCACATTTGAAATAAAATTCAGCACATTTTTCACCAACCACAAGTGGGGCCCACTCAATTCTAGAATTTTCCACCAAAATCAATTATAAACCTAATTCAAGAATCATAATAACACCTCTTAAAATTTATAACAAATCATTCGTGCATTTTTAACGGTTCAAAATTTGTGGACATATACTCAACTTATGTATGTATAACATACCCAAAAATTACCACAATCCAACGGTCGGATTAAAAATTATAACCCCGCAATATATCTCAAAACCCCGATTTGATTTTTAATACCTCCAATCCAGATAAAATACCGATAAAACACCTCAACATTAATTCCTTCATTAATAACCACATAAATAAATCCATCATTTATATTCATATAAAATAAATATTTCCTTATCATATGAATCAATAATTAATTATTCACAAATAATATTATGTAATCACAATTATGATAACCAGTTGTTCCTGGAAAGAGGGGCTTTCAATAAGGATCTCTCCTATCTTGGCGCGCAATTAGGTGACCAAACCTCTCCTTGAAATAGTAACTTTCTAGACATTGCCAATAATGTTATCTAATAATATTATTCAAATAATATGAATTATTGATCCGATAATGGGAAATATCGTGCAGTTGACAATTATTGAACAACAATAATATAAAATATCAACGCAAAGAATTATTGAATCAATAAAATAAAATATTGAAAGAATTAGTGTGAAAATTATTGAGTAAGTGCCATCTTACGTACGAATCAATAATTCAACAATACTGTGCAATACCGTGTGCATCTTGTGCAACCACGCCAGACATCGTATTTTAACCAACGGTATTCCAACAATCTTAATTCGGTAATAACCTACGCCAAGTTATTTATAACCACCCAAACTTTGTCGCTTTCCTCATCCAATCGCTTTCAGTTATGGGGTCACATACACATGGTCAAGGCCGTCGTATTTAATATTCCCCACAAAGACGAATATTCCACGACCAAACGAATATTCCCCGACAAGAATGAATATTTTATAACCACTTTGCTTAATTTGAAATATTTGCATATTTAACCCTTAACTATCCACATTAATCAAATCAACCCTTACTATTTCAAAATAATAAATAAAGGAAATTCCTTTTTATTTAAAAAAATTTTGGGGTCTTACAACCTCCCTCCTTATGAAATTTCGCCCTCGAAATTGACGTGACGCATACTGGTGTTTCAAAAGGTAAAGATACCTCACTTTCATTTTCGCTTCCAACTCCTGTGTCATTTTCTATATAAGATGATTCCTCCACAAAACTTTAACTTGTGGTATGACCTTTCTTGACGTAGGACATGCCTCCTTCCTATCCAAAATCTTTGACAGTACCTCCTCGACGTTAAGTCTTCTGCTATCTCGTCCGGTTCTAACTCAATGACGTGTTTGGGTCGTCCACATATTTACGTAACATCGATACGTGAAAAACGTTATGAACACGCGTCATACTTGGTGGTAAAACGAGTCTATAGGCCACAGTTCCTATTCGATCGAGAATTTCAAATGGATTAATAAATCGAAGGTTTGAGCTTTCCTCACCTCACCGATTCTCGCTTTTAAAATAACAACTTCTTGCACCTCCTTCTTCAAATTCATCACCCGGTGTGTAGCTTGAGCGACTTTAACTTTATCGATTAAAGTCGATTATACTCAGATATCATCACGCATCTGTATATATCATCACGTGGGTACCTAGAGTTTTCATCTCCATCTCTATTATTTGTATATTATACAAAATGAGTCTTTGACAATATCAGACTCAGACTTTGTATACGATCTTCTACTCAACACGCCGCCTACCACGCTCGCTTTTTCAGGATGGCATGGTCGTAACACGTCTTTGAAATGAGTCTCCTCTCGAGTTCTTCAAGCTCTTCCCACATTCCTTGCTCCATTTGAATTTTGTATCTCTACGAGTCACCACGATAATGGAATAGCGATTCGAGAATATCCTTCAACGAATCTCCGATAATAACCAACTAAGCCTCTAAAGCTACGTATTTCGACATCGACTTAGGTTGTTCTCAATCGTGACTCATATCCCAATCTTGGATAAGACGTCACAATGACACCTATCGCTTTACTATCGCATCTAATATGACGTCCCCTACAGAGAGTCTGACTTCGGTGCATTCCACAAAGGAAGTCACAAGATAAAGGCTCAGGTACCAAATTCTATAGTTGAATTTTTAACTCCTGAAGTTCAATAGGAGCCATTCGATATGAGATTTTAGAAATGAGTTTTGTAAACGTTCAAAGTCGATATAAAATTTAATATCGCTTTGGGAGTAAACCAAGAAATTCTTCAGAAATACGTCAGAAAATCAATAACAACAAGAATATTATTCAAATCGGACGTGTCTTTATTCAAATCCATAACATGGACTAAGAAAACTTGACATCCGTAATAAACGAATGACTTCATGGCTTGATATGAAAATGTTTGACTACAATGGTTTGATTGCTTGAATTGAATAACAAAGTTGCTTAGAATATGAAAACTAACAACCTTACAAAAAGCAATCAATTTGGCATGATGAGTAGTTAAATCAATCTAAAATCCATCAAAAGCAAGTATCTTTAAAGAGATAAGGTCAATGGGTAATGGTAATGGTGCCAACTTGAATCAAACAAGATTTTTTTAAACAACGGATGTAATGAAAGTTTCTCCTAACTGAGTCTCCATAAATAGGTCAAAGTCTAATTTCTCCGTAGTCAAGTTCAAACGTTGAGCGCAAGCAAGAGAGATAAAAGAATGGGTAGAACCCAGATTCAGTAAGGTATAAACTTCGCAAGAATTTATAATTAACTAAACCGTGCTAACTTCGCTCGGGTTCCTCAGATTTTGATGAACCACGACAAACGCTCTTCCAGAATCGTTGACTTTGACTTTTCGGGACATCCTTTTGAGTCACCATTCCTCACTGGATCGGGTTTCATATCGCATAATCTCGAAAGCGATATGTCCTTCTTTTTTCCACAATTATAACATACCTTAAACTGTTAGGCGGTTTGAATGATATGTCCTCTTTCCGCAAGATTTGTAACATACGACCGATGGTTTTTCTCTCTCCCTTGGAACCAGTGTTGCCCTTTTGCCGACGTCTTCACATGGTCGTTGTTGAATCTCCTCTTTAAAATCTCCTCCCAATTTCGCTTCTTCTATTTTCATGGGCCACGATTACCACCAGAGTGGTTACCGCTTTGTCCGTATTCTTCTTTTCTCCCTTTGGTTATCGTTATTCGACGATCGCTATCTTTGGTATGATCCTCGGTTATGGTCCCTCGGTTGAACGTACTCGTTATCTCGCCTAACAATCGAGCCTCTTTGACAACATCCGAATAGAGAGAAAATTTATGAGAAATGAGATATCGACGTACGGGTTTCAAACCTCTCGTAAACATCCGCCATCTATACGCTCCTCATTCTCCACCAAATGAGGTGCAAACTCGATAACTCCGCAAACTTCGCCTCGCATCGGGACACCGCCATGTTATTTTCGCTTCAATCTAATAAACTCCACTTCCTTCATACGATTAATACTTTCAGAAAGTACTTGTCATTGAAACTGCTTCAAACGTCTCCCATGACATGCCGAGTGCAAATTTGACCGGGTACGCTTCATGATTCCCACCAAGAATCCGCTTCGCCACGGAACATAAAAGTAGCGAATGGAACTTTCTGTTTCTTCGTGCATCCCAAGACATCGAATATCTTGGTAATTTGCTTGACCCATGTTTCCGCCATGATCGGATCCGCTTTCCCTGCACTCGTGGTCCCAACTCTTTGAACGCTTCGTCTGTGACCACCCGTGAATTGCTATCATCTCCTCCTCGATTTTGAACACTAGTCTCCTCGTCGATTTTGCATGAATCGCAAAAAGCTTCTAAACATCCCCTCGCTCATCATCTCGCTTTCAGTGGTGTTATTCACAGGAGGTACATTGCCACCTGTTGCAGACGCTCTCCTCGTTGTTAAGTACAGCATCTCCACGGCCTCATTTACACCACTATTAATATTCTCACGACATTCTCAAACACCGTCATAAAACAAGGGTTAATTAAGGAAATCATATCACATAATATCCCTATATAATTGACCAACTAACAAATAAGCTTAGGTAGGACACACTAGCCAAGGATTTACTCGCTCTCCCTCCTAGTTCTATTCCCCGATCTCCGCCAGAGATCATATCCCTAAGCTCGATATTAATCGTGACGCCCCCAAAATAGGTATACATCAACACCCATTCTCGAGTCGCCAAATACATGGTACAAGTAAACAACTACAACTTAATAATATAATTATTAAATACAATATAAACATGAGTTTAAATACAAATATTATCTTCTAGATAATATTTATACTCAAATAAATCCTCATCACATTTATTGATACATTATTTTACAAAAATGGTGAGGACTACTAAACAACTCTCTAGAACCTTCATTCCATACCGACTACTCAAGACTCGCTACATTCTCGCCTCCCCGAGAAGAAAAATGGAACAACAAGGAAAAGGGTGAGCTCAACTAGCCCAAAGAAAGAATATTATGACTAAGATAATATACAACAAATTATCGTTAGTCTCCAACAGGAAAAATCTGATAGAATACAATAGACAACAAGTTTTAGATCAATATTCGCAATGGAAATAATAATTCATGTAAGAGTTACGTAGAGAATGAAATCTACTATAATCTATGAACTCCATCATCAATATTTTATCCCTCGTAACATCAATCAATATTCATCTCAAATCAAATATTCATCTTTTTGCACATGTGCCAAAGATATTCATCAATCTCATGTTCATCTCAACACTGCTCATCTTTGCACTAAAGGCCAAAGATATTCATCAATCGGTCATGTTCATTTAAACACTGCTCATCTTGCACTACAGGCCAAAGATATTCATTCATCATGTTCATTTAATCATTCATCTTTGCACTACAGCCAAAGATATTCTTCAGAAATCATTCATCTTTGACTACATGTGCCAAAGATATTCAATAATATCATCATTTAAGACCGAGGATGATGAAAAATATTTTTAAAGAAACGAATCCAAAGTTGAAACAAAATGACAAGGATTAAGGATTAAGGATTCGACTTTGTTTTATCCATGTCCAACAATACCTCAAAAATAATCATAGTGGTGTAAAATTCAAGAATGATCAAAACATGGATACAATCAAAGCTAGTATCCAAAATAGATATTTTGGATTTAAAAGAAGAAATTTTATTTTTGATGAATAGTGCCAGATATCGTGAATAGTGTCAGATATACGTGAATAAAGGCCAGATACGTGAATAGTAACTCCGACACCAAAAGATAGAAATTCCACAAAAAACATCTTCACGCTTCATTAATAGTACTGTGAATAAGAATCGTGAATAGTAACTCATGAATAAGAATCGTGAATAGTAACTCATGAATAGTAAACCCGACATGAAAAAGTTCCAAATTTGATAAAAAGTTCCAACAATATTTCAAAGATAATGATATCAAGAAATAATATCATCGATTTAAAAAATAACATCCCTTACCTCAAAGAATCAAGATTTCTAAGGAAAGGCTCGGAAAAAGATGATGCCGAATGAAACTTCAGATCGAATAAACAAACTCAAAGTATCTAAATACTCACAAAATACGCCAATAATATAGAGAGAAGAGAGAAAACTTTGCTTTTCGTGTGATTTTCAATTCTAACTCAAGCCTCTATTTATAGAAAATGTTAGCACCAAAGGTAAAAATTTAACCGCATACCCGATATGGCTTTACTCGCTACTATTGCCACCCACCACATTTGAAATAAAATTCAGCACATTTTTTTCACCAACCACAAGTGGGGCCCACTCAATTCTAGAATTTTCCACCAAAATCAATTATAAAACCCCTTTTATTTTCGAATCGACACCTCTTAAAATTTATAACAAATCATTCGTAAGCATTTTAAACGGTTCAAAATTTGTGGACATATACTCAACTTATGTATGTATAACATACCCAAAATTACACCAACAATCCAAACATTTAATGATTAAAAATTATAACCCCATAATATATCTCAAAAAATATCGATTTGATTTTTAATACCTCCAATCCGATAAAAATACCGATAAAACACCTCAACATTAATTCCTTCATTAATAACCACATAAATAAATCCATCATTTATATTCATATAAAATAAATATTTCCTTATCATATGAATCAATAATTAATTATTCACAAATAATATTATGTAATCACAATTATGACAACTGTGCGCTCCTGAAAGAAAGAGGGGCTTTCCAATAAGGATCTCTCCTTCATCGGCGCGCGCAATTAGGTGACCAAACCTCTCCTAGATGTAACTTTCTAGACATTGCCAATAATGTTATCTAATAATATTATTCAAATAATATGAATTATTGATCTCGATAATGGAAAATATCATGTAAATGACAATTATCAAAACAACAATAATATAAAATATCAACGCAAAGAATTATTGAATCAATAAAATAAAATATCGAATAAAGAATTAGTGTAAAAATTATCGAGTAGTAGGCCATTCACGTAAGAATCAATTTAATATTCCAATCAAAAAATTCAAAAAATGAAATTTTATAACCGCGTAAAATCATATTTAGTTTAAAAATTTACAAACCATATAAACATTCCTTTTATATACCCCCGATTCATTTTGCACAATTATTAATTAAACGAAAAGATAAAGAATAAAATCATACTCGAAAAGATCGAAAGCCTTGAAGATCGAAGCTTCCTGTACAAGTTCACCTCCAAATCCTTTTCGCTCAACTTGAATCCACCGGTTTGGTTCCTTCCTTCGATCAACGTTAGCCACCCAAATGTTTGGCCTCAGAGGTGATCCACCAAGAAGAATAAAAATTCAAGAAGAAGGGTGGTTGGCTCAAACCCTAGTTTTTCTATTCTCTATGTAAAAAGGTACTTCCAACAAATGGAATTATTACGTATGTTGAAAAAGTCAACAACCCCACCACCCATAATAAGACTCTCTTATTTATAGATATGGGCAACCCACCTTAACAATTAAGGAATTGGTTTTATTTAATTAATTAAATTTTTTTAATTAATTAAGCTCCCTAATCTTATTAGGATAATTAATTAAACTCCTTTAATTAATTTTCCTTCCTAATCCAATTAGAATAAATGAGAGTACTTATATTAAATTAATTCCTAAACTCTTTTAGAAATTAAAATAATAATAATTGTAATAATATTAATAAGACTCTCTTATTAATTTATATTTAATATTTCTAAAATATTAAATAATAATATTAAGCTATTTAATTTATTCTATCACCATAGATTAAATTAAATATACTTAACATATTATTACGATTATGCCATTAACTTCTTAAATAATTATTCTTCCTTTTATGGTGTGACCCTTTAGGTTCTCCATATTAAACCTACAGAATAAATCAATTAGAATAATTCTAATCTTATTTAAATAAATAAATTAAACAATTAATTTATTTAAATAAATAATATTTATTCTACAATGTGATAAGCCTCCCTAAATGATCATCAACCACTTTCCGTATAATATAGATTTCAACATTAATCATAAAAGAACCTTTCGAGTAAATAGTTACAGATAATTCAATCCTTCCACCATACAATGTCCCAATTAAATATAAGATATGGAATTATCACAAGTCTTATTTTATTTAATTATATGTATTTCGATCCTTAAATGCACAACTCCAAATAATGCAAATTAGAAACTCCTTTCTAATTTCATTTCGCCGCCAAGGACTACCGGGTTGTCATTTATCGAATCACATAGACATTTTCTTCTTTTATTAGAAGTGGTAGATTCTTTATCGATCATACATTATCTCCATGTACAACTTATTATACCCAAGCATACCCTTTGATATACCCTAAGGGTCTTAAGGAATAAGTCAAAGTATAACTCATCATACACAAGATACTATGATGATCTCAAGTCCAAGGATCACTCAGACTACTATCACTACAGAATTCCTATCGACAGCAAATAAAACTCCATTAGGTATTCCTTAATGAGCCAATGCTCAAGTTGAACTTATTCTCTAATAAGCACCTACATACTTGCTTTTAGTGTTCCACACAAATGATCATGAGATCAATCATCCTCATCCAACGAAAGCAAGTTAACGATGTACTCAATCTATCCGGATTCACTAATCCCCAATTTAGTAATCCAACGATTGGGAACTATTTTAGTTTTAAGCTTTCTAAGAATTTAGATCTCATTAGAATGATCATCATCATTATTCTAAAAGCATTGCTTAAAACTACGGGTTTATCACATATTATAAAAAACAAAGATCATGTAGATAATTAAAAGCCTTTAATAAATTAATACTTTTTATTAATAAATGAATAAGATTGTTACAAAGTATATGCTTTATCATCAAACATGATCGGGCTTGTGTGCATACTACTTTCAATCTCCCACTGCACTAAAGCCAATCGCCATGGTATCTTATACTCTTCTTCTTCTAAGTGATTTATTATCCCGCCGTTGGATAAGCTTTTTTAGTTAATGGATATGTAATGTTGTTCATGAGAGTCCACTATCTCTATAGTGATTTCCCATCTTTCAATGATTCTAATAATCAAATGAAAGTGCCACAACACATGTTTAGATCCAAGATGAGACTTAGAACTATTCCTAGTTCTCAGAATGAACTTTTTAATCCAAACAATCAACTTGCAGCCTTCATTTATAGCTATATACTTTGTCTTTATCACTAAACCAAAGAACTTTTCATTGCTTTGGAACCTTTCCAATTCATCGCACCATCGCTCAAGATAACGCTTTACCTTAAAGTGGATTTTTTCGTCATCTTGGTCCGTCTCGAAAAAACTTGAGTCCATAAGCCCTCTAGTTTTAATTTAGACCCACCATGAATATGATCACATCCTTAGTGCCTAAGCTAACACTTTAAGATGTTTTTCACCGACTCATAGTGAACTTCTCCATAATACGACCGATCAACATCGTGTCTCAGATATTTCATTGCATACATGATTGTCACTCATGCGCGATCTCTCTTTCGAGAGTCTGGGGACTATTAAGAGAGATACACTCCATAGCTCATCAACATGAGACATCTCTTGAGTTTGCCATGCTAAACGATTTTAGCATCAAATGAATATATACGCTCGGGTTAAGTCGAGCATCCTTTTAAATCTATCTATATAGATTTATATCCCCAATTAAGATACTCTTCCCAAATCATTCATGGAGGAATGTTTAGACAACTTTATCTTTATCGATCAGAGCATTGGTATGTCATTCCTCATCCGTAGTATATATCAACATATAATACTAGAAATGTCACGATCTCTTTGATTCCCAATCGAATTCCCTTTTGTACACACTAGAACTCTTACCTCATCGATGTAACTCGATCATCATCTTCTATGATGTGCATACATCATCATCATCATCCATGATGAATCCATACCTCCTAGGTATCTTCTTCAAGACTATTCCGCATTTACGATTCTGGCCAGGTACAACAGTCTATCTACGTGTTCCTCTTATTCGATTTATAAGTGTTTTGTGGTTCTTGAACTCTTCAAGATCTATTATCCTCCCACTAGCCCCTTCAATGATAAACACCTTTATCTGTAAGGCAAGCGTGTTTCAGAACAAACACCTTTTGCTAAGTAGGATTATAGAACATATACCCTAAACTTACTTTTAGGATGTCCCACAAATCAGATTTGTCAAATCTTGTCCCAAGCTTATCCTTTCAAACCTTTTCACATAAGTCGACAAACCCTTATCTTAACATACTTAAGATTAGAATCCTCCCCGTCCATAACTTTTATGGAGTCTTCAATGGATTTTGAGGTTACCTTTTTCAGAGATATGCAGCCATTTCTAGGACATGATCCTGTAAGGATACCGGAATGTTTCAGAAATCATTATGGACCGCATCTATGTCCAACAAGGTACGATTTTTCATTCGTATACATCAATCAATTATTACGTATCAGAGGTGTCCATTATGAGAAAACCATTTGAGATGATCTAGAAACTTATCGCACAAGTATTTATTCCTCGATCTAATCAAAGAATCTTAATACTTTGCCAATTTGTTTCACTTTCAATTTTTTGAACCTTTCAAATAATTCACACTTGTATTTCAACAAATAAATACACACATTCAACTCTTCGAATGATCATCTCCTTTTCTTATACTAATTTGTTCAATATGCAAAATTATTTTCACGTAAGTCAAGTATACAAAATTTATTAAGTAATATTCCATTCTATACAAAACATTATTATTATAAATAGTAACAACAATTGTTCTTAATTATAATACCAAAGATTTCATCATTCAACAATAAAATGGAAATAATATTTTTAACAAGAATCGAATACAATAACAACTTATCGACTTAATAGATTTGCCTCGTAGTATTGCTAAACTATAAGTTTCTACGGCTAATGCAGCAACTTTGCTTTCATTTTCCCACACATAGATTACTTATATTTGTTTAGCTTTTTACTCGCTTGGTCCCTTCATAAATCTATATTTATGATAACCAAAGTTTCAGATCCAATACCCAAGTAGTAACCTCGATTTAAAGAAAAATTTATTTAAATCATGAACAAAATCAGATTGTAAATCAAACTTCACTAAGCTTCTTTTCGTTAGCCTCTCGCAAGATGCTTCTCGCAGCTTTTCCAAAGGTCTGTGCTTATTGCAAAGGGAAGCAAACCCTTTGCTATCCAGACGCTTTTGTTCTTATTATCCTTGTTTTGCCTTTCTATTTACCTTCTTTGAATCGCTCTTTTTTCGTAAGATCCTTGGCCCCTACCAAGAAGACTTGGATCTTTCTTGGTCGAAAGTGACTCTCAACATTTTTCAACATGTTAAGCAAATCAATGAGGTCGATATCTAGCTTGTTCATATGAAAAATTCACAACAATTGTGAAAGGAGTCCGGAGTGAGTGCAAGATCAAATTCGCTCAACTCTCCATCCATGACAAAACCTCATTGTCCTAATCGATCAATCAAATTGATTATGTTAAGAACTTTTGTCTGCATTTATAGTGCCATTGGCCATTCTAGATCTAAGAGCTCCTTAGATATCTCGATATCTATCGGCCCCATTTTTTCCTCACCATCAACTACTGATGCATGCAGAGAATATAGAGAGCATCCATAGTTTCACGCCGACGTCAAGCTCGTTACTCATGGATGATGAAAGCATGATGCATCGAGCTAATCGTGCATCATCTTCGCCACTTTCTAAAAGTAGCAATCTCTTCCTCGAGGCATTGTCTCGCAACCATTGCAGTGGATAGGCGATAATGACATAAGAAGATTTTTTTCAAACCATGAGAACTATTCTCAAATTCCTTAACCAATCCGCTTAATTTATTCCGTTAATTTAGCATCTAATATGCTTCAGTTGATAGTAATTTTAGACATTGTAAAATTTCAGAAATGAATTTGTAATTAACAACATTTTAACATACATTCTTTTATTAATTACCAAAATAAATTAGGTCTTGTTTTAAATTGGTATCTCCCACTATTTTCTTCAAACTATATTACCTCACTTATATAGTTCGGCAAAATCTAATTAAAGATTTGCTAGTGAGAATAAGGATCCCATTTCAAATGTATATAGCCTTGTGGTGACACAACAAACTATATATAAATAAATAGGTAGACAACTTTTGTCAATTACATCAACTATGCAACTCCTCAGATTTTGCCTCTTAGATTATTTTGATCAAGTGGTGGCACATCCGAATCAAAATTATCCAAGTTAAGTCCCACCTAGCACTCCATATATTCAAAAAAGAAAAATATCATCCTTGTGGTGACACAACAAAACAATATTGTTCAATTTTCTTTATACATCAAATGTGATAAATTAACATCTTAAATACTTAATACATTTTGTGGTGACACAACAAACTCATATTAAATATTTAATACTCTATTAATTTTATCATGCTAGAAGGCTTAACGCTCGATATTCCAAATATCTTGAACGCTAGACTTAATATAAAAAATCGAGGGTTTGTTATTAATTTGTCTCATCTCTGCTTTAGCTGCATGCATATATATATATATATATAAAATACGCCATTATATTAATGAACATGCTAAGCATGTTTGCATATATATATATATATATAGTATAAGCATGCATATATAGAATACTATATTCTACCTTGGATTGATTATGGACTTTTTATTCTAGTTTCGTTCACTAGAGCCACCAAGTGAACCAAAAGGTCAAACCCTGGGGTGCAAGAAATAATATTTAAATATAACTATTACATTTAAACCCTGCCCATTACAAACGGTCTTCAAGCGCCTCGCTTTTCGATCTCCAATTTTTCAAAATTAATTCTAACTATTCCTATTACAAAACTATTTAAAATAAATAGAAACCTCGATCGCCAGCCAAGGGAAGTACATAGAGGGAGATAGAATTTACATTAAGAAAAAAATTAGAGAAGACGAGGTACGCAGTAACCCCATTTAATAAAAACCCATACATTCATGCATCCAACTAAAATAAAATCCAATCACATCGGGTCAATAAATCCATAATCAATCCCATTTATTATCATACACATCACCATACGCATCAATAAATAACATTCATCTCATATTAATAATAAACATTTAATATATATATCGATATCATTTAATGGGCAAATTTAGTTAAGATAAAATCTAATTTTGAATCAAAATAAACTCCTTTATTTTAATCCAAATTTAAATCAAAATAAAACTATTTTATTTTAATTTATCCAATTTTGAATAAAATAAACTATTTTATTTTAATCAAAATTTTAATCAAAATAAACTCCTTTATTTTAATTAATTATGGAATCCAATTCCATATAAAAAATCTTTAATTAAAATAAACTCTTTATTTTAATTAATTATGGAATCCAATTCCATGTAAAAAAAATTCTTTTATTAAAGGAAACACTTGATATTCTTTTCCTATTCACAAATAAACTCCTTTATTTTGAATAATATGAAATCTTATTTCATATTTAAATAAACTCCTTTATTTTAAGGAAACATGGATTTTCTTTCCTATTCACAAATAAACTCTTTATTTTGAATAATATGAAATCTTATTTCATATCTAAATAAACTCCTTTATTTAAGGAAATTATGGATCTTCTTTTTCCTATTCACAAATAAACTCTTTATTTTCAATAATATGAATCTTATTTCATATTATTTCATATCTAAATAAAACCTTTAAGGAAAAATAGAATCCAATTTCAACTCCAATTAGTTATCATGGAATCCAATTCCAACTCTAATTAGTTAAATGAAATTTAATTTTAAAATTAAAATAAACTTTTTATTTTAATATTAAAATAAACTTTTTATTTTAAAATTAAAATAAACTTTTATTTTAATAAATAAAATAATATATATATATATATATATATATATATATATATATATATATATATATATATATATATATATATATATATATATATATATATATATATATATATATATATATATATATATATATATATATATATATATATATATATATATATATATATATATATATATATATATATAAATATATATATATCATTTCAAATATATATATATATATATAAATATATTTTTTTAAATAATATATCATTAATTTTATATATATTTTATATATATATATTTAAATATATTTATTATTTATAAATTAATTATAAATATATATTTATAATATAAAATATATAATTAATTAAATTATATACCAAAATATAAATTGAATTTTTAACTAAAAATTTTTTTTTTTTTTTTTTTTTTTTTTTTTTTTTAAATAAATTTTATACAATAAAATTATGCCCAATTAAATTGTTCTAAACACATATCAATATACATATCAAATTAAAACAATTTAATTGTGATAAAGGTTCGGGCTCGATGCCATCGTTAGGTTTGTAATATTCAAGAACGCAATCAAATTGCAAAAAAATGCTAAACGTAAAATCGAGTAAAAAAATTTTACAAACATATACCCTTGATCACCCTTTACGCACAATTATTAATTAAAAAAAAGATAAAGAATAAAATCATACCTCAAGATCGAAGCTTCCTCGTGTACAAGTTCACCTCCAAATCCTTTTTTTTTCGCTCAACTCTTGAATCCACCGGGTTTGGTTCCTTCCTTCGATCAACGTTAGCCACCCAAATGTTTGGCCTCAGAGGTGATCCACCAAGGAAGAAGAAAAATTCAAGAAGATGGGTATTTGGCTCAAACCCTAGTTTTTCTATCTCTATAAAAAGGTGTATCTTCCAACAAATTCGAATTATTACGACGTTAAAAGTCAACAAACCCATACCACCCATAATAAGACTCTCTTATTTATAGATATCAAGCAACCCACCTTAACAATTAATGAATTGGGTTTTATTTAATTAATTAAATTCTTTTAATTAATTAAGCTCCCTAATCTTATTAGGATAATTAATTAAACTCCTTTAACTAATTTTCCTTCCTAATCCAATTAGAATAAATGAGAGTATTTATATTAAATTAATTCCTAAACTCTTTTAGAAATTAAAATAATAATAATTGTAATAATATTAATAAGACTCTCTTATTAATTTATATTTAATATTTCTAAAATATTAAATAATAATATTAAGCTATTTAATTTATTCTATCACCATAGATTAAATTAAATATACATAACATATTATTACGATTATGCCATTAACTTCTTAAATAATTATTCTTCCTTTTATGGTGTGACCTTTTTAGGTTCTCCATATTAAACCTGCCAGAATAAATCAATTAGAATAATTTAATCTTATTTAAATAAATAAATTAAATAATTAATTTATTTAAATAAATAATATTTATTCTACAATAGGATGTTCTCCCAATGATCAACGCACTTTCCGTATAATATAGATTTCAACATTAATCATAAAAGAACCTTTCGAGTAAATAGTTACCAGATAATTCAATCCTTCCACCATACAATGTCCCAATTAAATATAAGATATGGAATTATCACAAGTCTTATTTTATTTAATTATATGTATTTCGATCCTTAAACGCACAACTCCAAATAATGCAAATTAGAAACTCCTTTCTAATTTCATTCTCGCCGCCAAGGACTATCGGGTTGTCATTTATCTAATCACATAGACATTTCTTCTTTATTAGAAGTGGTAGATTCTTTATCGATCATACATTATCTCCACGTATACAACTTATTATACCCAAGCATACCCTTTGATATACCCTAAGGGTCTTAAGGAATAAGTCAAAGTATAACTCATCATACACAAGATACTATGATGATCTCAAGTCCAAGGATCACTCAGACTACTATCACTACAGAATTCCTATCGACAGCAAATAAAACTCCATTAGGTATTCTTAATGAGCCAATGCTCAAATGAACTTATTCTCTAATAAGCACCTACATACTTGCTTTTAGTGTTCCACACAAATGATCATGAGATCAATCATCCTCATCCAACGAGCAAGTTAACGATGTACTCAATCTATCCGGATTCACTAATCCCCAATTTAGTAATCCAACGATTGGGAACTATTTTAGTTTTAAGCTTTCTAAGAATTTAGATCTCATTAGAATGATCATCATCATTATTCTAAAAGCATTGCTTAAAACTACGGGTTTATCACATATTATAAAACAAAGATCATGTAGATAATTAAAAGCCTTTAATAAATTAATACTTTTTATTAATAAATGAATAAGATTGTTACAAAGTATATGCTTTATCATCAAACATGAAAAGTACAAGATGTCTGGCGGTGGTCGTAATAAGTTAGTCACATTAGTATCGATTATAAGGCTTACGCAATGATAAGTCTGATAATAATTATTTTGCTTAATTTATGGACCCCCATTTACCTATTTTTCAAAATAATATCGTCAGAGAAAGTTATTATTTCACATATTATAAAAGGTGGGGCCCACATTGGGGCCAATGATTGAAAATGATTTTGGGGGTGGGGGAGTATATTTAGTCACGGGAGGAGTTAATATCATATATATATATATATGTTATTATGTATATGTTATATGATATATAATATATATATATTATATATATATATATTATAATGGTGGGGTACATTGATGCTATTATTATCTTTGGGAAAGTTGGATGATCATATATACTAAGTGAATTATTTTTCAATCAAATACGTGTTTTATAATATATATATATATATATATATATATATATATATTATTTTATTTAAAAGATTTTGCTTTAATTATGGACCTTCGATTAAAGTAAATCAACTGGACCGCTCATGGATTAGTTACTAAGCATTCCATTTTTCCTATAAATAAGCTCATTCCTTCATTATTTTCTTATTAATTCAATTCTAAACTCTAGAGAGAGAAACTATAGAGAGAGACTATAGAGAGAGAGAAGAAAAATATTCTGCTACTTAACTACTTTTATATTCAGCTTTTTACGGTAAAGGATATTATTCTTTTTGTATTCAAGAAGAGAACTTCTGTTATTCCATTTCTTTATTATTCGTTGGAATAACTCAGATACGCTTTGAATACCCTATACGTGGTGACATTCTTCTATTATTCATTCTTTATTATTCCGTTGAACATCCTCATGTTGTATACTTTATTCTTTTCCGTTCTTTTTTTCGGGTTCCGTTGAACATTTTTATTACCGTTCTTTATTATTTTCGTTGGAACATCATGTTCATTTTTTTATTATTTCGCGGAATATCCCGCGTGGTGTTTTTATTATTTCATTCATTTTATTATTCGTTGAACATCATCGCTTCGGTGATTTTCACCGATAATTGGTTCCATTATTATTATTCTGTTGAATAACTCGCTCCATGCTGCTAATTATCGCATGCACGGTGATTTTTTTTGTTATTCCATTCCTTTATTATTCTCAATTGGTTAAAGTTTTGACTTCTATACTCCATGAAATTAGTGGAATATCCTCGATATTTGCGCTTCATCCAAAGATCTTTTCATGGAAATATTCTTCCGAACATTCTTGAATTTTTACTCTACAAAGCAAAAGATCATGTCGATAATTTGGACATTATTAGTTCCTCGGATAAATTAATTCTTGAACTTGTTTTATCAATTCTTATATCATTGTCATCATCCTCATGTTTATATTTTTTGAAAGTCATCTCGTGGCTCAGTAAGCATGGATGGACTTGGTATGATTACGACTGTGGATTATTCTAAGTGTAATCACGACCGTAATGTTACAAATGATGTGGTAAAAGTCCTCATCGCCCGTAGTGCATCGATGGACAAAGTTGTTGGTATGATCACGACCATTGATGAATACATAAATATCCTCGCCCGTAGGTATGGATGGAATTTGTGGTCGTGATACTAATGAATATCCTCGCCGAAAGTGGGTGTAGGGATGATGTGGATTATTTATTGTCGAGTCTCACGATAAAAGTGATGAAAACCTTTTAAATCATAAAAGATAGTAGATTTTATTTCTACTTGACTCTTTTAATGGATTGCTTGATCCACCGCAGCTTAAACTTGATGTTATTATATTTTATCGCTTTAACACTATTCAAGGCTAACGATAATTTATTCTCGCATTATCTTAGTCATAATATTTTCATCGGGCTAGTTGAGCTCACCCTTTCTTTCACCGTTCTCTTCGTGAAATGAGAACATAGCGAGGGGACTAGTCTGGGAACGAGAGTGATGGTCCTGAGGATAAAGATTAGTAGTCCTCACTATTCTATGAAATAGTGTGATAATAATTGTAATGAGGACTCCTTTTGAGTTTGTGTATAATCTCTAGTAGATAATATTGTATTCAAACTCACAGCTTATGTTTTGTCGTCATTATGCACATATTATGTTGTATATTAAGTTGTATTAAAAGTTGTACATGTATCCGATTTACCCAAGATGGGTGATGTATACCTAATTTTGGGGCGCCACAGCTTGGTATCAAAGCTTAGGATATGATCCCGCCAAGATGTGAGACTAGAACTAGGAGGGAGAGACGGGGAATTCCTTCGCTAGTATTTGACCTACTTAAATTTATTTTGTATTTAAATTTGTTGGTCGTAGTATAGAGATAATATGTTACATGTCAATTAACCTTTGTTTTGTGGCAAGATTCAAAAAATGACATCCAAAATGTTGAGAATAATAATGGAGCACAAGAGACCGCTGAGTCTCCACATATCAATAATCGTGATAATGTGCATCAGAAGGCGATAATCCTCATGCAAACAACAACACCGACCAAATGATGAATGATGGATTGTTCAGAGGCTTTATGCGAAATTCATGCAACAAAGAAAGTAGAGCGGTCCCGGCCCAAAATGTAGGTGGAAACACTAAAAACTCTCAAGGTCACCGCTAAACACTTCAAGGAGCGGGACCACCGGAGTTTAGGGAGAGCCAAAACCACTTATGGCTGAAGCATGGATAAAGCAGATCACCAAGATATTTGATGTCTTGGGATGCTCCGAGGAGCAAAAGGTTCCTTTGCCGCTTTTATGTCATGAGGAGAGGCGAGACATCGGTGGGAATCGATAAACGACTCAACCCGCCAGATCAAGATGTCTTGGGAGAAGTTCCAAGAGTCGTTTCAACGACAAATACTTTTTCGAAAGTATTCATCACATGAAGGAGGTGGAGTTTATCAAATTGGAGCAAAACAATACGACCGTGTCGCAATACGAGGCAAAATTTATGAGTTATCCCGGTTTTCATGTCCCACTTGGTGGATAATGAAGAGAGAATGGCGCTAATGTTTTTAAGAGGTTTGAAGTCGAAGATACGCCAACATCTTATTTCTCATAAACCGTGTTTGTATTCAGATGTTGTAAATAGGGCTCATTAGTGGAGCGCGATAATGAGTCAACGCAACCAAAAGAGAAAGCACCGGCAAAATGATAATACCAAATGAGAAAAAGTCATCAAGTTGTGACAACAAGCATGAGGGAATCAATCAACATGCGAAATGGTAACCACTTTATGGTAATCGGCCAAAACAATAAGAATGGACATTTCAAGAAGAGAAGATTCAACAATGATGGAAAGACGCCAAGACCAAAGACCCGTTGTTAAGGAAGGAGAAAGACCACCATCATATGCTTCAAATGCGAGGGAGGGACACATCACCAAATTGCGCGATGCCATCCAAAGCATGTTATAATTGTGGAAGAGAAGGTCACCTAGCCTCGATTTTGTCATTCACCAAAGACAAGTTCAGCTAGGATGGAGGCACCAAAGGTCATCCCCCTGTAAAAGTCAAAGCCAGAAGTGCAAAGGAGAGCATTTGTCGTGACCTCCCAGAAAGCAAGGAACCCTAACGAGGTCATCACGGTAAGCTTATCATAAACTCTAATGAAGTCTATACTTTATTTGATACTTTGGTTCTACCCATTCTTTTATTTCTCCTACTTGCGCCAACGATTAAATTTGACCGGAGAAATTAGACTTTCGATTTATCTCGTGGAAACTCCGTTGGGAGAAACCTTCATTACATCCACTCGTTTATAAGTCTTGTTTGGTTCAAATTGGTACCCACACATTAATTCGTCGATCTTATTTCATTGAAAATACTTGCATTTGATGTAATTCTAGGATTGATTGGTTAACTACTCATCATGCAAAATTGATTATTTTCGTAAGGTCATAGCTTTCATATTCCTAATCAACCAATTATGCTAATTCAAGCAACCAAACCATTAAAATCAATCATCGCTCATCTCAAGCCATAAAGCTATTCGCTTATTGAAAAACGGATGTCGCTTTCTTAGCCCACGTCATGGATTTAAACAAAATACGCCGCTTTTGAATAATATTTCTATTGTTAATGAATTTCTCGACGTATTCCGGGAAGAACTTCGCCTACCCCCGAAAGCGTGAAATTGAATTTTGTATCGACCTTCGAACCCCAGACAAAACCCATTTCCAAAGCCCCATATCGAATGGCTCTATTGAACTTCGTGAGTTAAAGACCCAACCGCAGGAATTGTTATACATTGTCTTTATTCGTCCTAGTACTTCTCCTGGGGTGCTCCCTGTTCTATTCGTGAAGAAGAAAGATGGGAGTATGCGATTTTGTATTGATTATCTGGAGTGAATCATGTCACCATCAAAAATAGGTACCCATTCGCCACGTATTGATGACCCGTTTGACCGGTTGCAAGGAGCCAAATTCTTTTCAAAGATCGATCTTCGTTCCGGATATCACCAATTGAAGATTAGAACCACGACATTCCAAAGACGGCTTTTCGTAACTCGAAGACGGCATTATGAATTCTTAGTCATGTCCTTTCGATCGACTAATGCTCCCCGCCGCCTTCATGGATATGATGAACCGAGTATTCAAGGAATATTTGGATCACTTTGTGGTCGTCTTTATTGATGACATCCTTATATATTCCAAAAGCCGTGAAGATCATGAGGAACACTTGAGGTCGATACTCCAAAAGCTTCGTGAATACAAGCTTTATGCCAAGTTGAAGAAATGCGAGTTCGGCTTGAGGAAGTAGCATTCCTTGGGCACGTGGTATCAAGTCATGGAATATCCGTTGACCCAAAGAAAGATCAAGCTATTCAAAGTCGGGAGCAACCTAAATCAATGGATCAAGCACTTAGCTTTCTGGCTTAATTGGTTATTATGGGAGATTCGTGGAAGGGTTTTCTCTAATCGCTACTCCACTAACTCAAACCGACTTGAAAGATACAAAGTTCTATTGGAGCGAGGAATGTGAGAAGAGTTTTCAAGAACTCAAGAGGAGACTCATTTCAAAGACTGCTCGACAATACCATCCGGTTCGGAGGGATTTATCATCTACAGTGATGCTTCAAGCAAAGGGTTAGGATGTGTTCTCATGCAACATGGGAAAGTCATAGCCTATGCCTCATGACAACTCAAAGAATATGAGAGGAATTATCCTACTCATGATCTAGAGTTAGCAGCTGTTGTCTTCGCACTTAAAATTTGGAGGCATTACTTGTATGGGGAGAAAGTGGAGATCTTTACGGATCATAAAAGCCTCAAATATTTCTTCACTCAAAAGGAACTCAACACGCGACAACGACGTTGGCTTGAACTATTGAAAGATTATGATCATACCATCCAATACCATCCTCGAAAAGTTTAACGTGGTAGCCGATGCATCGAGTAGAAGATCATATGCAAGCACGAAAAGCGATATTGTCAACACAAAGGCCCATTTTGTGTGACTTACAAAGGATGGAAATAGAGTTAAAGACTCGAGGACCCCATGATGATGATGGCGTAATATAATATAAGTAGTAAACGAATTTAATTGATAAAGTTAAAGTCGCTCAAGCTACAAACCTGAGTCGATGCGTATGAGGAAGAAAGTGAAAGTAGTATGCATACAAGCCAATCATGTTTGATGATAAAGCATATACTTTGTAACAATCTTATTCATTTATTAATAAAAAGTATTAATTTATTAAAGGCTTTTAATTATCTACATGATGCTGTTTTATTATATGTGATAAACCCATAGTTTTAAGCAATGCTTTTAGAATAATGATGATGATCATTCTAATGAGATCTAAATTCTTAGAAAGCTTAAAACTAAAATAGTTCCCAATCATTGGATTACTAAATTGGGGATTAGTGAATCCGGATAGATTGGTACATACGCTGTTTGCTTCATTGGATGAGGATGATTGATCTCACGATCATTTTGTGGAGACACTAAAGCAAGTATGTAGGTGCTTATTAGAGAATAAGTTCATCGAACGTGGGCTCGCTAAGGAATACCTAATGGAGTTTTATTTGCTCGTCAATAGAATTTCTGTAGTGATAGTAAGACAAGTGATCCTTGGACTTGAGATCATCATAAGATCTTGTGTATGATGAGTTATACTTTGACTTATTCCTTAAGACCCTTAGGTATATCAAAGGGTATGCTTGGGTATAATAAGTTGTATACATGGAGATAATGTATGATCAATAAAGAATCTACCACTTCTAATAAAAGAAGAGAAATGTCCTATGTGATTCGATAAATGACAACCCAAAGAGTCCTTGGTTAAGGCGTAATGAAATTAGAAAGGAGTTTCTAATTTGCATTATTTCGAGTCAGGCATTTAAGGATCGAAATACATATAATTAAATAAAATAAGACTGACAAAATTCCATGCCTTATATTTAATTGGGACATCAGATGGTGGAAGGATTGAATTGTATTTCAGAACTATTTACTCAAAGGTTCTTTAATGATTAATGTTGAAATCTATATTATCCGGAAAGTCGCTGATCGCTAGGAGGCTTATCCCTTATCAGAATAAATATTATTTAAATAAATTAATTGTTTAATTTATTTATTTAAATAAGATTAGAATTGTTCTAATTGATTTATTCACAACCGGTTTAATATGGAGAACCTAAAGGGTCACACCATAAAAGGAAGAATAATTATTTAAGAAGTTAATGGCATAATCGTAATAATATAGTTATGTATATTTAATTTAATCTATGGTGATAGAATAAATTAAATAGCTTAATATTTATTATTTAATATTTTAGAAATATTAAATATAAATTAATAAGAGGAGTCTTATTAATATTATTACAATTATTATTATTTTAATTTCTAAAAGAGTTTAGGAATTAATTTAATATAAGTATTCTCATTTATTCCTAATAAGATTAGAGGTTAAATTAATTAAAAGAGTTTAATTAATTATCCCTAATAAGATTAGGGAGCTTAATTAATTAAAAGAATTTAATTAATTAAATAAAACCCAATTTCTTAATTGTTAAGGAGGGTTGCCCACATCAATAAATAAGAGGAGTCTTATTATGGGTGGTGGGGTTGTTGACTTTTTAACATACATATGATATAATTCCAATTGTTGGAGAGTACACCCTTTTCTATAGAGATAGAAAAACTAGGGTTTGAGCCAATATCCATCTTCTTGAATTTTCTTCTTCCTGGTGGATCACCCCAGAGGCCAAACACATGGGTGGCTAACGCCGATCAAAGGAAGGAACCAAACCGGTGGATTCAAGTTGAACGCGAAAAGGATTGGAGGTGAACTTGTACCGAGGAAGCTCGATCTTCAAGGGTATGATTTTATTCTTTATCTTTTTCGCTTAATTAATAATTGTGCATAAAGGGTGATCCGTATATGGTTTTGTAAATTTTTAAACTCGATTTTACACGCTTCCGCTTAATTTTATGCAATTTGATCAATGCCCATGAATATTACAAACCTAATAAAGGGCATCGTAGAGCCAAAACCTTTATGCTAATTATTAATTGTTTTGATTTGATATGTATATTGATATGTGTTTAGAACAATTTAATTGGGCATAATTTTATCAGATAAAATTTTAAAAAAAAAAAAAAATTTTTTTTTTTTTTTTTGAAAAATTAACATTTTTTTTTTTTGGTAATCAAAGTTTTTTTTTTTTGAATGCTCAAGTATTCAAGGAATTACGAAATCAAATAGAAAAGCTACAGTGATGATATTATATATATATATATAATATATATCAAGTTAAAAGGAACAAGACAGATATATATAAAAGGTTCATATAATTTTTTTTTTATATATATATATATATATATATATATATTATAATATATTGTTATTATATTATATATATATATATATATATATATATATATATATATATATATTATTCTTAATTATTTTATAATTAAAATAAAATGTTTATTTTAATTTTAAAATAAAAGTTTATTTTAATATTAAAATAAAAAAGAGTTTATTTTAATTTTAAAATTGAATATTATATATATAATAATTAATTATTTTAATCTTAAAATAAAAGTTTATTTTAATTTTAAAATAAAAGGTTTATTTAATTTTAAAATAAAATTTTATTTTATTCAAAATATAAAAAGTTTATTTTAATTTTTAAAATTAGATTTCATGCTAATTTAATTAAATTGGAAGATTATTTAACTAATGGAATGAAAGATTTTATTTTTCCAAAATAAAGGAGTTTATTTGTGAATGTAAGTAAATCCATCTTTCCTTAAATAAAGGAGTTTATTTAGATATGAAATCGATTTCATATTATTTAAAATAAAAGGAGTTTATTTGTGAAAGAGAATTAAAAATAAAATAATTTATTTAAATCAAAAAGGAGTTTATATTAATATGAAATAAGATTTCATATTATTCAAAATAAAAGAGTTTATTAATTAAAAATTTTATCCTTTAATAAAAGATTTTTTTTATTAAATGGAAAGGATTAATTTTAAAAAAGTTTATTATTATTTAAATATAAAGATAAGATGCATAATTCGATATAAAATAAATTGGATTGAATTAATTAAAAAAAAGAGTTTATTAATTAAAGATTTGAAAAAATATTATATTTTTTTTTCAAAATTGGATAAATTAAAATAAAATATTTATTGATTTGGAATTTTATTTGATTAATTAATTAAAATAAAGGAGTTTATTTACCCCAACTTATTATAACTTATTAATTAATGAAATTTTTTTCTATTTATTATTTTGAAATAGTAAGGGTTGATTTGATTAATGTGGATAGTTAGGGTAAAATACGCAAATATTTCAAAATAAGCAAGTGGTTATAAAATATTCATCATTGTTTGGGAATATTCGTTTTCGTCGTGGAATATTCAGATCGTTTGGGAATATTCGTACGACCAAATTTAAAAAGCCCATGTGTGGGCCCCATAACTAAAAAAGCGATCGATGAAGAAAACGACAAATATAAGTTGTTTAAAATAATAACAGAAGTTGTTACTGCTATCACCGTTAAAATACTCTTATGGTTAAAACACAAGAAGATTACCAGATCGCACCAATTATTGATTCTTACGTAAGAAGGCACTACTCAATAATGGTTGGTGAATTGCATTAATCGCTCAAAGATTTTATCGTTAAGTTAATAATGTCATAATTGATATATTGATATTTTATATCGTTGTTTCAATAATTGTCATTACACAAGATTTTTTTTTATTATCGGCAATAATTCATATTATCCTAATAATATTATTAGATAACATTATTGGCAATGTCTAGAAAGTTCGCCTAAGGAGAGGTTTGGTCACCTAATCGCGCCGCCAAGAAGGAGAAATTTTATCGAAAAGCCCTCTTCCTGAACCGAACTCTCGTCACAATATCAGTGATTTCGTAATATTATTTGTGAATAATTAATTATTGATTCATATGATGAGGAAAATATTGATTTTATGTGGATATAGATGGAGAAAAATTTTAATGTGACAATTGTTGAAAATTGAAATTTTATCTTTTTCTCGATAAAATAATTTATTTAAATATATTATTATATTTTAATAATATAATAATGGTGATATTTTTTACAACTAATGTGGGATATATGAGTATATATGAGGAGGAAGAGTATTTTTGTTGCAATAAATGTTTAAAACATGTTAAACATGCTCATGGGACCCCATTTATCGATCAAATTTGATTATAAACCGTAAAATCGCCTCGCTTGTGGATTTTGGCCAATTTCTATTTGGAATTTGGAAAACTTTCTTCTCGTAAAAGTTGTAGAGAATTGAATTTCCTATAAAAACTCGCGAGATTTGAATTTTCTGATGAAAGGGCTATTTATTATGAATTATCAAGTTCAAAGTTCAAATAATTGATTTTTGAAGTTTAAAATATTTTTAAATAAGAAAAACGTTTTTTGTTGTAATTGGTGGCTCACATGTGTTATAAATGATCTGAAATCAGATTTCTAAGGTGGGCTTGAAAATTTTAATATAAATATTATTATTTTATTAAATTTTCGCTTTTGGTGTTCTAAAGATTTTCCTATAAATAGGTGCTTAGTTAGAATTGAAAATCACACCGTAAATCAAGTTTTCTCTCTATATTATCGAGTTTATTCTTGTGAGTATTTTGAGTATACTTTGAGTATTGTTAGACAAGGCAAGTTCCTTCAAAGACTATCCCCTAGATTCCAACTAGAAGTACTAATCGATCTTTCGAGGTGGTGGATGTTATTTTCTTCTCAAATGATATTATTTCTTCAATATCATTATGTCAAATATTCGTTGGAACTTTTTATCAAATTTGGAACTTTTTTTCTGGGTTATTATTCATGAGTTACTATTCACGAAGTTACTATTCACGAAGTTACTATTCACGAAAGTTACTATTCATTTAGTTACTATTATTATTCACGCAGTACTATTCATGAAGCGTGAAGATGTTTTTGTGGAATTTCTATCTTTTGGTGTTTGAGTTACTATTCACGATATACTAGACTATTCACGATACTAAGACTATTCACGATCATCTAAAAATCTAAAAATTTCTTCTTTTGTTCAAAATATCTATTCGGATACTAGCTTTTGATCAGATCCATGTTTTGATCATTCTCGAATTTTACACCACTATGATTATTTTTGAGGTATTTTTTTGAACATGGATAAAACAAAGTAACTTAATCCTTAATCCTTAATCCTGTCATTTTGTTTCATCGATTCTTTTTTTAAAAATATTTTCATCATCCTCGCCTTTAAATGATGATATTATTGAATATCTTTGATTTCAGTAAGTGCAAAAAAGATGAATGATTTTTCAAGAATATCTTCGTCAGTAGAGCAAAGATGAATGTGTGTTTAGATGAATACGACTAATCGATGAATATCTTCGCCCCAGAAAAAAAAAGATGAATATTTGATTCCGTATGTATATCGATTGATGTTACAGGATAAAAGATAGATGATGAACTTTTAAATTCATACATGTAAGAAGATAGTAGTTTGCATTCTCTACTTAACTCTTCTAATGAATTATTATTCATCATGTAATATTGATTTAAAATTTGTTGCCTATCAGATTCTATTAGATTTTTCCTCGTCAAGACTAACGATAATTTGTCAGATATTATCTTAGTCATAATATTCTTTTATCGAGCTAATGAGCTCACCCTTTTCCTTTTTGTTCCATTTTTTTTCTCGTGAGGCTAGAATATAATAGTACGACGAAGCTCTGGGTAATGGAATGAAGGTTCTAGAGAGAGTTGTTTAGTAGTCCTCACCATTTTTGTAAAATAATGTATCAATAAATGTGATGAGGATTTATTTGAGTATAGATATTGTCTGTAAGATAATATTTGTATTTAAACTCACGCTTTTATCGTTGTAATAATAAAGTCAGTAGTCAAGTTTTTTCGCATCACGTATCGACAAACTCGTAATGGGTGATGTATACCTATTTTGGGGGGCGCCACAGCTTGGTATCGTAGCTTAGGATATGATCTCCATGAGATCGGGAATAGAACTCAGAGGGGAGAGACGAGTAAAAATCTTCGCTAAAGGTGTCCTACCTAAGCTTATTTGTTAGTTGGTCAAGATATATAGGATATTATGTGATATATTGATTTTTTAATTAACCCTTGTTTTACGACAAGATTTGAGAATGTCGATCGAGAATATTAACAATGGAAATGAGACCGTGAGAGACGCTCAGACTTCACCAACGAGGAGAACGCAACAGTCGGGCAATGTTCCTCCCGTGTGAACAACACCATCGAAAGCGATGATGAACGAGGGATGTTTAGAAGTTTTTTGCAGCTCATGCAAAATCGCACGAGGAGACTCGTGTTCAAAATACATGTGAGGAAATGATAGCAATTCACTCGTTGTTGTCACAACCAAGCAGCTCAAAGAGTCGGGACCACTGTAATTTAAGGGAAAGCCGATCCGATCACGGCGGAAACACGGGTCAAGCAAATTACCAAGATATTCGATGTCTGGGATGCACGGAGAATGAAGGTTCCATTCGCCACCTTTTTATGTTCCGTGGCGAAGGCGATCATCGGGTGGGAGTCTCGTGAAGTTGCACTCCATCCAAACCAAGACTCAAAGATGTCTCGGGAGACGCTTTCAGAACTATTTAATGACAAATACTTTCCGAAAGTGTTCGCTATATATAAGGAAGGAAGTGGAGTTCATCGATTAGAACAAAACAACAACGATTTGTCTCAAAGACGAGGCAAAGTTTGCAGAGTTATCCGTGTTCAGACCTCATTTGGTGGAGAATGAGGAACGATGACGCGATGGATGTTTCGAGAGGTTCAAACCCCAAGATACGACAATATCTCATTTCTCATAAATTTTTTCTCTATTCAGATGTCAAAATGTGGCTCAATTATTAGAGCGAGATAACGAGTATATTCAACCGAGGGACCATAACCGTGGATCGTACGTAGATAGCAAGCAACAATGTAATAATGATAACCAAATGAGAAAGAAACAGACGGACAAAAATGGTAACCACTCGGTGGTAATCATGGCCATGAAAATAGAAGAAGCGAAGTCAGAGGAGATTTTAAAAGAGGAGATTTAACAACCACTATGTGAAGACGACAAAGCTTTAAGAAGAATCGGTTCTGGTGGAGGAGAACGACCACCCCCCATTATATGCTACAAATGCGAAAAGAGGGACATATCACCAAACCGCCCACAACAGCTCAAGGTATGCTATAATTGTGGAAAGGAAGGACATATCGCCGAGATCAGACAAGAATAAACCTAGTTCAATGGGGACGGTGACTCAAAAGATCGTCCCGTAAAAGTCAAAGTCAACGATTCCGGAAGAGCGTTTGTTGTGATCGGTCAAAATGCGAGAACCCAAACGAGGTGATCACGGTAAGCTATTTATAAATTCTCGCTAAGTTTATACCTTACTTGATACCGGTATACCCATTCATTTATCTCTCCGCATGTGCTCAACGCTTAAACTCGACCGAGAAATTAGACTTTGACCTATCTCGTGGAAAACTCCGCTAGAGAAACTTTCATCACATCCATCGCTTATAAATCTTGTTTGATTCAAGTGGCACCATCACCTTACCGCTGACCTTATCTCTTTAAAGATACTTGCTTTTGATGTGATTTTAGGATTGATTGGTTAACTACTCATCATGCCAAAATTGATTGTTTTCGTAAGGTTGTTAGTTTTCATATTCCTAACCAACCCGTTGTATTTAATTCAAGCAACTAAACCATTAAAATCAATCACTATCATATCTAATCATAAAGCTATTCGCTTATTGAAAAACGGATGTCAAGCTTTCTTAGCCCATGTTATGGATTTGAATAAAGACACGCCAAATTTGAATAATATTCCGTTGTTATCGATTTTTCCGACGATTTCAAGAACTTCCTGGCCTACCCCGTAACGTGAAGTCAATTTTTATCGATCTTGAACCCGCACAAAGCCCATTTCTAAAACCCCATATCGAATGGCTCCTATTGAACTTCGTGGAGTTAAAGGTCCAACTACGTGAATTGTTGGACATCGGTTTCATCTGGCCCCAAGACATCTCCTCGGGGTGCTCCCTGCTTTTATTCAGAAAGAAGAAAGACGGAGTATGCGACTTTTGTATCGACTATCTGAATCGAACCATGTCACCATCAAGAATAGGTATCCTCACCTCGATTGATGACTTGTTCGACCAAACAGTAAGGGGCACAATTCTTTTCAAAATCGATCTTCGCTCGATATCATCACCAAGATTAGAAATCGAGGATATTCCAAAGACCGCTTTTAGTAACTCCCCAGACGGCATTATGAATTCTTAGTCATGTCTTTTGATCGACTAATGCTCCTCGCCTTTTTCATGGATATGATGAACCGAGTATTCAAGGAATATTTCGATCGGGCTTTGTTGTTGTTTTTTTGATGACATCCTTATATATTCCAAAAGTCGGAAGATCATGAGCACCATTTGAAGTCGGTACTCCAAAGGCTTCGTGAAAACAAACTATATGCCAAATTGAAGAAATGCGAAGTTCGCTCGAGGAAGTAGCATTTCTTGGGCACGGTGTCAAACATGGAGTATCCGCTGATCCGGCCAAGATCAAGCAATACAAAGTTGGGAGCAACCAAGTTCATGGATCAAGCACGAGTTTTTTGGGCTTAGCCGGTTATTATCTGAGATTCGTGGAAGGGTTTTCTAATCGCTACTCCATTAACTCGCCTAACTCTAAGGATACAAAATTGCTTGGAGCGTAAGAAACGAGAAAAGTTTCCAAGAGCTTAAGAGAGAGACTTATTTTAAGACTGCTCTAACAATACCATCCGGTTCGGATGGATTTTTATTCACAGCCGATGCTTCGTGCAAAGGGTTAGGATGTGTTCTCATGCAACGGGAAAGTCATAGCCTATGCCTCATGACAACTTAAAGAGTATGAGAGGAATTATCCTACTCATGATCTAGAGTTGGCAAAGCAAATAAGCCAAGCGCTTAAAGATATGGAGGCACTATCTATATGGGGAGAAAGTGGAGATATATTCGCACCATAAAAGCCTTTAAATATTTCTTCACTCAAAAGAACTCAACACGCGCAAATGACGCTGGCTCGAAGCTATTGAAAGACTACGCACCACACTATTCAATACCATCCCGAAAAGTTTAACGTGGTAGCCGACGACGATCGAAAGTAGAAGATCATATGCGGAACGAAAAGCGATGATGTCAAGTATACGACAGAGCCAACTTTAATAGAAAAAGTTAAGGTCGCTTTCAAGCCACCAATCTTGAGTCGATGCGTATGAAGAAGAAAGTACAAGAAGGAGCTATTCCTAAGTTTAGAATTGATGAAGAAGGAATACTTCGAGTCCACTCTAGACTTTCAGGTTCCTAACGACTGATTTGAAGTACAAGATTATGATGGAGGCACACAATACACCATTTGCAATCCATCCTCGAAGTACTAAAATGTATCGTGATCTTCGACATACATTTTGGTGGAACAATATGAAGAGAGAGATTGCAAAGTTTATCTCAATGTGTTTAACTTGTCAACGTAAAGGCGAGCATCTAGTACCTAAGGGTCCGCTCAGAACCACTTGAGATTCAAATGGAAGTGGGAACACATTACCATGGATTTCAAGCATACGGGTCTTCCTACGGCTTTCAAGGCATCAATGCTATTTGGGTTATTGTTGATAGATTAACCAAGTCCGCTTTCATTTTGCCGACACGGAGACTTATTCCTCGAACGCCTTGCTAGTATATGACGTGAATGAGATTGTGGAGGTTGCATGGCATGCCCAGATCCATAGTTTCGGATCGTGACCCAAGATTCACTTCAAGATTTTGGGTTAGCTTGCAAAAAGCTATGGGCACGGATTTGCGATTTAGTTCTAAGATACCATCCCCAAACTGGACGGACAATCGAGAGGACTATTCAAACTCTCAAGATTTATTAAGACTCGTGGTCCTAGACTTCAAGGGCGCTTGGGATAAGTATTTACCATTGGTGGAATTCTCCTACAACACAAAGCTTATCGTGCAAGTATAGTGTGGCTCCATTCAAGCATTATATGGGACGAAAGTGTCGCTCTCCAATATGTTGGGATGAGGTGGGTGAAGCAACATTGTTGGGACCCGAAGTTAAGACGTATGACTCACCTAAAAGATCCAAATGATTCGACAACGATACAAAACGCACAAGATCGACAAAAGAGTTATGCGGATCTTCATCGAAAGGACGGGAATTTTAGTAGGGGATCATGATTATCATGAAGTTGCTTCCATGGAAGGGAGTTACAAGATTTGGGAAGAGAGGAAAGCTCAATCCACGATTTATCGTCCATTTCAAATTTCGACCGAGTAGGAAATGTAGCCTATAGACTCAAGCATCTCCTCCGAAAGTATGTCTCGTGTTCATAATGTGTTTCACATATCCGCATTTCAGAATATGTGAAAGACCCCCAACCACGCTATAGAGTTAGAACCTGATTAAATAAATAGTCAAGACTTAAACGATGAGGAGGTACCGCCAAGATCTTGATAGAAGGAGCATGTCCCACGCCAAGAAAGGTCATACCACAAGTTAAAGTTTTGTGGAGGAATCATGCTATAGAGGAAATGACCGGAATTCGAAACGAAATGAAAGCGAGGTATCCTCACCTTTTCAAACACTGTGTACGTGACGCCAATTTCGAGGACTAAATTTCATAAGGAGGGAGGTCAGAAGACCCCAACTTATTATTAATGAAATTTAATTTTCTATTTATTATTTTGAAATAGTAAGGGTTGATTTGATTAATGTGGATAGTTAGGGTAAAATACGCAAATATTTCAAAATAAGCAAGTGGTTATAAAATATATTCATTGTTTTTGGGAATATTCGCTTGGTCGTGGAATATTCAGATCGCTTCTGGGAATATTTCGACGACGACAAGCAATGCCCATGTGTGGGCCCCATAACTGAAAAAAGTTTATTGGATGAAGAAAACGACAAATATAAGTTGTTTAAAATAAATACACAGAAGTAAGTTGTTACCGTTAATATCGTTAAAATACTCTTGGTGGTTAAAAAACAAGAAGAAGATACCAGATTGCACCAATTATTGATTCTTACGTAAGAAGGCACTACTCAATAATGGTTTAAAGAATTATCGCTCAAAGATTTTATCGAGTTAATAATTGTCATATTGATATTTTATATTGTCGTTGTTTCAATAATCATCATTACACAAGATTTTTCATTATCGGCAATAATTCATATTATCCTAATAATATTATTAGATAACATTATTGGCAATGTCTAGAAAGTTCGCTCTAAGGAGAGGTTTGGTCACCTAATCATGCCGCCAAGAAGAAGAAATTTTATCGAAAGCCCTCTTTCCCTGAACCGCCTCGTCACAATATCAGGATTCTCGTAATATTATTTGTGAATAATTAATTATTGATTCATATGATGAGAAAATATTGATTTTATGTGGATATAGATGGAGAAAATTTTTAATGTGACAATTGTTGAAAATTGAAATTTTATCTTTTTCTCGATAAAATAATTATTTAAATATATTATTATATTTTAATAATATAATAATGGTGATATTTTTACAATCTAATGTGGGATATATGAGTATACGAGGAGGAAGAGTATTTTTGTTGCAATAAATGTTTAAAACATGTTAAACATGCTCTGTGGACCCCATTTATCGATCAAATTTGATTATAAATTTGTAAAATCGTCTGCTTGTGGATTTTTTGGCCAATTTTATTTGGAATTTTGAAAAACTTTTCTTCTCAAAGTTGTAGAGAATTGAATTTCCTATAAAAAACTCAAGAGATTTGAAATTTTCTGATGAAAGGGCTATTTATTATGAATTATGAAGTTCAAGTTCAAATAATTGATTTTTTGAAGTTTTAAAATATTTTAAATAAGAAAAACGTTTTTTTTTTTAATTGAGTGGCTCACATGTGTTATAAATGATCTGAAATCAGATTTCTAAGGTGGGCTTGAATATTTTTAATATATATTATTATTTTATTAAATTTTTTCGCTTTGTGTTCTAAAGATTTTCCTATAAATAGGTGCTTAGGTTAGAATTGAAAATCACACCGTAAATCAAGTTTTCTCTCTATATTATCGAGTTTATTCTTGTGAGTATTTTGAGTATACTTTGAGTATTGTTAGACATGCAAGTTCCTTCAAAGACTATACCCTAGTTTCAAATTTGTAAGTACTAATCTTTCGAGGTAAGTGGATGTTATTTTTTCTCAAATGATATTATTTCTTCAATATCATTATGTCAAATATTGGTTGAACTTTTTATCAAATTTGGAACTTTTTCATGTTGGGGTTACTATTCATGAGTTACTATTCACGAGTTACTATTCACGAGTTACTATTCACGAAGTTACTATTCACGAAGTTACTATTCACGAGTACTATTCATGAAGTCGTGAAGATGTTTTTTTGTGGAATTTCTATCTTTTGTGTTTGAGTTACTATTCACGATACTCAAGACTATTCACGATATTCACTATACGATACTATTATTCAATTAAAAATAAAATTTCTTCTTTTGTCCAAAATATCTATTCGGATACTAGCTTTGATCAGATCCATGTTTTGATCATTCTCGAATTTTACACCACTATGATTATTTTTGAGGTATTTTTGAACATGGATAAAACAAAGTACTTAATCCTTAATCCTTAATCCTTGTCATTTTGTTTCACCGGATTCGCTTTTTTTAAAAATATTTTCATCATCCTCGCCTTTTAAATGATGATATGATGATATTATTGAATATCTTCGAATGATTTCAGTAAAGAAAGATGAATGATTTTCAAGAATATCTTTTCAGAAGTGCAAAAAGATGAATGTGTGTTTAGATGAATATGACTAATCGATGAATATCTTCGCCCAGAAGCAAAAAGATGAATATTTGATTCCGTATGTATATCGATTGATGTTACAGGATAAAAGATAGACGATGAACTTTTAAATTCATACATGTAAGATAGTAGTTTGCATTCTCTACTTAACTCTTCTAATGAATTATTATTTTCGTCATGTAATATTGATTTAAAATTTGTTGTCTATCAGATTCTATTAGATTTTTCCCCGTCAAGACTAACGATAATTTGTCAGATATTATCTTAGTCATAATATTCTTTATCGAGCTAGTTGAGCTCACCCTTTTCCTTTTTGTTCCATTTTTTTCTCGTGAGGCTAGAATATAATGAGTATTTAGCCTGGGTAATGGAATGAAGGTTCTAGAGAGAGTTGTTTAGTAGTCCTCACCATTTTGTAAAATAATGTATCAATAAATGTGATGAGGATTTATTTGAGTATAGATATTGTCTGTAAGATAATATTTGTATTCAAACTCACAGCTTTATCGTTGTAATAATAAAGTCAGTAGTTGAATATTTCGCACTCATGTATCGACAACTCGTAATGGGTGATGTATACCTATTTTGCGCTTATCCTTATTCTCACTAGCAAATCTTTAATTAGATTTTTGCCGAACTATATAAGTGAGGGTAATATAGTTTGAAGAAAATAGTGGAGATACCAATTTAAAACAAGACCTAATTTATTTTGGTAATTAATAAAAGAATGTATGTTAAAATGTTGTTAATTACAAATTCATTTACGTAATTTTACAATGTCTAAAATTACTATCATCGCGAAGCATATTAGATGCTAAATTAATCGTAATCAATTAAACGGATTGGTTAAGGAATTTGAGAATAGTTCTCATATTGAAAAGCTATCTTATGTCCTTAATACGCCTATCCTCGCAATGGTTGCGCATAATGCCTCCGAGGAAGAGATTGCTACTTTTAGAAAGTGGCAAGATGATGCATGCTTGGCTCAATGATCATGCTCAGATCCACGAGTAACGAGCTTCAAGCCACAAGATGAAACTATGGATGCTTCTACTATATTCCCGCACATCAAGTAGTTGATGGTGAGAAAAGTAGGATCGATAGATATCGACATCTAAGGAGCTCTTCCGATCTAGAATGGCCAATGGCACTATAAGATGCATAAAAGGTCCTTAACATTATCAATTTGATTGATCAATTAGACAACGAAGTTTTGTCATGGATGGAGAGTTGAGCCAAGATTTGATCTTCACTCACCCGGACTCCTTTCACAATTGTTGTGAATTTTTATATGAACAAGCTAGATATCACCTCTACCGATTTGCTTAACATATTGAAAAATGTTGAGAGTCACTTTCCAACCAAGAAAGATCAAGTCTTACCGGTAGAGGCCAAAGGATCTTCCAAAAGAAGAACGATTCAAAGAAGGTAAATAGAAAGGCGTAAACAAAGGATAATAAGAACAAAACTCGACACTTGGATAGCAAAGGAGTTTGCTTCCACCGCAATAAGCCCGGACACCGGAAAGAAATCATGAGAAGCATCTTGCAGAGGCTAACCAAAGAAGCTTAGTGAAGTTTTGATTTATAATACGCTTTTTGTTCATGATTGAAATAAATTTTCTTTAAGTCAAGGTTCTACTTGGGTATTGGATACCGACTTTGGTTATCATAAATATAGATTTATGAAAGGACCAAAAGTAAGTAGAAAGCTAAACAAGTATAAGTAATCCTATGTGTGGAAATGTAAGCAAAGGGTCTTGCATATTAGCCATAGAAACTTATAGTTTAGCAATGCCTACGGCAAATCTATTAAGTCAATAAGTTGTTATTGTATTCCAGTTCTTGTTAAAAATATTATTTCCATTTTATTGTTGGACAATAAAATCTTTGGTATTATAATTAAGAACAATTGTTGTTCTATTTATAATAATAATGTTTTGTATAGAATCGGAATATTACTTAATAAATTTTGTATACTGACTTACATGAAAATAATTTTGCATATTGAACAAATTAGTATAAGAAAAGGAGATGATCATTCAAAGAGTTGAATGTGTGTATTTTATTTGAAATACAAGTATGAATTATTTGAAAGGTTCAAAGAATTTTAATGAAATAAATTGGCAAAGTATTAAGATTCTTTGATTAGATCAAGGAATAAATACTTGTGCAATAAGTTTCTAGATCATCTCAAATGGTTTTCTCATAATGGACACCTCCTCGATATGTAATAAATGATCGATGTATCCGAAAGGAAAAATCGCACCTATTTGAACATGGTGCGATCCATAATGATTTTACCGACATTCCAAAAGATCCTTCCGGGATAATGTCCTAGAAATGGTACGATATCTACGAAAATGGTAACCTCAAAATCCCGCCCCAAGACTCCATAAAAGTTATGGATAGGAGGATTCCTAATCTTAAGTATGTTAAGATAAGGGTTGTCCAACTTATGTGAAAAGGTTTCAAGGATAAGCTTGGGACAAGATTTGATAAGTGTCGATTTGTGGGACATCCTAAAGTAAGTTTAGGGTATATGTTCTATAATTCTACTTAGCAAAAAGGTGTTTTGTTGTAAACACGCCGCCTTCTAAGATAAAGGTGCATTTATCATTAAAAGGGCTAGTGGGAGGATAATAGATCTTGAAAAGTTCAAGAACCACAAAACACTATAAGTCAAATAAGAGGAACGTAGATGTAATCTATCTATTACACCACAACCAATCAGAATCGAATAAGACCAAGATACCTAGGAGGTATGGATCCATCATAGATGATGATGATGAGGATTCATCATAGAAGATGATGATGATACGATGAGTTAAGTGTTGTAGACATAAGAGAAATGGATGAAGCAAGTTCTCAAATATGGAACATTCTTTTGATGAGGCAATCAAAAGAGTTTGATTTTATCAAAATGAGAATGAACCTGGTGTGTACAAAAGGGTCAAATGGGAGCATCGTGAAATTTCTAGTATTATATGTTGATATACTACTGATGATGAGGAATTACATACCAATGCTACAATCAAGAAAGATAAAGTTGTCTAAACATTCCTCCATGAATGATTTGGAAGAGTATCTTAATTGGGGATATAAATCTATATAGATAGATTTAAGAGGATGCTCGACTTAACCCAAGGAACGATATTCATTTGATGCTAAAGTCGTTTAGCATGGCAAACCCAAGAGATGTCTCATGTCGATGAGTTATGGAGTGTATCTCTTAATAGTCCCCATGCACTCGAAAAAAGAGAGGTCGCATGAGTGACAATCATGTATGCAATGAAATGTACGAGACCGATGTCGATCATCATATTCTGGAGAAGATCACTATGAGTCGTTGAAAACATCTTAAAGTGCTTAACCGGCACTCAAGGATGTGATCATATTCATGGTGGGTCTAAATTAAAACCAGAGGGCTTAATGCACTCAAGTTTT
>JAINUW010000116.1:0-55767 GCA_020205615.1 Panax quinquefolius
ACTTTCACATTACCGTCGATCTTATCTTTTGAAAATATTTGCCTTTTGATGTTATTTTAGTTATCAATTGGTTAACTACTCATCATGCGTTTTTCGTAAGGTTGTTAGCTTTATATTCATAACCAACTCATATGCTGTAATTCAAGCAACCAAACTATTAAAGTCAATTATCATTGCCATATCGTCATAAAGAAAGAGCCCTTGATCCTTTCATTGTTGACTTTTCTTGTGGAATGCAACCAAGCCAGACTTTCAGAGCAGACTTAGACGTCAGAAATGATTTATGACAAGTTGATAGGTATCATCAGAGGTGCTATCTAGTTAAAGGATGTAAGTCACAAATAGTATCAATGTAACGTATCATCCAAGTCTTGGATAAGAGTAGTAGCTTTGAATGATATTTCTATCATTAATAAATTTCTTGATGTATTCTTTGAAGATTTCTAATTTACTTAGAGCGTGAAATCGAATTTTGTATCGACCCCAAAGAGAAAACCCATTTTTAAACCCTCAAATATTTCTTCATCTAAAAGATCATGCTTATTTAGGATTATGATGAAAGTCATAATAAAAGCATTGACTAATGAAAATCATGGGTATATGAAGTAGTAGTAAGTGTTATGATGAGTTATGTTGGTTATTATATGAAAACATGAAAGTTTCTTAGAAATCACAAAGAGTTGAAAATCGATTTTGGTGAAAACGTAATATAAAAATTCAATCAATTATATCTCCTATTATATTTTGAATTTTGAATGTGGTCAAGTCCTAGAGTTAGATCTATGAGTTACCTAACTAATCCAAGTGGAATTACTCGAAAAGGTGTTGTAGATTTTTGTGGAATCGATTTTAGCAAAGGAGCGTAAAGCTTTAAAACCAAAAATGTCACTGATTATGATTTTAGAGTGGCTGTTTTTACCACTTAAATTATGAGAAAATTCTGACCTTTTAGGGACATGAAGGTATATGGTATAAAGTATCTCCTGTCCAAAATGAGCTCATTTCGACTTAAAATGAGCAAGTTATGACTATTTCAATATTTAGGTTTTTTCCGATTTAAAACTTTATAACCGAGTTCTATAACTCCTATGACCATGAAATTTAAACTAGAAGCTCACGTTAACATGTGTAAGGTCCTGCCAAGATTTGGGAATTTTTGCGTTAAACTTGAGGTAGCTAATTTCTTAAGGAATTAATTAGAAATTGATTTTTCAAAAATAGTAAATGAATTTTAAAAATTCTTAGAGAAAATATATTTTCACTGTGGGACTATATTATGCTAAATCTCGTAAAAGAAATATTTTTTGACTAATTTGGTATTTTCATGAAAATAGTTTAGTTATTTAATATACGAAAGTTAAATATGTATGAAAGAAACAAAGTCAAAAATAGGATTTTATGGCTGTGAGAATCCTATATGTAGTATATGCATATTTTTTGATGAGGATTTAATAATTGGTGATGATATCTTACGAGTATGACATTTTTGAATGATTAAATGCATTATATGGTAAAGCGTAAACAATCGAGATAAATTGTTTATAAATTTAAGAAGTGATTAAAATATTGTTATAATATTAATGATATTAGATTATGAGATTATTAAGTGAATGATAACACGGGATATTCTTGAACTCGGATAAATTATATTATAAATGTTTAATATTTATCCTTTATCTCATTCGATCGATTCTTTATATCATTATCCTCACGCTATATTATGTCTGAAAGTCATCCGGTTCAGTAGTGCATAGGGGATGGACTTGTATGATTATGAATCAGTGATTGTTTTAAGATAATCATAACCGTAATTAAAAACACGATTATCTTCGGCCAGAAGGCATGGATAATTTGTGGTCGCGATACTAATGAATACACGATTATCTTCGCCGTAGCAATGGATAATTTGTGGGTCGGATACTAATGAATACATAACGATTATTCGTCAGAAGTATGGATAATTTGTGGTCGTCGGATACTAATGAATACACGACATGTAAGATCCCTGTACTTTTATAAATAAAGATGAATTTTTCTATAAATATTATTTTGAATATAATGGAATAAATTTGATATAATGTTATAAATAGGGTAATATTTATAAATTTTGCAAAGTATGCAAGTTGTTATAAAATATTCGCTTTGTCTGTGAATATTCTTTTGTTGGAATATTCGCACAATGGCTCAATCATCGGTGGACCCCACAATGTAATTCATCATTTTGGATCGAGAAAACGACAAAAACATTTTATAAAAATAACTACGAGGTGTTACCGTTAAAACGGCTGAACTACCCGGCAGTAAAAGTACAAAGAATATGCCAGAAGTTGCATAAGAAAGACACTAAGATCGATTATCGATGCTTACGGAGAAGTCACCACTATGCTCAATTATCGCTATGTGAATCACGTGATCATATCTTCTTATATTATCGATTCAATTATTGTCACAAAGATCATCCGTATAATATGTTACAGATTAAATCAATAATCGAGATTTACGTTATAAATGATTAATAATCACTGGAAAGATTAAAATATGTTCGATGAAAAAAATGATTTGTGGTAAGTTTGATTATTTTATGGGGCTCATATGTCATCATCTAAGAGTCTTTTTCATTAATAAGAATTACCTTCACAATAGTAATTACCCTTGTGAATAGTATTTACCTTCACAATAGTAATTACCTTCACAATAGTAATTACCCTCGCGGAATAGTATTTACCTTCGCTAATAGTATTTACCTTCGCTAATAGTAATTACCTTTAACAAAGCGCCGAACCACTTGTCGTTTTCATATTAAAAGGCCGAACCACTTTTTTCTTTTCACATCATTAGTCGCTGCCCACTGCTTTTTCACATCTAAGAAAAGGTTTCAGAAATCTTCTATAAATAGAGGCCTTCAGCTTCATTATTTTTCATTTAATTCATTCGCTTATGAGATAGAGAAAGTATAGAGAGAATAAAGAGAGATAAGAAGAGTATTCAGAAGACCCCAATTTTTTATAAATAAAGATGAATTTTCTATAAATATTATTTTGAATATTATGGAATAATTTGATATAATGTTATACCATGGGTAATATTTATAAATTTTGCAAAGTACGCAAGTTGGTTATATTATATTCCGATCGGGTCGGGAATATTCTTATGAAGCAGGAATATTCGCATAACTACCAATCATCTGTGGACCCTTAATAATGTAATTATTCATTTGATCGAGAAAAACGACAAAAAATATTTTATCAAATAACTACTGAAGTTTTACCGCTGACATCGTTGAACTACTTAAGTAGTAAAAGTACAAGAATACACGTATCGTGACAAGAAGAATACACTATATCGATTATCGACGCTATGGTAAGTCACCATTGATTCCATTATCATATTAATTATTATAATGATAACGACTTTTTTGTTTTATTCATTATTAACGTAATAAAATGTAAACATCATCTTTATATAAAATGTAATACTTTATTAAAGTTATTTTATAAATAAAATATATTATATTTTATTACGACAAAGTCGATATGTTGTGTTTCATATAAGGTTTGATAATAAAATGTTTTATATAAATAGAATATATTATATTTTATTTAAAAGATTTTGTTTAAATACGGACCACGATTAAAGTAAATCAATCAACCGCTCATGGATTAGTTACTACGATTCCATTTTCCTATAAATAAGTTTCATTCCTTCATTATTTTCATTTAATTCATCAAACTCTAGAGAGAGAAATTATAGAGAGAAGTTTATAGAGAAAGTTATGAAAGCAAGAAGAGTATATTCGCTACTTCACTACTTCTATATTCATTTTTTACTGTAGCGGGTGTTATTCTTTCTTCAAGAGAACTTCGTTATTCCATTCACTATTATTCTCGCTGAATAACCTCGTAAAAGTGGCATACCCTATACATAACTCAGATACGCTGCATGATACCCTATACTTGTGAAACTTATGTTATTCCATTGCTTATTATTCTCGTTTGAATAACTCAGATACGCTGGTTTAACCCTATACTTGGTGACATTCTTCTATTATTCCGTTAGAACATCCCGTCTGGTGTTTTACACCGACCGGTTCCGCTTTTTTATTATTATTCTCGCTGGAACATCCAACTGTGGTTTTACAATTCGACCGGGTTCCGCTTTTTATCATTCTCGCTGAATATCCTCTCGCGTGTTTTACAATCGGATCCGTTCCATCTTTATTATTCTGGTTGAACATCCCGCTTGCAAGTGAATTTCACCGACCGTTCCGTTATTATTATTCTCGTTGAATAACTCCGCCGCGCCAAGCACCGCATGCACGGTGATTTCTTTTGTTATTCCATTCTTTATTATACCCAAATAAGTTAAAACTACGACTTCTATACTCCATGAAATTAGTAGAATATCCTCGATATTCAAGGTTTCATCCAAAGATTCTTTCATGGAAATATTTTTCCGATCATTCTTGAATTTTACTTACAAAGCAAAGATTACGTCGATAATTTTGACGTTAATAAATCTCGGATAAAATAATTCTTGAACTTGTTTTATCAATTTTTATATCATTGTCATCATCCTCATGTTTTATTTTTTTAAAGTCATCTGTGGGCTCAGAGAAAGTATGGATGGACTTGGTAATGATTACTGACTGTGGATTATTCTTGTAATCACGACCGTAATGTTACAAATGATGTGGTAAAATCCTCAGCAATGTGAAAGTATCGATGGATGCTTGTTGGTACGATAATCATGACTATTAATGAATACACAACTATTCTCGCCCGTAGTGCAGAATAATTGTGGTCGCGATACTAAAGAATATCCTCGGGCCGAAAAGTGTGGGTGATTCGATGATGGATTATTTATTAAAGTTTCGAGTCTCGCCTATAACAAAGAATGAAAACCTTTAAATCATAAAAGATAGTAGATTTTATTTTCTACTCGCTCTTTTAATGGATCAGATATTCCACCGCAGCTTAAACCCGTTGTCTATCAGATTTTATCGCTTTAATATTGTTAAGACTATTGATAATTTATTCGCATTATCTTAGTCATAATATTTCATCGGGCTAGTTGAGCTCACCCTTTCTTTCACCGTTTCTTCGTGAAATGAGAATATACCGGGACGAGCCTGGGAAACGAAAGTGATGGTCCCGAAGATAAGATTAGTAGTCCTCACTATTCTGTGGAAACAAAGGTGATAATAATTGTAATGAGGACTTTTTTTTTGAGTTTGTATAATATCTAGTAAGCGTATATTTGTATTTAAACTCACGCTTTTATGTCGATTGTATAAAGATGCTTATGGTAATAAGTTGTCAGATGAATTTCAGCACTCACGTAAGTGGCGACCCAAGACGAAAGTGATGTATACCTAATTTTGGGGCGCCACAACAGTATCAAAGCTAAGTGGATACGATCCCCGCCAAGATGTGAGAAAAGTACTAGAGGGGAGAGACGGGAATAATTTTCGCCAGATGACCTACCTAAGTTTATGTGCTATTTTATCGGTTGGTCGTAATATAAAGATAATTGTTGGCACGTCAATTAATCTTTTGTTTTGTGGCAAGATTCAAAATGACATCCGAGAATGTTGAGAATAAGAATGAGCACAAAGCATCGTTGATTCACCACATATCAATAATCGTGATAATGTGCATCAGAAGGCGATAACTTCACAAAAACAACAACACCGACTAAATGATGAACGATCAAATGTTCAGAGGTTTTATGAATTTATGCAACAAAGAAGTAGAGAGCGACTCGGCCCAAAACGTAGGTGGAAACATTTGAAAACTCTCAAGGCCACCGCTAAACAATTCAAGGAGCCTGACCACCGAGTTTAAGGGAGAGCCAAAACCACTTCTCGCGAAGTATGGATAAAGCAGATTACCAAGATATTTGATGTCTTGGGATGCTCCGAGGAGCAACAGGTTCCTTTCACGCTTTTATGTTGCGGAGAGGCAGACATCGGTGGGAATTCCAGAAACGTGATCAACCCGCCAGATCAAGATATCTCGGGAGAAGTTCCAGAGTCGCTCAAAGACAAATATTTTCCCAAAGTATTCGCCACAATGAAGGAGGTAGAGTTTATCAAGTCTGGAACAAAACAATACGACCGTGGTCGCAATACGGTAGGCAAAATTTATGAGTTATCACGGCCATGGGCCCCACTCGGTGGATAATGAAGAGAATGGCGCCTAATGTTTTTAAGAGGTTCAAGTCGAGATACGCCAACATCTTATTTCTCATAAACCGTGTTTCAGATATTCAGATGTTGTAAAGTGGCTTAGTTAAGTGGAGCGATAATGAGTCAACGCAACTAAAAGAGAGAATTTACCGCAAGAAAGTTATAATACAAATGGAGAGAATCATCAAGCTATGGACAACAAGCGGAGGGAATCAACTGTGTCAGATACGGTAACCACTTCTGGTGGTAATCAGGCAAAACAAAAAACAATAAGAATGGACATTTCAAGAAACGGAGATTCAACAATGATGGAAAGACGTCAAGATTCAGCAGGACGCCCCAAAATAGTATACACAACACCCATTCTCGAGTCGCCAAATACATGGTACAAGAAGTAAACTACAACTTCATTAATACAAATGTCGTAGAAATACGACAATATAATATTGTCTTCTAGATAATATCCATACGCAAATAAATCCCCATCATAATTATTGATTCATTATTTTACAAAAATGGTGAGGACTACTAAACAACTCTCTCTAACCTTCATTCCATACCTCGACTAAGACTTCGCTACATTCTCGCCTCCCGAGAAGAAAAATGGAACAACAAGGAAAAAGGTGAGCTCAACTAGCCCAAGAAGAATATTATGACTAAGATAATATACAACAAATTATCGTTAGTCTTCAACAGGAAAAACTGATAGAATACAATGTATAACAAGTTTTAGATCAATATTCGCAATGAAATAATAATTCATGTAAGAGTTAAGAGAGAATGAAATCTACTATAATCTATGAATTTAATAAAAGTTCATCGCCAATATTTTATCCTCAGAACATCAATCAATATACATCCGAATCAAATATTCATCTTTGCACCATAAAGCCAAAGATATTCATCACCGTCATGTTCATTTAAACACCTGCTCATCTTTTTGCAAGGCCAAAGTGCCAAAGATATTAATCAATCAACACCATCATGTTCATCTCAAAACTTGCGAAATCATCTTCTGCACTATGTGCCAAAGATATTCAATAATATCATCATTTAAGATCGAGGATGATGAAAAATATTTTTAAAGAAACGAATCCAAAGGAAACAAAATGACAAGGATTAAGGATTAAGGATTCAGATTGGTTTTATCCACGCCCAAAAAATACCTCAAAAATAATCATAGTGGTGTAAAATTCAAGAATGATCAAAACATGGATACAATCAAAGTTAGATCCGCAGATATTTTGGACAAAAAGAAGAAATTTTATTTTCTATGAATAAAGGCCAGATACGTGAATAAGGTCAGATAACGTGAATAAGGCCGATACGTGAATAGTAACTCCGACACCAAAAGATAGAAATTCCACAAAAACATCTTCACGCTTCATTAATAGTATCGTGAATAAGAATCGTGAATAAGAATCTGAATAAGAACTCGTGAATAAGAACTCATGAATAAGAACTCCATGAATAGTAACCCGACATGAAAAGTTCCAAATTTGATAAAACTTCAGATCAATATTTCAAAGATAATGATATCAAGAAATAATATCATTACAAAAAAAATAATATCCCTTACCTCGAAAAGATTAAGATTTCTAATTGAATAACCTGGATATAAGGTCAAGGAACTTGCAATCCGCCTAGCAATACTCAAAGTATACTCAAAATACTCACAAGAATACGCCAAAAATATCGAGAGAGAAATAGAGAGAAAACTTCGCTTTCGTGTGATTTTCAATTCTAACCCAAGACCCTATTTATAGAAAACGCTTTAACACCAAAGTGGTAAAATTTAATATAATATTAATATAATTATACAAATTTTCCTTAGCCCACCTTTTGGTCAAAACACCAGCCACACATGTTAATGATGTCCAAAAAAATACAAAAACGTTTTTCTTAACAAAAATAATTTAAACTCCCAAAATCAATTATTTTGAGCTTCGAACTTCAATAATTCATAATAAATAGCCCTTTCATCAGAAAAAATTCGAATCTCATGAGTTTTTATAGGAAATTCAATTTCACAACTTTGCAGAAGAAAGTTTTTCCAAATTCCAAACAAAAATCGATCAAATCCACAAACCAACGATTTTACGTGCTATAATCAAATTTCTACCAATAAATGGGTCCACCAACACACAAAACATGTGTTAAACATTTAATGCCACAAAAATACTCTTCCTCCTCATATACTCATATATCCCACATTCATTGTAAAATATCACCATTAATATATTATTAAAATAATATATTTAAATGAATTATTTTATCGTAAAAAGATAAAATATTAATTTTCAACAATTGTCATTTTAAAAATTTTCTCCATCTATATCCACATAAAATCAATATTTTCTCATCATATAAATCAATAATTAATTATTCACAAATAATATTACGTAATCACAATATCGACAACCGTGCAGCTCCTCAGAAAGCAGGGGCTTCCAATAAGAATTTCTTCTCATCACGCCGCAATTGATGACCAAACTCTCCTTAGATGTAACTTTCTAGACATTGTCAATAATGTTATCTAATAATATTATTCAGATAATATGAATTATTGCTTCGATAATGAAAGATATCGTAGAATGACAATTATCAAACAACAAAGAATATAAAATATCAACGCAAAGAATTATTAACTCAATAAAATAATCAAACAAGAATTATCGTAACCATTATTGAGTAAAGGCCTTCACGTAAGAATCAATAATTGGTGCAATACCGTGTGCTACCGCTCAACAACGCCAGACAGTGTGTTTTAACCAACGGGTATTCCAACAAGATAATTCAGCAATAACTACGCCGCTATTTAAAAACAACTTATATTTGTCGCTTTCTTCATCCAATCGCTCACATGGGCCCATACATGGTCGCTACTGTCCGCATTTAATATTCCCGACAAGATTTAATATTCCACCACCAAACTAATATTCCCCGACAACAATGAATATTTTATAACCACTTGCTTATTTTGAAAATATTTATGATTTAACCCTTAACTATCCACATTAATCAAATCAACCCTTACTATTTCAAAATAAAAATAAAGGAAATTAAAAATTTTATTTAAAATTTTCGGTCTTACAACCAAAGACCCGTTGTTAAGGAAGGAGAAAGACCACCTATCATATGCTTCAAAATGCGGTAAGAGGGACACATCATTCAACCGAATCTGCCATGTAATTGTGGCCCAAAGCATGTTATAATTGATGGAAAGAGAAGGTCACTTAGCCTGATTATTGTAAATGCCATCAAGACAAATTCAACTAGGATGGAGGCACCAAAGGTCATTCAAGTAAAAGTCAAAAGGTCGCCCCGTAAAAAGTGGTAGTGCAAGGGAGAGCGCTTTTGTCATGGACCTCCCGCAGAGCAAGGAACCCGAATGAGGTCATCACAGTAAGTTTATCATAAACTCTAATGAAGTCTACACTTTATTTGATACCGGTTCTACCCATTCTTTTATTTCTCCTACTAAGCGCCATCGATTAAATTTGACCGAGAAATTAGACTTCGATTTATCTGTGGAAACTCCATGGGAGAAACCTTCATTACATCCATCGCTTATAAGTCTTGTTTGGTTCAAATCTGCACTCTCACATTACTCGGCCGATCTTATTTCATTAAAATACTTGCATTTGACGTGATTCTGTGGATCGATCAAGTTAACTACTTATCATGCAAAATTGATTGTTTTCGTAAGGTCATAGCTTTCATATTCCTAATCAACCTATTATGCTAATTCAAACGACCAAACCATTAAAATTAATCACTACTATCTCAAGCCATAAAGCTATTCGCTTATCAAAAATGGATGTCAAGCTTTCTTAGCTCATGTCACGATTTAAACAAAAATACGCCGCTTTGAGCGATATTTCTATTGTTAATAAATTTCGACGATTCCTCAAGAACTTCCCCGCCTACCCCCAGAGCTGCGTGAAATCAATTTTGTATCGACTCAACCCCAGATAAAACCCATTTCCAAAGCCCCATATCGAATGGCTCCTATTGAACTTCGTGGAGTTAAAGACCCAACCGCAGAATTGTTAGACATTGGCTTTATTCGCCCTAGTACTTCTCCTCGGGGTGCTCCTGCTCTATTCGTGAAGAAGAAAGATGGGAGTATGCGATTTCAGATTGATTATCTGGAGTTCAATCATGTCACCATCAAAATAGGTATCCATTGCCACGTATCGATGACCGTTTGACCAGCTTGTAAGGAGCCAAATTCTTTTCAAAGATCGATCTTCGCTCCGGATATCACCAATTGAAGATTAGAATCACCGACATTCCAAAGACGGCCGTAATCCCCCAGACGGCATTATGAATTCCTAGTCATGTTCTTCGATCGACTAATGCCCCGCCGCTTTCATGGATACGATGAACCGAGTATTCAAGGAATATTTAGATCACTTTGTGGTCGCCTTTATTGATGACATCCTTATTTATTCCAAAAGTCGTGAAGATCACGAAAGCAACACTTGAGGTCGACACTCCAAAAGCTTCGTGGAATATAAGCTTTATGCCAAGTCAAGAAATGCGAAGTTCGGGTCAAGAAGTAGCATTCCTTGGGCACGGGTATCAAGTCATGGAATATCCGCTGACCCAAAGAAAGATCAAGCTATTCAAAGTCGGGAACAACCTAAATCAAGGATCAAGTACGAGCTTTCTGCTTACCGGTTATTATCGAAGATTCGTGGAAGGATTTTTCGAATCGCTACTCCATCGACTCAAACCGACTTTGAAAGATACAAAGTTCTATTGAGCGAAGAATGTGAGAAGAGTTTTCAAGAACTCAAGAGGAGACTTATTTCAAAGACTGCTCGACAATACCATCTAGCCTTGAGGGATTTGTCATCTACATGTGATGCTTCGGCAAAGGATTGGGATGTGTTCTACGCAACATGGAAAAGTTATAGTTTACGCCTCGCGACAACTCAAAGAATATGAGAGGAATTATCCTACTCACGATCTAGAGTCAGCAAATGTTGTCTTTTTGACTTAAAATTTGGAGGCATTACAGTATGGGAGAAAGTGGAGATCTTTACGATCATAAAAGCCTCAAATATTTCTTCACTCAAAAGGAACTCAACACGCGACAACGACGCTGGGCTTGAACTGCTGAAAGATTATGATCATACCATCCAATACCATCCTCGAAAAGTTTAACGTGGTAGCCGATTTATCGAAGTAGTAAGATCATGCGTAGCAAGACGAAAGAAAAGGATATTGTCAACACAAAGGCCCATTTTCATGTGACTCAGAAAGGATGGAGATAGAGTTAAAGACCTGTGGACGCATGTGATGATAGTGAATATAATGAAAGGTAACCGACTTTAATCGATAAAGTTAAAGTCGCCAAGCTACGCACCGAGCCGACGCGCGATGAGGAAGAAAGTGCAAAAAGGGTGCTACGCATGCCGCAAGAATCGGCGAAGAAGGAATACTTCGAGTCAACTCTGCACTTTCAGGTTCCTAACGACTCGATTTAAAGTATAATATCACGATGGAGGCGCACAACACACCATTTGCAATCCATCTGGGGAGTACCAAATGTATCATGATATTCGCCATACATTTTGGTGGAGCAATACGAAGAGAGAGATAACAATACTGCTTATCTCAAGGTGTCTAACTTGTCAACGAAGTTAAAGTTTGAGCATCAAGTACCAAAAGGTCCATCAGAACCACTTGAAATTCCAGAACGGAAGTGGGAGCACATTACCACGGATTTCAAGCACGGCCTTCCTAAGGTTTCTCAAGGCATCGATGCGATTTGGGTCATCATTGATAGATCGACCAAGTCCGCCATTTCTTACCGATACGAGAAACTTATACACTGAACGCCTTTGCGTCAGATGTACATAAACGAGATTGTAAGATCGCATGGTACGCCAAGATCCATAGTTTCGATCGAGACCCAAGATTCACTTCACGATTTTCGGGGTTAGTTTGCAAAAAGCTATGGGCACAGATTTCACGATTTAGCTCTAAGATATCATCCTCGCATCGGACGGACAAATGGAGAGGACTATTCAAACCTCAAGATCTATTAAGACTCGTGTTCTTGATTTCAAAGGAAGTTGGGATAAGTTCTTACCATCGTGGAGTTTTCCCACAACAATGCTTATCGTTAGTATCGCATGGCTCCATTCAAGGCCAGATGGAAGAAAGTGTCGCTTCCAAAGATGCCGGGACGAGGTGGGTGAAGCAACGTTGTTGGGACCGAGTCGGGTACGTATGACTACTTAAAAGATTCAAACGATCCGACAACGATAAAAACCTCACAAAATCGATAAAAGAGTTATGCCGATCTTCATCGAAAGGACGGAATTTGATATAGAGATCATGTGTTGTTAAGAGTCGCTTCCATGGAAAGGAGTTACAAGATTTGGAAAGAGAGGAAAACTTAATCCTCGATTCATCGGGCCCATTTTAATCCTCGATCGAAAGTAGGAACGCGGGCCTATAGACTCGCTTTTACCACCAAATACGTCTCGTGTTCATAACGCTTTTCACATATCCATGTTACGTAAATATGTGAAAGACCCAACCATATTATCGAAGTTAGAACCGATTTAAATAGCGGAAGATTTGACGATTTAAGAGGTTCCTGCTCAAATTTTGATAAGAAGGAACATATTCTACGCCCAAGGTTATACCTCAAGTCAAAGTTTTCATGGAGGAACCAATGATGTCGAGGAAACGACTGGGAGTTAGAATCAAATGAAATCAAGGTATCCTTACCTCTTCAACATATTGTGTACGCAATTCTAATTTCGAGGGCTTAAATTTCATGTTAAGGGAGGTCAGAAGACCCCAAACTTTTATAAATAAAGATGAATTTTCTATAAATATTATTTTGAATATTATGGAATAATTTGATATAATGTTATAAATAGGTAATATTTATAAATTTTGCAAAGTACGCAAGTGGTTATATTATATTCGATTGGCTCTGGGAATATTCTCTTTTAGTGGAATATTCGCATAACTACCAATCATGGTGGACCCCACAATGTAATTCATATCATTTTGATCGAGAAAACGATAAAAAATATTTTATTAAAATAACTATTAAGTTTTACCGTTAATCGCTGAACACTCCTAGAAAGAGTAAAAGCATAAAGAATACATGTGGTTGATAAGAAGATACCTATATCGATTATCGATGCTTATGCTGAGAAGTCACCATGCTTGATTCCATTATCATATTAATTATTATAAATGATAACGACTTTTTGTTTTATTCAGATTATTAACGTAATAAAATGTAAACATCTTTTATATAAAATGTAATACTTTATTAAAGTTATTTTATAAATAAAATATATTATATTTTATTACGATAATGTTGTCATAAAGGTGTTTCAAATATAAGGTTTCAGATAGTAAAATGTTTTTATATAAAATAATATATTATATTTTATTTAAAAGATTTTGCTTTTAAATACGGACCGCCGATTAAAGTAAATCAACTCAACTGCTCATGGATTAGTTACTATGCATTCCATTTTCCTATAAATAAGCTCATTCCTTCATTATTTTCATTTAATTCATGAAACTCTGTAGAGAGAAATTATATATATAAGTTTATAGTAGAAAGTTATGTAGTTAAGAAGAGTATTCTCGCTACTTCACTACTTCTATATTCGCCTTTTTACTAGAAGTGTGTTATTCTTTCTTCTTCAAGAGAACTTTCGTTATTCCATTCACTATTATTCTCATTGAATAACTCGTAAAAGTGGCATACCCTATACATAACTCAGATATACGCCAGATACCTTATACTGTGAAATCCTTATGTTATTCCATCGCTTATTATTCGCTGAATAACCTCAGATACGCTGGCTTACCCTATACTTTGGTGACATTCTTCTATTATTCGCTGGAACATCTCGTCTCACAGTGTTTTACATCGACCGGTTCCGCCTTTATTATTATTCTGCTGAACATCCTCGTCTGCGGTGTTTTACACCGAATTCGGGTTCCGCTCTTTTATCATTCTCGCTGAATATCCTCTCTCGCGTGTTTTACACCGGATCCGTTCCATCTTTATTATTCTCGTTGAACATCCCGCTTGCAGTGAATTTCACCGACTCGGTTCCGTTATTATTATTCTCGTTGAATAACTCGCCTACGCCAAGCACCGCATTTACGGTGATTTCTTTTGTTATTCCATTCTTTATTATACCCAATTGGTTAAAACTTTTGACTTCTATACTCCATGAAATTAGTAGAATATCCTCGATATTCATAAGTTTCATCCAAAGATCTTTTCATGGAAATATTTTTCCGATCATTCTTGAATTTTACTCTACAAAGCAAAGATTCACGTCGACAATTGGACGTTAATAAATTCCCGGATAAAATAATTTTGAACTTGCTTTTATCAATTTTTATATCATTGTCATCATCCTCATGTTTATATTTTTTAAAGTCATCGTGGCCTCGTAGAGTAATGGATGGACTTGGTATGATTACACTGTGGATTATTCTTGTAATCACGATCGTAATGTTACAAATGATGTGGTAAAATCCTCCTCGCGTCAGAAAGGCATCGATGGACAAATTGTTGGCAACGATCACTTAATTATTAATGAATACACAACTATTCTCGCCCGTAAGGTGAATAATTGTGGTCGCGATACTAAAGAATATCCTCGCCGTAGTAAGTGTAAGTGATTCGATGATGTGGATTATTTATTAAAGTCGAGTCTCACTATAACAAAGAATGAAAACCTTTAAATCATAAAAGATAGTAGATTTTATTTTCTACTGCTCTTTTAATGGATCAGATATTCGTCACCGCAGCTAAACCGGTTTGTCTATTGTATTTTATCGCTTAACATTGTCAAGACTATCGATAATTTATTCGCATTATCTTAGTCATAATATTTCATCGGGCTAGTTGAGCTCACCTTTCTTTCTTTCACCGTTTCTTCGTAAAATGAGAATATAATGGACTTTAGCCTGGGAAACGAAAGTGATGGTCCTCAAGATAAGATTAGTAGTCCTCACTATTCTCGTGGAAACAAAGGTGATAATAATTGTAATGAGGACTTTTGTTCGAAGTTTCAGATAATATCTAGTAGATTTATATTTGTATTTAAACTCACAGCTTTATGTCGATTGCACAAGATGCTTATGTTAATAAGTTGTATTTAAATTTCGTATCATGTAAGTGGCGCACCCAAGACGGGTGATGTATACCTAATTTTGGGGGCGCCACAAGATTTTGTTACTACACCGCCAGTAAAGATTCAATCTCCTACCAAATGTGTGGTGTTATTCTTTCTTATTCATGAAGAGAACTGCTGTTATTCCATCGCTTATTATTCGCTGGAATAACTCAGTATAAGTGGTTTACCCTATACTTGGTGACATTCTTCTATTATTCTCATTGGAACATCCTCGTCTCGTGTGTTTTACACCCGACCCGTTTCGCTTTTATTATTATTCCGCTGAACATCCTGCTCGCGGTGTTTTTACACCCGACCGGTTCCGCTTTTTTTTATTATTCTCGCTGAACATCCTCGTCAGGTGTTTTACACCTCGACCGGGTTCCGCTTTTTATTATTCTCGCTGAATATCCTATCTCGTGTTTTACACCGGATCCGTTCCATCTTTATTATTCTCGTTGAACATCCCGCTTGCGGTGAATTTCACCGACTCGGTTCCGCTTCTTTATTATTTCGCTGAATAACCTCGTCTGTAAGGCCTCATCGCATTTACGGTGATTTCTTTTTGTTATTCCATTCTTTATTATACCCAAATAAGTTAAAACTTTGACTTCTATACTCCATGAAATTAGTGGAATATCCTCGATATTTCATGCTTTCATCCAAAGATTCTTTCATGAAAATATTCTTCCGATCATTCTTGAATTTTACTCTACAAAATAATATCACGTTGATAATTTGGACGTTAATAATTCCTCGATAAAATAATTTTTGAACTTGTTTTATCAATTTTATATCATTGTCATCATCCTCATGTTTATAATTTTTAAAGTCATCTGTGGGCCTCAGAGTATGGGGATGGACTTGGTATGATTACGATCAGAGACTATTCTATGTAATCACGACCGTAATGTTACAAATGATGTGGTAAAATCCTCAAAGGGTCAGAGTGCATCGATGGACGCTTGTTGCGTACGATGATCATAATTATTAATGAATACACAAATATTCTCGCCCGTAAAGGTGCATTAATAATTGTGGGTCGTGATACTAAAGAATATCCTCGTCAGAAAAGTGTAAGTGATTCGATGATGTGAATATTTATTAAAGTCGAGTCTCAAATTTATAATGTTGATGATAAACCTTTTCAAACCTAAAAGATAGTAGATTTTATTTTCTACTCGACTTTTTAATGGATCAGATATTCACCGCAGCTTAAACCGTCATTCATCAGATTTTATCGCTTAATATCGTTCAAGACTATCGATAATTTATTCTCGCATTATCTTAGTCATAATATTTTATCGGGCTAGTTGAGCTCACCCTTTTCTTTCACCGTTTCTTCTGTGAAATGAGAATATATACCGACTTAGCTCTGGGAAACGAAAGTGATGGTCCCAAGATAAGATTAGTAGTCCCTCACTATTCTCGTGGAAATAGTGATAATAATTGTAATGAGGACTCCTTTTCGAGTTCAGTATAATATCTAAGAGATTTATATTTGTATTTAAACTCACGCTTTACGTCAGATTGCATACCTACGCTTATGTTAGTAAGTCAGATTTAAATTCGCATCATGTAAGTTGGCTACCCAAGACGGGTGATGTATACCTAATTTTGGGGGGCGCCACAATTATCTTCGTCAGAGGTATGGATAATTTGTGGTCGGATACTAATGAATACACGATTATCTTCGGGTCAGAAAAGGTAATGGATAATTTGTGGTCGTGATACTAATGAATACACGATTATCTTCGCCGTAGTATAGATAATTTGTGGTCGCGGATACTAATGAATACACGATTATCTTCGGTCAGTAGTGTATGGATAATTCGTGGTCGTGATACTAATGAATATCCTCGGCCCAGAAGTGTGGATGATTCCATGATATGAATTAATTATCGAAATGAGTCTCAAAGAATGAAATATTAATTCATGGATGTGGTAAAAGTCATCTTGGTCGAGTGTATTGATAGATTTGGTATGATTACGACCAAGGATTATTCGCAGATAATCACGATCAGAATTGAAAACACTTAATATCCTCGCCAAATGTAAAATGGATAATTCGTGGTCGCGATACTATTAAGACGCTGGCCTCGTAATTATTGGTTTATAAATAGTATATCTTCGGCTCAGAAAGGTAAAGATGAAAGTTGTTAATGAATATTCTCGGATCACAAGATGAATTTAATATTTTTAACGATAAAGGTATTCAAGGTATCCTCACCTCTTTATCATATCGTATCGCATTCTAATTTCGAGGGCTTAAATTCCATAAGGAGGGGAGATTGTGAGACCCCAAATTTTACGAATAAAAGTGTTCAATTTTTCTATTTTGGTGAATAGTTAAATTGATAAAAGTTTAAAGTTAATGGTCATATTTGAAAATTTTTTCAAAATAGACAAGTTGTCATAAAATAATCTTGCCATTATTCACGAAAGTTATTATTCACAAGTTACTATTCACCAAAATTACTATTCACTCTAGTATTGTTCACTCTAGTATTTGGGACACTTTTGTGGTTTGAGTTACTATTCACTAAGTTACTATTCAATCGAAATTACTATTCACTCTAGTATTGTTCACTGAGTATTCGGGGACACTTTTTGTGTCGAAAGTACTATTCATTTAGTTACTATTCATTAATTACTATTCATGAGTTACTATTCACCCAACAAAATATTTTATAAAAATAACTGGCTAAGTTTTACCGCTGATATCGCTGAACTACTCTTAAGTAGTAAAAGTACAACAGCTTGTAACGCCTCTAAAATTAGTGTATACGCCACCATCTTGGGTCGCCACTTACACGGTACATAAATTCAAATACAAACTTACTAATATAACTGTCAGGTACAATACAACATAAACAAAGGAGTTTGAATACAAATATTGTCTACTAGATATTATACAAACTCAAAAGGAGTCCTCATTACAACTATTATCACACTATTTCACGTGCACTAATGAGGACTACTAATGCTATCCTCCGACCATTATCCGCTCCCCGACTCGTCTCAAATTTATATTCTCATTTTCAAGAGAATAAAGGAAAGAAAGTGGTGAGCTCAACTAGCCCAAGAAGAAATATTATGACTAAGATAATGCGTAATAAATTATCATTAGCTTTCAATGTTGTTAAACCGATAAAATACAATGTATAAACCGCTTTAATCGCAATTTTAATAAGTTAATCCATTAAAAGAGTCAAGAGAGAATAAAGTCTACTATCTTTTAGGTTTTAAAAGGTTTTCATCAATTTTATCACGAGACTCACTTTTAATAAATAAACCACCACATTTAATCATCCCCGCATTCACGGCCAAGGATTTTCATCAAATTATCAATGGTCACGACTATACCGAATCACCCCTCGTCATAATCATACCAAAAACTATCCATCATCGCATTACGTGCCATCGAGGACTTTTGTCACATCATTTATATCAAGTCATGATTATACCGAACGATCCCCGTCATAATCATACTAAGTTCATCTACGACGTAAGTTTCAAAGATAACATAATATAACATGAGGATGATGACAATGACATAGTAATTCAATAAAACAAGTTCAAGAATTATTTAATCCATGAATTATTAACGCCCAAATTGTCAACATGATAATCGCTTTCAGAGAGTAAAATTCAAGAATGATCAAGAATATTTCCATGAAAAGATATCGATGAAACGCAAATATCAAGGATATTCTACTAATTTCATGGAGTATATAAGTCAAAGTTTTAACTAACCTGGGTATAATAAAGAATGGAATAACAAAAGAAATCACCACGCACGCAGATTGTGACAGACAAAGTTATTCCAAATGTAATAATAATAATCTTAACCAGTCGTGAAATTCACACCGACAGATGTTCCAATGTAATAATAAAGATGGAACTGCATCCTGTAAAACACATGCATAGATATTCCAACATGTAATGATAAAGATTTTAACTGTGTCCTGTCGGTAAAACACACGCATGTGATGTTCCAACATCAATATAAGCAAACTGTGTCCCAAGTAAAACACATGCATGTGATGTTCCAATGTATTAATAAAGAATGTCACCAAATATAGGTAAAATCACAGATATATGTGTTATTCCAATGTAATAATAAAGAATGGAATAACATAAGGATTTCACCAAGATAGGTATGCGATGACATACAAAGTTATGTATAGGTATACCATTTTTTAAAGTTATTCCAATGTAATAACAGCATGGAATGAATAATGTGTTTCTCTTCAAGCAAGAAAGAATAACACCCCTCACCGTAAAAAGAACCTGAATATGATATAAAGGAAGAAAGTATAATACTTCTTCTTTTCTATAATTTTTTCTCTATACTTCTCTCTTTTCTCTCTGTAGTTTCAATGAATTCTGTAAAGAAAATAATGAAGGAACGAGCTTCTATTTATAGAAACGGAATGCATAAGAATTCAATCCATTTAACTGCTCAGATTGATTTACTTTTAACTGACTATTCATATTTAAAGAAAAATCTTTAAATAAAATATAATATATTCTATTTATATAAAACATTTTACTACGCAAACACTACGCAATACTACGCAAAAACACTATGCAAAACCACTACGCAACACTATGCATAATAAAATATAATATATTCTATTTATGTAATAACTTTAATAATAAAAGATTCTATTTTATATAAAGATGTTTCGCTATTACGCTAATAATAATGTAATAAAATAAAACGCCATTATCGCTATAATAATTCATATTATTAATCGACAATAATGGAATCAAACCGGTTGATTTCACATAAGATCAATAATCAATACCGCAAAGCTACTATGCAACCACACGACATCGTGATTTTTTTACTACCGAAAGTAGTTCAACAAAAGAACTACCGTGAAAACTTCCGTCGTTATTTCAATAAAATATTTTTGTTCGCTTTCAATCCGATAATAATTTCGCTAGGGTCCACCAATGATCGAGCCAACAGACCTAATATTCCCCGCTAAACCAAATATTCCCCAACCAATCTAATATAATATAACCACTGTGATACTTTGCAAAATTTATAAATACTACCCACAACTATAATATTATCTCAAATTCACACCATAATATTAAAAATTATTTTCGACAAAATTTAAATCTTTATCGATAAAACTGGGTCTCACAACAAAGAATACGCGGTGGTCAGATAAGAAGACACCAGATTGATTATCGATGCTTATGGTGAGAAGTCACTCATTGATTCCATTATTATCGATTAATAATATTTAATTATTATAATGATAACGACGCTTTTGTTTTATTCAGATTATTAACGAATAAAATGTAAACATCTTTTTTATATAAAATGTAATACTTTATTAAAGTTTATTCTATAAATGTAATATATTATATTTTATTACGATAAATATTGCAGATAAATGTTTTCAGATAAGAAGACGATAAAAGGTTTGCAGATAAGAAATGTTTTTATATAAATAGTAATATATGATATTTTATTTAAAAGATTTTGCTTTAAATATGGACCGTCCGATTAAAGTAAATCAATCTGGACCGCTCACGGATTAATTACTACGCATTCTATTTTCCTATAAATAAGCTCATTCCTTCATTATTTTCATTTAATTCAATTTAAACTCTGTAGAGAGAAATTATGTAGTAGGTTTATAGAGAGAAAATCTATGTAGAGAGAAAGCAAGAGATTCTGGGTACTTCACTACTTTGATATCCAAAGGCATTTTTACCGTAGTGGATATTATTTGTTTAAATTCGTAAGTGGGTGTTATTCTTTCTTATTCACGAAGAGAACTTCGTTATTCCATTCATTATTATTCAAATTGAATAACTGTAAAAGTGGCATACCCTATACATAACCTCCGATACGCCAGAGATAACCTATACTTGGTGAAATCCTTTATATTATTCCATTCTTATTTATTCGGTTGAATAACTCAGATACGCGAATCCCCTATACTTGGTGATCTTCTTCTCGTTATTCCATTCTTTATTATTCTCGCTGAATATCATGTCTCAAGTGTTTTACAATTTGATTCGGTTCCATTGCTTATTATTCCGCATTTATTATTCTCGTTGAATATCCTCGTCTCGTGTGTTTTTAATTTTGACCGGTTCCATTGCTTATTATTCAAAGATTTATTATTCTCGTCAGATCATCCCGCTTGCAGTGAATTTCACCCGACCGGTTCCGTTATTATTATTCTATCGAATAACTCGCCTATGCCAAGCAACCGCATTTACGGTGATTTCTTTTGTTATTCCATTCTTTATTATACCCAAATTGGTTAAAACTTCGACTTCTATACTCCATGAAATTAGTAGAATATCTTCGATATTCGCTTCATCCAAAGATCTTTTCATGGAAATATTCTTCCGATCATTCTTGAATTTTACTCTACAAAGCAAAGATTACGTCGATAATTGACGTTATTAGTTCCCTAATAAATTAATTCGTGAACTTGTTTTATTGAATTATTATGTCATCACACCATCCCTCATGTTATATTATGTTATCTTCGCTTACGTGCATAGATGAACTTAGTATGATTATGATCTGTGGATCATTCTAAGATAATCACGGTTTGTTATAAATGATGTGATAAAAGTCCTCAAAGGGCCTCAGTAATGCAAAGGATGGATGGTTTTGGTATGATTATGACCAGGTGTGATTCTTAGATAGTCACACCATTGATAATTTGATGAAAATCCTCGATGCGTGGTATACGGATGATTAGATATTGTGGTTTATTCATTAAACCGAGTCTTAGTTGATAAAAATTGATGAAAACCTTTAAAACCTAAAAGATAGTAGATTTTATTTTCTACTGACTTTTTAATGGATCGTGATATTCTGCTGCAGCTTAAACCGTTGTCAATTGTATTTTATCGCTTAATATCATTCAAGGCTAATGATAATTTATTCTCGCATTATCTTAGTCATAATATTTCATCGGGCTAGTTGAGCTCACCCTTTCTTTCACCGTTTCTTCGTGAAATGAGAATATACCGGGACGAAATGGGGAAACGAGTGATGGTCCCAAGATAAGATTAGAGTCCCTCACTATTTTGTGAAATAAAGGTGATAATAATTGTAATGAGGACTCTCGAGTATGGATATTGTCTAAATGACAATATTCCTATTAGAACTTTCGCTTACGATTGTCGTATGTTACACCCACGTATGTATAATTAAGTTTGTATTTGAATTTATGTACCATGTAAGTGAAGCACCCAAGATGGGTGACGATACCTAATTTTGGGGGCATCACAATGGTATCGTAGCTAGGATACGATCCTGCCAAGACGTTAAACTAGAACCAGAGGGGAGAGATAGGAATTCTTCGCTAAGATGACCTACCTAAGTTTATTTGGTATTTAATTGGCTCACGAGTATAGGATAATATGCGATATGTTAATTAACCCTTGTTTTGTGATGTTGTTCGAGAACGACATCCTAAAATGCCGAGATAAGCAATGAAGCACATGAGAGTGTTGATTTAGTTCAAACAAAAGGTAACCACCAACAACACGATAATAATCATATCGTGGCAACGGCCATCGTAATAATGATAACCATCGTGGGGAAATTATCATGCCAAGAATGGTAACCACTTCTATGGTAATCACGGCAAAGATAATAGAAGGAAATTGCAAGAAGAGAAGGTCATTTTGCTCAATTTTGTTGTGCACCAAAGTCAATGACTGTGGCACCAAAGGTGGATACGGACAAAACAAAGTCGTTGGTTTTTAGGAAGTGCATTTGTCACGACTTCTCAAAAAGCGAGTAAACCGAACGGTTAGCACTAAGTTAATTAATTATAAATTACTTAAGTCTATACCTTATAAGATACCTGTTCTACCCATTATTTTATCTCTTCTTTATGCTCAACGCTTAAATTTGACTCCGAGAAGTTAGACTTTGACTTATTGGTTGAAACTTCGCTAGTAGGAGCCTTCATCACCGCTACTATTTTTAAATCTTGTTTGATTCAAATAAACACTTTCACGCTAATTCGTCGATCTTATCTTTTGAAAATACTTGCCTTTTGATGTGATTTTAGGAATCAATTGGTTAACTACTCATCATGCTTTTTGTAAGGTTGTTAGTTTTATATTCATAACCAACTCACATATGTAATTCAAGTAACCAAACTACTAAAGTCAATTATCGTTATATCGCCATAAAGAAAGAGCCCCGATCCTTTCGTTGTTGACTTTCTTGTGTGGAATGCACCAAGCCGATTTTCAGAGAGGTATACGTCGAAATGAAGATGACAAGTTGATAGGTATCATTGTGAGGTGCTATCTAGTTAAAGGATGTAAGTCACAATTGGTATCAATGTGACGACATCCAAGTTTTGGATAAGAGTACGCTTTGAATGATATTTCTATCATTAATAAATTTCTTGACGATTCTTGAAGATTTCTAGCCTACTTAGAGCGTGAAATCAAATTTTGTATTGAATCCCAAAGACAAAAACCCATTTCTTAAACCCTCAAATATTTCTTCAACTAAAAGATCTGCTTACGAGGATTATGATGAAAGTCATAATAAAAGCATTGACTAATGAAAATCATGGGTATATGAAGTATTAGTAAGTGTTATGATGAGTTATGTTGGTTATTATGTGAAAACATGAAAGTTTCTTAGAAATCACAAAGAGTTGAAAATCGATTTTGGTGAAAAACGAATATAAAATTCAATCGACCATATCTCCTATTATATTTTGAATTTTGAGTGTGGTCAAGTCCTAGAGTTAGATCTATGAGTTACCTAACTAATCCAAGTGGAATTACTGGAAAAGGTGTTGTAGATTTTGTGTGGACTGATTTTAGCAAAGGAGTGCAAAGCTGCAAAACCGAAAAAGTCAGCCGCCATGATTTTAGAGGGCTGTTTTGGCCACTTAAATTATGAGAAAAATTCTGGCCTTTTGGGACATGAAGGTATATGGTATAAAGTACCTCCTGTCCAAAAATGAGCTCATTCTCGACTTAAAATGAGCAAGTTATGACTATTTCAATATTTAGGTTTTTCCGATTTAAAACGCTTATAACCCGAGTTCTATAACTCCGATGACCATGAAATTTAAACTAGAAGCTCACGTTAACATGTGTAAGGTCCCGCCAAGATTTGGGAATTTTGAGTTAAACTTGAGGTAGCTAATTTCTTAAGGAATTAATTAGAAATTGATTTTTGAAAAATAGTAAATGAATTTTAAAAATTTCGAGAAAAATATATTTTCATTATGGGACTATATTATGCTAAATCCCAAAAAGAAATATTTTTGGACTAATTTGATATTTTTCATGAAAATAGTTTAGTTACTTAACATACGAAGTTAAATATGTTATGTGAAAGTAACAAAGTTGAAAATAGATTTTATGGCTGTAGAATCCTATATGTAGTATATGATATTTTTGACGAGGGATTTGATAATTGGTGATGATATCTTATGAGTATGACATTTTTGAATGATTAAATGCATTATATGGTAAAGCGTAAACAATTGAGATAAATTGTTTATAAATTTAAGAAGTGATTAAAATATTGTTATAATATTAATGATATTAGATTATGAGATTATTATGATTGATAACATGGGGATATTCTTGAACTCGGATAAATTATATTATAAATGTTTAATATTTATCCTTTATCTCATTTGATCGATTCTTTATATCATTATCCTCACGCTTATATTACGTTGAAAGTCATCTGGCTCAGAAATAAGATAGATGGACTTGGTATGATTATGACTGTGGATTGTTTTAAGATAATCATAACCGTAATTGAAAAACACGTGCATGGATTGTGGTCGCGATCTAATTCGTCAGTAGTGCATGGATAATTTGTGGTCGGATACTAATGAATACTGATTATCTTCGCCAGAATATGGATAATCTGTGGGTCGATAAGTAATGAATACGGATAATGGATAATGGTCGTGATACTAATGAATACACGATTATCTTCGTCAGAAGTGTATGGATAATTTGTGGTCGTGATACTAATGAATACACGATTATTTTGTAAGACCCCAATTTGTGGTCGGATAATGAATAGATGAATCTTTTTTCTATAAATGGATAATTTTTGAATATTACGATTATCTTTGATAAAAATGGATAATTCGTGGTCGCGGATACTAATAAATGGATATTTATAATTGGTTTGATTAACGAAATGCAAGTCTTGAATGAAAAATATTTACGATGGGGTCGGAATGTATAATTTTTCGTAGGAATATAATGAGTTTGATGACAACGGCTCAAATCATTGTATGGATAATATCCTCAATATACATCACCCATTCTCGAGTTGTCATACATGGTATGTAAACAACTACAACTTTATTATTACAACAAGAAACTGTGAGTTTGAATACAAACAAATATTATCTTCTAGATAATATCTATACTCAAATAAATCCTCATCACATTTATCGATACATTATTTTACAAAATGGTGAGGACTACTAAACAATCCTTTCTAAAACCTTCATTCCATACCCCGACTGCACTCGCTTATATTCTCGCCCCCGAGAAAAAAAATGGAACAAAAGGAAAAGGGTGAGCTCAACTAGCTCAAAAGAAGAATATTACGACTAAGATAATATACAACAAATTATCGTTAGTCTTCAACAGGAAAAATATAATGTAATACAATAGACAACAAATTTTAAATCAATATTCGCAATGAAATAATAATTCATTGAAGAGTTAAGTAGAGAATGCAAACTACTATCTTCTATGTATGAATTTAAAAGTTCATCGCTCATCTTTTATCCCTCAGAACATCAATCAATATACATCCGAATCAAATATTCATCTTTGCACTACAGCCAAAGATATTCATCACTGGTCATGTTCATTTAAACACTGCTCATCTTTTGATTCTTCAGAATCACGCCAAAGATATTCTTCAGAAATCATTCATCTTGCACTATGTGCCAAAGATATTCTTAAGAAATCATTCATCTTTGCACCATGTGCCAAAGATATTCCATAATATCATCATTTAAGACCGAGGATGATGAAAAATATTTTTTTTTAAAGAAACGAATCCAAAGGAAACAAAATGACAAGGATTAAGGATTAAGGATTCAGACTTGGTTTTATCCACGCCCAAAAATACCTCAAAAATAATCATAGTGGTGTAAAATTCAAGAATGATCAAAACATGGATACAATCAAAAGTTTAAGATCCGTAATCGATGTTTTGGACTTAAAAAAGAAGAAATTTTTTTTTTTGAATAAGATCAGATACGTGAATAGTGTCAGATACGTGAATAAAGGCCGATACGTGAATAGTAACTCCGACACCAAAAGATAGAAATTCCACAAAAACATCTTCACGCTTCAGCTTAATAAGACTCGTGAATAAGAATCGTGAATAAGAATAAGCTTAATAAGTAACTCGTGAATAAGAACTCATGAATAAGAACTCATGAATAGTAAACCCCACATGAAAAAGTTCCAAATTTGATAAAAACTTCAGATCAATATTTCAAAGATAATGATATCAAAGAAATAATATCATTCGAGAAAAAAATAATATCCCTTACCTCGAAAGATCAAGATTTCTAAATTAAAACACCTGATATAGGTCAAGGGAACTTCAACCAGATAGCAATACTCAAAGTATACTCAAAATACTCACAAGAATACGCCGATATATATAGAGAGAAAACTTCAGCTCGTGTGATTTTCAATTCTAACCCAAGACCCTATTTATAGAAAACGCTAGAACACCAAAGCGTAAAATTTAATAAAAATAATAATATATTATTAATAAATTCTAGCCACACTTTTTGGAAATCAGATCCCAACATTTCACACATGCCAACCTTCTAGAAAAAAATACAAAAACGTTTTTTTCATAAAATAAATAATTAAAACTTCCAAAAATCAATTATTTTGAGCTTCGTAACTTCAATAATTCATAATAAATAGCCCTTTCATCAGAAAAATTCAATCTCATGAGTTTTTATAGGAAATTCAATTTCTACAACTTTGCAGTAAGAAAGTTTTTCCAAATTCCAAATAGAAATTGACCAAATCCACAAACCAAGCGATTTTACAAAGCTATAATCAAATTTCACCAATAAATGGGGTCCACCGACATGTTTAACATGTTTTAAACATTTATTGCAACAAAAATACTCTTCCTCCTCAGATACTCATATATCCCACATTCGTTGTAAAATATCACCACCTATAATATATTATTAAAATAATATATTTAAACGAATTATTTTATCGTAAAAGATAAAATATTAATTTTCAACAATTGTCATTTTAAAATTTTCTCCATCTATATCCACATAAAATCAATATTTTTCTCATCATATAAATCAATAATTAATTATTCACAAATAATATTATGTAATCACAATATCGACAACCGTGCAGCTCCTCAGAAAGAGGGGCTTTCCAATAAGAATTTCTTCATCGGGCGCCGCAATTAAAGTGACCAAACCTCTCCTTAGATGTAACTTTCTAGACATTGCCAATAATGTTATCTAATAATATTATTCAGATAATATGAATTATTGCTTCGATAATGAAAAATATCGTAATGACAATTATCAAACAACAAAGAATATAAAATATCAACGCAAAGAATTATTAACTCAATAAAATATCGAATAAAGAATTATCAGAACCATTATCGAGTAAAGTGCCTTTCACGTAAGAATCAATAATGGTGCAAATACCGTGCTATCGCTCTCAACAACGCAGACAGTGTGTTTTAACCAACCGGTATTCCAACAAAGATAATCTCAGAATAACTACGCTGCTATTTAAAAACAACTTATATTTGTCGCTTTTTCATCCAATCGCTCACATGGGCCCACACATGGTCGCTACTGGCCGCATTTAATATTCCCCGACAAGCATTTAATATTCCACCACCAAACTAATATTCCCCGACAATAATGAATATTTTATAAACCACTGCTTATTTTCAAATATTTCATGATTTAACCCTTAACTATCCACATTAATCAAATCAACCCTTACTATTTCAAAATAATAAATAAAGGAAATTCCTTTTATTTAAAATTTGGGGTCTTACAACCTCCCTCCTTATGAAATTTCGCCCTCTAAATCGACGACGACGCATTCGGTGTGTTTCAAAAGGTGAGGATACCTCGCTTTCATTTCCGCTTCCAATTCCTGTGTCATTTCTATAAGATGATTCCTCCACAAAACTTTAACTTGTGGTATTTAATTTTCATGCAGTAGGACATGCTCCTTCCTATCCAAGATCTTCGACAGTACCTCCTCACACGCTAAGTCTTCTACTATCTCGTCTGCTTCTAACTCAATAACGTGGTTCGGTCTTTCACATATTTATTTAAGTATGATATGTGAAACACATTATGAACACGTAGACATATACTTGAGGTAACGCAAGTCTATAGCTACATTTCCTACTACTCTGGCCAAGAATTTGAAATGGACCAATAAATCGTGGATCGAGCTTTTCTCTCTTCCCAAATCTTGTAACTCCTTCCCATGGAGCAACTCGCAACAATACATGATCCCCTACATTAAATTCCACGCCCTTTCGATGAAGATCCGTGATAACTCTTTTGTCGATCTTGTGCCGCTTTTGTATACGCTTGTTTAATCATTTGGATCTTTTCAGTAGTCATACGCATTTTAACTCGGGTCCCAACAATGTTGCTTCACCCACCTCATCCCAACATATATATCGGAGAACCACATTTTCGGCCCATATAATGCTTCAAATGGAGCCACACCTATACTTGCTCGATAATCGTTGTGTAGGAGAATTCCACCAATGGTAAATACTTATCCCAACTACCCTTGAAGTCAGGACACAGTAGTCTTAATAGATCTTCAAGAGTTTGAATAGTCCCTCTCGATTGTCCGTCTGCTTGGGGATGGTATGTCAACTAAATCGCAAACTGCGCTCATAGCTTTTTGCAAGCTAACCCAAAATCTTCAAGTGAATCTTGGGTCACGATCCCAAACTATGGATATGTGCATGCCATGCAACCTCACAATCTCATTCACGTATATACTAGCAAGACGCTCAAGGAATAAGTCTCCGAGACGGCAAGAAATGAGCAGCATTTGGTTAATCTATCAACAATAACCCAAATAAGATTGATGCTCGAGAAACCGTAGAAGACCCAGAACTAAATCCATAGTAATGTGTTCCCACTTCCATTCCTAATCTCAAGTGGTGCAAACGGACCTTAGGTACAAGATGCTCCGCCTTTACACGCCTGGCAAGTTAAACACATCGAGATAAACTTTGCAATCTCTCTCTTCATATTGTTCCACCAAAATGTATGTCAAGATCACGATACATTTTAGTACTTCCGTGATGGATTGCAAATGGCGATCAGGTGCCTCCATCATAATCTTGTACTTCAAATCGTAGTCGTTAGAACACAAAGTCTAGAGTGGACTCAAGTATTCCTTCTTCATCAATTCTCGCCCTAATAGCTCCTTCTTGTACTTTCTTCTTCATACGATCTCCCCGGCCTGCGTGGCTCGAGCAACCTTAACTTTTTCTATTAAAGTCGGGGCTCTACGCAGATACTTGACATCATCGCACTCGCTCCTCAAGATATGATCTTCTACTCAACGCGCCACCTACCACGCTCGCTTTTTTACTGTGATGGTATCAATAGTGTGGTCGTAGTCTTCAATAGCTCTCGAGCAACGTCACGCCGCCAAATGTCGAGTTCTTTTTGAGTGAAGAAATATTTAAGGCTTTTTATGGTCTCAATATATCTCCACTTTCTCCCCATATAGATAGGCTCCATATTTTTAATAAAAAACGATCGGGCCGCTAACTCTAGATCACGAGTAGGATAATTCCTCTCATACTCTTTTAAGTTGTCGCGAGGCATAAAGGCTATGACTTTCCCACGCTGCATGAGAACACATCCTAACCCCTTCGCTCAAGCATCATCAGAGATAACAAATCCATCCCAACCAGATGGTATTGTAGTAACAAAAGCCAAATAAGTCTCCTCTAAGCTCTTGGAAACTTTTTTCTCGATTCTTCGCTTCCAAACGAATTTTGTATCCTTCCGAAGTTAGCCGAAGTTAATGGAGTAGCGATTCGAGAAAACCTTCCACTAATCTCCGATAATAACCAATTTAAGCCCAAAAGCTACGATTTTCACCACCGATTTTGCTGTTCTAACTTCAGATTGCTTCAATCTTCACGGATCAACAGATACTCCATGTTTCGACACCACGCGCCCAAGGAATGCTACTTCCTCAAGCCGTAACTCGATTTCTTCAATTTGGCATATAGTTGGTTTTCACGAAGTTTTTTCGAGTACCAAATTTTCAAATGGTGCTCATGATCTTCACGACTTTTGAATATACGAGGATGTCATCAATAAAGACAACAACGAATCGATCCAAATATTCCTGAATACTTGGCTCATCATATCCATGAAAGTCGCAGGAGCATTAGTTAGTCCGAAAGACATGACTAAGAATTCATAATGCCCATACCGAGTTTCAAGGCGCCTTTGAATATCCTCGCCTAATCTTCACGATGATGATATCCGTAACTAAGATCGATTTTTGAAAAGAAATCAGGCCCTCAGAATCGGTCAAACAAGTCATCAATACGAGGTAGAGGATACCTATTCTTCGATGGTGACATGGTTCAATTCCCGATAGTCAATACAAAGTCGTCGATACTCCCGCCTTTCTTTCTTCTTTTAAAATAAAACAGAGCACCCCAAGGAGATGTACTAGATTTAATGAAACCGATGTCCAACAATTCTCGTAGTTGACCTTTAACTCAAGTTCAATAGAGCCATTCGACATGGGGTTTTAGAAATGGGCTTTGTACTGTGTTCAAGATCAATAAAGAATTCAACTTCACGCTCGGGGTAGACCGGAAGTTCTTAGAAATACGCCAGAAAGTCAATAACAACAGAATATTATTCAAATTGACGACGGTCTTTATTCAAATCCATAACATGGGCTAAGAAAGCTCGACATCCGCTTTTTTAATAAACTAATAATTTTTATGATTAGATATGATGTTGATCGATTTTAATGGTTTAGTTGTTTGAATTGCATAACAAAGTCAAGTTAGAATATGAAAACTAACAACCTTATTAAAACAATCAATTTTGGCAAAATGATGAGTAGTTAACCAATCAATCCCTAAAATCACATCAAAAGCAAGTATCTTTAAAGAGATAAGGTCAATGTGTAAGGTAATGGTGCCAACTTGAATCAAACAAGATTTATAAAAATGGATGTGATGAAAGTTTCTCCAAACTGAGTTTCCACAGATAGTCAAAGTCTAATTTCTCCTGAGTCAAGTTTAAACGCTGAGCACACGCAGAGAGATAAATGAATGGGTAGCAACCAGATCAAGTAAGGTATAAACTTCGCAAGAATTTATAAATAGCTTTTACCGTGATCACCTCGCTTGGGTTCCTCGATTATGACCAACCACAACAAACGCTTCTTCCCTAATCGCTGACTTTGACTTTTTCGGGATGTTTTTCGAGTCACCGCCCCTCACGAACTAGGTTTCGCCATCGCATAATCTCGAGCGATATGTCCTTCCTTTCCACAATTATAGCATACCTTGAATCTGTCAGGGCGCTTTGACCGATATGTCCTCTTTTCCGTGATTTGTAAAGATATACGACCGGTGGTCGTTTCTCTCCCTTAGAACCAGCTGTCACACCAAGACCGCTATCTTCACATGGTCGTTGTTAAATCTCTCTTTTTAAAATCTCCTCCCGACTCGCTTCTTTCTATTTTCACGGCTATGATTACCACCAGAGTGGTTACCATTTTTGTCCGTCTGCTTTTCTTTTCTCCTCCGCAGTTATCATTATTCGCTGATCGCTATCTCGCACGATCCTCGTCAGGGTCCTCACCGACCGCATTTCAAGTATCTCGCCTAATAATCGAGCCTCTGCATACAACATCCAATAAAGAGAAAATTTATGAGAAATGAGATATCGACGACGCCGTTTCAAACCTCTAAGAAACATCCGCGCCATACGCTCCTCATTCTCCACCAAATGAGGTGCAAACTCGATAACTCGCAAACTTTGCCTCATCGAGACACACCGCCATGTTGTTTTGTTCCAACTGATGAACTCCACTTCCTTCATACGATTTAACACTTTCGTGAAAGTATTTGTCATTAAATAGCTTTCAAACGCCTCCCACCGCGACGCCCCCAAAATAGTATACATCACCCATTCGAGTCACAATACATGGTATGTAAACAACTACAACTTTATTATTACAACAAGAAACTGTGAGTTTGAATACAAATATTATCTTCTGCATATAATATCTATACTCAAATAAATCCTCATCACATTTATCGATACATTATTTTACAAAAATGGTGAGGACTACTAAACAATCCTTTCTAAAACCTTCATTCCATACCCGACTGCATCTCGCTATATTCTCGCCCCCCGAGAAAAATGGAACAAAAGGAAAAGGGTGAGCTCAACTAGCTCAAGAAGAATATTACGACTAAGATAATATACAACAAATTATCGTTAGTCTTCAACAACAAAAAAATATAATGTAATACAATAGACAACAAATTTTAAATCAATATTCGCAATGAAATAATAATTCATTGAAGAGTTAAGTAGAGAATGCAAACTACTATCTTCTATGTATGAATTTAAAAGTTCATCGCTCATCTTTTATCCCCCGAACATCAATCAATATACATCCGAATCAAATATTCATCTTTGCACCATGTGCCAAAGATATTCATCACCATGGTCATGTTCATTTAAACACTGCTCATCTTTGCACTACGCCAAAGATATTCTTCAGAAATCATTCATTCATCTTTGCTCACAAAGCCAAAGATATTCTTAAGAAATCATTCATCTTTGCACTACAAAGCCAAAGATATTCCATAATATCATCATTTAAGACCGAGGATGATGAAAAATTTTTTTTTAAAGAAACGAATCCAAAGAAACAAAACAAAATGACAAGGATTAAGGATTAAGGATCTGATTCAGATTTGGTTTTATCCACGCCCAAAAAAAATACCTCAAAAATAATCATAGTGGTGTAAAATTCAAGAATGATCAAAACATGGATACAATCGAAAGTTAAGATCCGCATAGATGTTTTGGACTTAAAAGAAGAAATTTTATTTTTCTATGAATAAGATCAGATACGTGAATAAGTGTCAGATACGTGAATAAAGGCCGATACGTGAAATCTCGACACCAAAAGATAGAAATTCACAAAAAAAATCTTCACTTCACGCTTTACGCTAATAAGATCGTGAATAAGAATCGTGAATAAGAATCATGAATAAGAACTCATTAATAAGAACTCGTGAAAAGAACTCATGAATAAGAATCCATGAATAGTAACCCGACATGAAAAAGTTCCAAATTTGATAAAACTTCAGATCAATATTTCAAAGATAATGATATGAAGAAATAATATCATTCGAGAAAAAAATAATATCCCTTACCGAAAAGATCAAGATTTCTAAATAAAACACCTGATATAAAGCAATGACTTTGACTTGCAACCAGCTATAGCAATACTCAAAGTATACTCAAAATACTCACAAGAATACGCCGATAATATAGAGAGAGAAAACTTCAGCTTCGTGTGATTTTCAATTCTAACCCAAGACCCTATTTATATGAAAACGCTAACACCAAAGTTAGTAAAATTTAATAAAATATATTATTATTAATAAATTTCCCACGCCTCTTTTGGAAATCAGATCCCAACATTTCCCACATGCCAACCTTCTAGAAAGAAATGAAAAAAAACGTTTTTTCATAAAATAAATAATTAAAACTTACAAAAATCAATTATTTTGAGCTTCGTAACTTCAATAATTCATAATAAATAGCCCTTTCATCAGAAAAAATTTGAATCTCATGAGTTTTTATAGGAAATTCAATTTCTACAACTTTGCAGTAAGAAAGTTTTTCCAAATTCCAAATAGAAATTGAATCAAATCCACAAACAAGCGATTTTTAAAGCTATAATCAAATTTCAACCAATAAATGGGGGTCCACCGACATGTTTAACATGTTTTAAACATTTATTGCAAAAAAAATACTCTTCCTCCTCAGATACTCATATATCCCACATTCGTTGTAAAATATCACCGCTAATATATTATTAAAATAATATATTTAAACGAATTATTTTATCGTAAAAAAAGATAAAATATTAATTTTCAACAATTGTCATTTTAAAAATTTTTCCATCTATATCCACATAAAATCAATATTTTCTCATCATATAAATCAATAATTAATTATTCACAAATAATATTATGTAATCACAATATCGACAACCGTGCAGCCTCAGAGAGGGGCTTCCAATAAGAATTTTCATCGGGCGCCGCAATTAGTGACCAAACCTCTCCTTAGATGTAACTTTCTAGACATTGCCAATAATGTTATCTAATAATATTATTCAGATAATATGAATTATTGCTTCGATAATGAAAAAAATAATACAGTAATGACAATTATCAAACAACAAAGAATATAAAATATCAACGCAAAGAATTATTAACTCAATAAAATATCGAATAAAGAATTATCGTCAGAACCATTATCGAGTAGTAAAGGCCTTCACGTAAGAATCAATAATTGGTGCAATACCGCGTGCTATCGCTCAACAACGCTGTATTAGTGTGTTTTAACCAACCGGTATTCCAACAAGATAATCAGAATAACTACGCCGCTATTTAAAAAACAACTTATATTTGTCGCTTTTTCATCCAATCGCTCACATGGGCTCCACACATGGTCGCTGCGTCGCATTTAATATTCCCGACAAAGCATTTAATATTCCACCACCAAACTAATATTCCCCGACAATAATGAATATTTTATAACCACTGCTTATTTTCAAATATTTCATGATTTAACCCTTAACTATCCACATTAATCAAATCAACCCTTACTATTTCAAAATAATAAATAAAGGAAATTCCTTTTTTTTAAAAAATTGGGGTCTTACAACCTCCCTCCTTATGAAATTTCGCCCTCTAAATCGACGACGCATTCGGTGTGTTTCAAAAGGTGAGGATACCTCGCTTTCATTTCCGCTTTCCAATTCCTGTGTCATTTCCTCTATAAAGATGATTCCTCCACAAAACTTTAACTTGTGGTATGACCTTTCATGCAGTAGGACATGCTCCTTCCTATCCAAGATCTTGACAGTACCTCCTCACACGCTAAGTCTTCTGGCTATCTCGTCCTGCTTCTAACTCAATAACGTGGTTCGGTCTTTCACATATTTATTTAAGTATGATATGTGAAAAACACATTATGAACACGTAGACATACTTTGAGGTAACGCAAGTCTATAGCTACATTTCCTACTCCTGGCCAAGAATTTGAAATGGACCAATAAATCGTGGATCGAGCTTTCTCTCTTCCCAAATCTTGTAACTCCCTTCCACGGAGCAACTCGCAACAATACATGATCCCTACATTAAATTCCACGCCCTTTCGATGAAGATCCGTGATAACTCTTTTGTCGATCTTGTGCCGCTTTGTATACGCTTGTTTAATCATTTGGATCTTTTCGTAGTCATACGATTTAACTCTAGTCCCAACAATGTTGCTTCACCCACCTCATCCCAACATATCGAGAACTACATTTTCGGCCCATATAATGCTTCAAATGGAGCCACACCTATACTTGCTCGATAATCGTTGTTGTAGGAGAATTCCACCAATGGTAAATACTTATCCCAACTACCCTTGAAGTCTAGGACACAGTAGTCTTAATAGATCTTCAAGAGTTTGAATAGTCCCTCTCGATTGTCTCGTCTGCTTGGGGATGGTATGTCAACTAAATCGCAAACTGCGCTCCATAGCTTTTTGCAAGCTAACCCAAAATCTTCAAGTGAATCTTGGGTCACGATCCAAACTATGGATACATGTGCATGCCATGCAACCTCACAATCTCATTCACATATATACTAGCAAGACGCTCAAGGAATAAGTCTCCCAGACGGCAAGAAAGAAATGAGCAGATTTGGTTAATCTATCAACAATAACCCAAATAAGATTGATGCCTTGAGAAACCGTAGGAAGACCCAGAACTAAATCCATAGTAATGTGTTCCCACTTCCATTCCTAATCTCAAGTGGTTGCAACGGACCCTTAGGTACAAGATGCTCCGCCTTTACACGCCGGGCAAGTTAAACACATCGAGATAAACTTTGCAATCTCTCTCTTCATATTGTTCCACCAAAATGTATGTCAAGATCACGATACATTTTAGTATTTCCGTGATGGATTGCAAATGGCGATCGCAGGTGCCTCCATCATAATCTTGTACTTCAAATCGAGTCGTTAGAACACAAAGTCTAGAGTGGACTCAAGTATTCCTTCTTCATCAATTCTCGCCCTAATAGCTCCTTCAGACTTTCTTCTTCATACGATCGCCCGGCCTGCTGGCTCGAGCAACCTTAACTTTTTCTATTAAAGTCGGGCTCTACAGATACTCTGACATCATCGCACTGCTCCTCAAGATATGATCTTCTACTCAACGCGCCACCTACCACGCTCGCTTTTACCGTGATGGTATCAATAGTGTGGTCGTAGTCTTCAATAGCTCTCGAGCCAACGTCGCCGCCAAGATGTCGAGTTCTTTTTGAGTGAAGAAATATTTAAGGCTTTTTATGGTCCAATATATCTCCACTTTCTCCCCATATAGATAAGGCTCCATATTTTTAGCGCAAAAAACGATCGGGCCGCTAACTCTAGATCATCATGAGTAGGATAATTCCTCTCATACTCTTTTTAAGTTGTCGCGAGGCATAGCTATGACTTTCCCACGCTGCATGAGAACACATCCTAACCCTTTGCCTCAAGCATCATCAGAGATAACAAATCCATCCCAACCAGATGGTATTGTTGTAGAAAAGCCAAATAAGTCTCTCTTAAGCTCTTGGAAACTTTTCTCGATTCTTCGCTTCCAAACGAATTTTGTATCCTTCCGAAGTTAGCCGAAGTTAATGGAGTAGCGATTCGAGAAAACCCTTCCACTAATCTCCGATAATAACCAAATTTAAGCCCAAAAGCTACGATTTTCAACCACCGACTTTATTGTTCTAACTTCAGATTGCTTCAATCTTCACGGATCAACAGATACTCCATGTTTCGACACCACGCGCCCAAGGAATGCTACTTCTCTCGCCGTAACTCGATTTCTTCAATTTGGCATATAGTTGGTTTTCACGAAGTTTTCGAGTACCAAATTTCAAATGGTGCTCATGATCTTCACTCGCTTTTTGAATATACGAGGATGTCATCAATAAAGACAACAACGAATCGATCCAAATATTCTTGAATACTTGGCTCATCATATCCATGAAAGTCGCAGAGCATTAGTTAGTCCGAAAGACATGACTAAGAATTCATAATGCCCATACCGAGTTCTCAAGGCGCCTTTGAATATCCTCGCCTAATCTTCACCGATGATATCCGTAATCTAAGATCGATTTTTGAAAAGAATTGGCCCTCAGAATCGGGTCAAACAAGTCATCAATACGAGGTAGAGGATACCTATTTCGATGGTGACATGGTTCAATTCCCCGATAGTCAATACAAAGTCGATACCCCGCTCTTTCTTCTTTACAAATAAAACAGAGCACCCCAAGGAGATGTACTAGATTTACGAAACCGATGTCCAACAATTCCTCAGAGTTGACCTTTAACTCAAGTTCAATAGAGCCATTCGACATGGGGTTTTAGAAATGGGCTTTGTACTGTGTTCAAGATCAATAAAGAATTCAACTTCACGCTCGGGGTAGACCGGAAGTTCTTAGAAATACGCCAGAAAGTCAATAACAACAGAATATTATTCAAATTTGACGTGTCTTTATTCAAATCCATAACATGGGCTAAGAAAGCTTCGACATCCGCTTTTTAATAAACTAATAATTTTTATGATTAGATATGATGTTGATCGATTTTAATGGTTTAGTTGTTTGAATTGCATAACAAAGTTGGTTAGAATATGAAAACTAACAACCTTATTTAAAACAATCAATTTTGGTATGATGAGTAGTTAACCAATCAATCCCTAAAATCACATCAAAAGCAAGTATCTTTAAAGAGATAAGGTCAATGTGTAAGGTAATGGTGCCAACTTGAATCAAACAAGATTTATAAAAAAAAGGATGTGATGAAAGTTTTTCCTAAACTGAGTTTCCACAGATAGTCAAAGTCTAATTTCTCCTGAGTCAAGTTTAAACGCTGAGCACACGCAGAGAGATAAATGAATGGGTAAGACCCAGATCAAGTAAGGTATAAACTTCGCAAGAATTTATAAATAATTTACCCGTGATCACCTCGCTTGGGTTCCTCGATTATGACACAACCACAACAAACGCCTTCCCTAATCGCTGATTTTGATTTTTTTTCGGGATGTTTTTCGAGTCACCGCCCCTCACCGAACTAGGTTTCGCCATCGCATAATCTCGAGCGATATGTCCTTCCTTTCCACAATTATAGCATACCTTGAACTGCTAGGGCGCTTGACCGATATGTCCCTTTTCCGTGATTTGTAAGATACGACCGGTGGTCGTTTCTCCTCCTTAGAAACCGGGCTTGTCACGCAAGACCATCATCTTCATACATGGTCGTTGTTAAATCTCTCTTTTAAAATCTCCTCCCGACTCGCTTTTTCTATTTTCACGGCTATGATTATTACCACCAGAGTGGTTACCATTTCGTCTCTGCTTGCTTTTCTCCGCAGTTATCATTATTTCGCTGATCGCTATCTCTCGACACGATCCTCGTCAGGGTCCTCAATGACCGTGCATTTCAAGTATCTCGCCTAATAATCGAGCCCCTGCATACAACATCCAATAAAGAGAAAATTTATGAGAAATGAGATATCGACGACGCCGGTTTCAAACCTCTAAGAAACATCCGCCATACACGCTCCTCATTCTCCACCAAATGAGGTGCAAACTCGATAACTCGCAAACTTTGCCTCGAGATCGAGACACCGCCATGTTGTTTTGTTCCAATGATGAACTCCACTTCCTTCATACGATTTAACACTTTCGTGAAAGTATTTGTCATTAAATAGCTTCAAACGCCTCCCAAGACATGCCGAAAAGGGCCGGATGGGTACGCTTCACGCATTCACCACCAAGAGTCCGCTTCGCCGCCATTTTAACATAAAGGTGGCGAATGGAACCTTCGTTTCTCCTCCGCATCCCAAGACATCGAATATCTTGTAATTTGTTTGACCCATGTTTCGCCGCCATGATCGGATCCGCTTTCCTTAAATTCGTGGTCCCAACTTCGAATCGCTGTCAGGACAACCCGTGAATTGCTATCATTTCTCCTCAGATTTTGAACACGAAGTCTCCTCGTCTCGATTTTGCATGAATCGCAAAAACTTCTAAACATCCCCTCGCTCATCATCTTCAATGGTGTTGTTGTTCACAGAGGAACATTGCCACCTGTCAGACGCTCTCCTCGCTGGTGAGTACAGCATCTCCACTGGCCTCATTTCCATTGTTAATATTCTCAACGACATTCTCAACACCGCCATAAAACAAGGGTTAATTAAGGAAATCAATATATCACATAATATCCCTATATATATCCACCAACTAACAAATAAGCTTAGTAGACACACTAACAAGGATTTACTCCTCCTAGCCTCCTCCTAGTTCTATTCCCCGATCTCCGCCAGAGATCATATCCCTAAGCTCGATACTAACCGCGACGCCCCAAAATAGTATACATCACCCATTCGAGTTCACAATACATGGTACGTAAACAACTACAACTTTATTATTACAACAAGAAACTGTGAGTTTGAATACAAATATTATCTTCTGCATAATATCTATACTCAAATAAATCCTCATCACATTTATCGATACATTATTTTACAAAATGGAGGAGGACTACTAAACAATCCTTTCTAAAACCTTCATTCCATACCCCGACTGCACTCGCTTATATTCTCGCCCCCGAGAAAAATGGAACAAAAAGGAAAAGGGTGAGCTCAACTAGCTCAAGAAGAATATTACGACTAAGATAATATACAACAAATTATCGTTAGTCTTCAACAGGAAAAATATAATGTAATACAATAGACAACAAATTTTAAATCAATATTCGCAATGAAATAATAATTCATTGTAAGAGTTAAGTAGAGAATGCAAACTACTATCTTCTTCTATGATGAATTTAAAAGTTCATCGCTCATCTTTTATCCTCAGAACATCAATCAATATACATCCGAATCAAATATTCATCTTTGCACTGTGCAAAGATATTCATCACCGCTGGTCATGTTCATTAAAAACACTGCTCATCTTCAGACTACGCCAAAGATATTCTTCAGAAATCATTCATTTGCACACATGTGCCAAAGATATTCTTAAGAAATCATTCATCTTGCACTATACAGCCAAAGATATTCCATAATATCATCATTTAAGACCGAGGATGATGAAAAATATTTTTTTTTAAAGAAACGAATCCAAAGGAAACAAAATGACAAGGATTAAGGATTAAGGATTCGATTTTGGTTTTATCCACGCCCAAAAAAATACCTCTCAAAATAATCATAGTGGTGTAAAATTCAAGAATGATCAAAACATGGATACAATCAGAAAGTTAAGATCCGCATAGATGTTTTGGATTTAAAAGAAGAAATTTTATTTTTTTCTATGAATAAGATCAGATACGTGAATAGTGTCAGATACGTGAATAAGTGCCAGATACGTGAATAAGAATCCGACACCAAAAGATAGAAATTCCACAAAAAACATCTTCACGCTTTCATTAAATAAGACTCGTGAATAAAAACTGTGAATAAGAACTCGCTTAATAAGAACTCGTGAATAAGAACTCATGAATAAGAACTCATGAATAAGAACTCATGAATACATGACATGAAAAAGTTCCAAATTTGATAAAACTTCAGATCAATATTTCAAAGATAATGATATCAAGAAATAATATCATTACGAAAAAAAAATAATATCCCTTACCTCGAAAAGATCAAGATTTCTAAATTAATTAAACACCTGACATAAAGCTATGACTTGACTTCAGCACCAGATAGCAATACTCAAAGTATACTCAAAATACTCACAAGAATACGCCGATAATAGAGAGAGACTTCAGCTTTCGTGTGATTTTCAATTCTAACCCAAGACCCTATTTATAGAAAACGCTAGAACACCAAAGTTAGTAAAATTTAATAAAATAATATATATTATTATAAATTTCATACTACGCCTCTTTGGAAATCAGATCCCAACATTTCCCACATGCCAACCTTCTAGAAAGAAATGATAAAAAACGTTTTTCATAAAATAAATAATTAAAACTTACAAAAATCAATTATTTTTGAGCTTCGTAACTTCAATAATTCATAATAAATAGCCCTTTCATCAAAAAATTGAATCTCATGAGTTTTTATAGGAAATTCAATTTCTACAACTTTGCAGTAAGAAAGTTTTTCCAAATTCCAAATAGAAATTGACCAAATCCACAAACCAAGCGATTTTACAAAGCTATAATCAAATTTCACCAATAAATGGGGTCCACCGACATGTTTAATATGTTTTAAACATTTATTGCAAAAAAATACTCTTCCTCCTCAGATACTCATATATCCCACATTCGTTGTAAAATATCATCATTATTATAATATATTATTAAAATAATATATTTAAACGAATTATTTTATCGTAAAAGATAAAATATTAATTTTCAACAATTGTCATTTTAAAAATTTTTTCCATCTATATCCACATAAAATCAATATTTTCTCATCATATAAATCAATAATTAATTATTCACAAATAATATTATGTAATCACAATATCGACAACTGTGCAGCCTCAGAAAGAGGGGCTTTCCAATAAGAATTTCTTCATCGCGCCGCAAATTAGTGACCAAACCTCTCCTGTAGATGTAACTTTCTAGACATTGCCAATAATGTTATCTAATAATATTATTCAGATAATATGAATTATTGCTTCGATAATGAAAAAAATACCGTAATGACAATTATCAAACAACAAAGAATATAAAATATCAACGCAAAGAATTATTAACTCAATAAAATATCGAATCAAAAGAATTATCGAACCATTATCGAGTAAAGGCCTTCACGTAAGAATCAATAATTGGTGCAATACCGTGTGCCATCGCTCAACAACGCCAGATTAGTGTGTTTTAACCACCGGTATTCCAACAAGATAATCTCAGAATAACTACGCCGCTATTTAAAAACAACTTATATTTGTCGCTTTTTTTCATCCAATCCAATCGCTCACATGGGCCCACACATGGTCGCTACCGTCGCATTTAATATTCCCCGAAATAAGATTTAACATTTAATATTCCACCACCAAACTAATATTCCCCGATATGAAATAATGAATATTTTATAACCACTTGCTTATTTTCAAATATTTCATGATTTAACCCTTAACTATCCACATTAATCAAATCAACCCTTACTATTTCAAAATAATAAATAAAGGAAATTCCATTTTTATTTAAAAATTTTTGGTCTTACAAAATACTTATCCCAACTACCCTTGAAGTCTAGGACACAGTAGTCTTAATAGATCTTCAAGAGTTTGAATAGTCCTCTCGATTGTCCGTCTGCTTGGGGATGGTATGTCAACTAAATCGCAAACTGCGCTCCATAGCTTTTTTTGCAAGCTAACCCAAAATCTTGAAGTGAATCTTGGGTCACGATCCCAAACTATGGATACAGCATGCCATGCAACCTCACAATCTCATTCACGCATATACTAGCAAGACGCTCAAGGAATAAGTCTCCAGACGGCAAGAAATGAGCAGACTTGGTTAATCTATCAACAATAACCCAAATAAGATTGATGCCTTGAGAAACCGTAGGAAGACCCAGAACTAAATCCATAGTAATGTGTTCCCACTTCCATTCCTAATCTCAAGTGGTTGCAACGGACCCTTAGGTACAAGATGTCTCCGCTTTACACGCCTGGCAAGTTAAACACATCGAGATAAACTTTGCAATCTCTCTCTTCATATTGTTCCACCAAAATGTATGTCAAGATCACGATACATTTTAGTATTTCCGTGATGGATTGCAAATGGCGATTGGTGCCTCCATCATAATCTTGTACTTCAAATCGTAGTCGTTAGAACACAAAGTCTAGAGTGGACTCAAGTATTCCTTCTTCATCAATTCTCGCCCTAATAGCTCCTTCTTCAGACTTTTTCTTCTTCATACGATCACCTCCTGCTGCCTGGCTCGAGCAACCTTAACTTTTTCTATTAAAGTCGGGGCTCTACGCAGATACTTGACATCATCGCACTGCTCCTCAAGATATGATCTTCTACTCAACGCGCCACTACCACGCTCGCTTTTACTGTGATGGTATCAATAGTGTGGTCGTAGTCTTCAATAGCTCGAGCCAACGTCGCCGCCAGATGTCGAGTTCTTTTTTTGAGTGAAGAAATATTTAAGGCTTTTATGGTCCAATATATCTCCACTTTCTCCCCATATAGATAAGGCTCCATATTTTTAACAATGAAACGATCGGGCCGCTAACTCTAGATCACGAAAGTAGGATAATTCCTCTCATACTCTTTAAGTTGTCGCGAGGCATAGGCTATGACTTTCCCACGCTGCATGAGAACACATCCTAACCCTTTGCCTCAAGCATCGTCAGAGATAACAAATCCATCCGAACCAGATGGTATTGTTAGTAACAAAGCCAAATAAGTCTCCTCTAAGCTCTTGGAAACTTTTCTCGATTCTTCGCTTCCAAACTAATTTTTGTATCCTTCCGAAGTTAGCCGAAGTTAATGGAGTAGCGATTCGAGAAAACCCTTCCACTAATCTCCGATAATAACCGCCTAAGCCCAAAAGCTACGATTTCAACCACCGATTTTTGCTGTCCTAACTTCAGATTGCTTCAATCTTCACGGATCAACAGATACTCCATGTTTCGACACCACGCGCCCAAGGAATGCTACTTCCTCAAGCCGTAACTCGATTTCTTCAATTTGGCATATAGTTGGTTTTCACGAAGCCTTTCGAGTACCAAATTTTAAATGGGTGCTCATGATCTTCACGCTTTTGAATATATGAGGATGTCATCAATAAAGACAACAACGAATCGATCCAAATATTCCTGAATACTTGGCTCATCATATCCATGAAAGCCGCAGGAGCATTAGTTAGTCCGAAAGACACGACTAAGAATTCATAATGCCCATACCGAAGTTCTCAAGGCGCTTTGAATATCCTCGCCTAATCTTCAAACCGATGATATCCGTAATCTAAGATCGATTTTTGAAAAGAATGTGCCCCTCAGAATCGGGTCAAACAAGTCATCAATACGAGGTAGAGGATACCTATTCTCGATGGTGACATGGTTCAATTCCCGATAGTCAATACAAAGTCGATACTCCCGCTTTTTCTTCTTTACAAATAAAACAGAGCACCCCAAGGAGATGTACTAGATTTAATGAAACCGATGTCCAACAATTCCTCAGAAGTTGGACCTTAACTCCTCAAGTTCAATAGAGCCATTCGACATGGGGTTTTAGAAATGGGCTTTGTATCAGTTCAAGATCAATAAAGAATTCAACTTCACGCTCGGGGTAGACCGAAGTTCTTCAGAAATACGCCAGAAAGTCAATAACAACAGAATATTATTCAAATTTGACGTGTCTTTATTCAAATCCATAACATGGGCTAAGAAAGCTTGACATCCGCTTTTTTAATAAACTAATAGCTTTATGATTAGATATGACAATGATCGATTTTAATGGTTTAGTTGCAGTTGAATTGCATAACAAAGTCAAGTTAGAATATGAAAACTAACAACCTTATTTAAAACAATCAATTTTGGCATGATGAGTAGTTAACCAATCAATCCCTAAAATCACATCAAAAGCAAGTATCTTTAAAGAGATAAGGTCAATGTGTAAGGTAATGGTGCCAACTTGAATCAAACAAGATTTATAAACAATGGATGTGATGAAAGTTTCTCCTAACTGAGTTTCCACAGATAGTCAAAGTCTAATTTCTCCTGAGTCAAGTTTAAACGCTGAGCACACGCAGAGAGATAAATGAATGGGTAGCACCCCAGATCAAGTAAGGTATAAACTTCGCAAGAATTTATAAATAGCTTACCCGTGATCACCTCGCTTGGTTTCTCGATTATGACCACCACAACAAACGCTTCTTCCCTAATCGCTGATTTTGACTTTTTCGGGATGTTTTTCGAGTCACCGCCCTCACGAACTAGGTTTCGCCATCGCATAATCTCGAGCGATATGTCCTTCCTTTCCACAATTATAGCATACCTTGAACTGCTCAGGCGCTTGATCGATATGTCCCTCTTTTTCCAGATTTCAGTAAGATACGACCGGTGGTCGCTTTTCCTCCCTTAGAACCCGGGGCTTGCACGCAAGACCGCTGCCTTCACACGGTCGTTGTTAAATCTCCTCTTTAAAATCTCCTCCCCGACTCGCTTCTTCTATTTTCACGGCTATGATTACCACCAGAGTGGTTACCATTTTTGTCCGTCTGCTCTTTTCTCCTCCGCCAGTTATCATTATTCGCTGATCGCTATCTCCGATACGATCCTCGTCAGGGTCCTCAATGACGACTGCATATTTCAAGTATCTCGCCTAATAATTGAGCCCTGCTTACAACATCCAATAAAGAGAAAATTTATGAGAAATGAGATATCGACGACGCCGGTTTCAAACCTCTAAGAAACATCCGCCATACGCTCCTCATTCTCCACCAAATGAGGTGCAAACTCGATAACTCGCAAACTTTGCCTCGCATCGAGACACCGCCATGTTGTTTTGTTCCAACTGATGAACTCCACTTCCTTCATACGATTTAACACTTTCGTGAAAGTATTTGTCATTAAATAGCTTTTCAAACGCCTCCCAAGACATGCCGAAAAGGGCCGGACGGGTACGCTTCACGCACTCCCACCAAAGAGTCCGCTTCGCCATTTTAACATAAAGGTGGCGAATGGAACCTTCGTTCTCTCCGCATCCCAAGACATCGAATATCTTCGTAATTTGTTTGACCCATGTTTCCGCCATGATCGGATCCGCTTTCCTTAAATTCGTGGTCCCAACTTTCGAATCGCTTGGTCCGTGATAACCCGTGAATTGCTATCATTTCTCCTCAGATTTTGAACACGAAGTCTTCTCGCCTCGATTTTGCATGAATCGCAAAAAACTTCTAAACATCCCCTCGCTCATCATCTCGCTTTCAATGGTGTTGTTCACAGGAGGAACATTGCCACTGCTGCAGACGCTCTCTCCTCGCTCAGTGAGTACAGCATCTCCACTGGCCTCATTTCCATTGTTAATATTCTCACGACATTCTCAAACACCGCCATAAAACAAGGGTTAATTAAGGAAATCAATATATCACATAATATCCCTATATATCGACCAACTAACAAATAAGCTTAGTAGACACACTAATAAGGATTTACTCGCCTCCCTCCTAGTTCTATTCCCCGATCTCCGCCAGAGATCATATCCCTAAGCTCGATACTAACCGTGACGCAAGGACCAAAATAGGTATACATCACCCATTTCGAAGTTGTCAATACATGGTATGTAAACAACTACAACTTTATTATTACAACAAGAAAACTGTGAGTTTGAATACAAATATTATCTTCTGCATAATATCTATACTCAAATAAATCCTCATCACATTTATCGATACATTATTTTACAAAATGGTGAGGACTACTAAACAATCCTTTCTAAAACCTTCATTCCATACCCCGACTCTGCACTCGCTTATATTCTCGCCCCCGAGAAAAATGGAACAAAAGGAAAAGGGTGAGCTCAACTAGCTCAAGAAGAATATTACGACTAAGATAATATACAACAAATTATCGTTAGTCTTCAACAGGAAAAATCTAATGTAATACAATAGACAACAAATTTTAAATCAATATTCGCAATGAAATAATAATTCATTGTAAGAGTTAAGTAGAGAATGCAAACTACTATCTTCTATGTATGAATTTAAAAGTTCATCGCTCATCTTTTATCCCCTCAGAACATCAATCAATATACATCCGAATCAAATATTCATCTTTGCACCACAGCCAAAGATATTCATCACTGGTCATGTTCATTTAAACACTGCTCATCTTCAGACTACGGCCAAAGATATTCTTCAGAAATCATTCATCTTTCACTACAGCCAAAGATATTCTTAAGAAATCATTCATCTTGCACTACAAAGCCAAAGATATTCCATAATATCATCATTTAAGACCGAGGATGATGAAAAATTTTTTTTTAAAGAAACGAATCCAAAGGAAACAAAATGACAAGGATTAAGGATTAAGGATTCAGATTTTGGTTTTATCCACGCCCAAAAATACCTCAAAAATAATCATAGTGGTGTAAAATTCAAGAATGATCAAAACATGGATACAATCAAAGTTAAGATCCGTATAGATGTTTTGGACAAAAAAGAAGAAATTTTATTTTTCTATGAATAAGATCAGATACGTGAATAGTGTCAGATACGTGAATAAAGGCCAGATACGTGAATAAGAATCTCCGACACCAAAAGATAGAAATTCCACAAAAACATCTTCACGCTTCACTTAATAAGACTCGTGAATAAGAATCGTGAATAAGAACTCATGAATAATAAGAATCGTGAATAAGAACTCATGAATAAGAACTCATGAATAAGAACCCCACATGAAAAAGTTCCAAATTTGATAAAAACTTCAGATCAATATTTCAAAGATAATGATATCAAGAAATAATATCATTACGAGAAAAAATAATATCCCTTACCTCGAAAGATCAAGATTTAAATTTAAATAACCTGCATAAGGTCAAGGAACTTGCACCGCCTAGCAATACTCAAAGTATACTCAAAATACTCACAAGAATACGCCGATAATATAGAGAGAGAAAACTTCAGCTTTCGTGTGATTTTCAATTCTAACCCAAGACCCTATTTATAGAAAACGCTAGTAACACAAAAAAGTTAGTAAAATTTAATAAAATAATAATATTATTAAAAATTCAAGCCCACTTTAGAAATCTGAATTCAACATTTATCACATGCCAAACCTTCTAGAAATTAATGATAAAAAACGTTTTTCTAAAAAAAAATAATTAAAACTTCAAAAATCAATTATTTTGAGCTTCTAACTTCAATAATTCATAATAAATAGCCCTTTCATCAGAAAATTTGAATCTCATGAGTTTTTATAGGAAATTCAATTCTACAACTTTGCAGTAAGAAAGTTTTTCCAAATTCCAAATAGAAATTGACCAAATCCACAAACCAAGCGATTTTACAAAGCTATAATCAAATTTCACCAATAAATGGGGTCCACCGACATGTTTAACATGTTTTAAACATTTATTGCAACAAAAATACTCTTCCTCCTCAGATACTCATATATCCCACATTCGTTGTAAAATATCACCATTAATATATTATTAAAATAATATATTTAAACGAATTATTTTATCGTAAAAAGATAAAATTTTAATTTTCAACAATTGTCATTTTAAAATTTTCTCCATCTATATCCACATAAAATCAATATTTTTTCTCATCATATAAATCAATAATTAATTATTCACAAATAATATTACGTAATCACAATATCGACAACCGTGCAGCCCTGAGAAAGAGGGGCTTCCAATAAGAATTTTTCTCATCGCCAAGCAATTAGTGACCAAACCTCTCCTTAGATGTAACTTTCTAGACATTGCCAATAATGTTATCTAATAATATTATTCAGATAATATGAATTATTGCTTCGATAATGAAAAATACCGCAGTAATGACAATTATCAAACAACAAAGAATATAAAATATCAACGCAAAGAATTATTAACTTCCAATCAAAATACATAATAAAATCGAACCAGCATTTAATCCTGTAAATTCCAATGTATACGATATTCCAATGTAATGCCGCATTTTAACTGTGTCCTTAAAACATGTACATAGAAATTCCAAAATCCAATAATAAAACTAACTAAGTTCCTGCAAAAACACATGCATGTGATGTTCCAAATGTAATAATTTTAAGAATGTCACCAAGCATAGAGATTAACAGATACAAAAGTTATTCCAATGTAATAAATAAGAATGGAATAATATAAGGATTTCACCAAATATAAGGTACGCCAGATATAAAAGTTATGATAGGTATACCACTTTTTACAAAAGTTATTCCAATGTAATAATAATGAATGGAATAATGTAAGTTCTCTTCATGAATAAGAAAGAATAAAAACGAATACAACAAATAATACCCTTACCGTAAAAGAATCGGATATCAAAGTAAAGGAAGTACCGTAATACTTCTTCTTCTTCTATAGATTTTCTCTATAGCTTCTCTATAATTTTCTCTGTAGTTTCAAAATGAATTCGTAAGAAAATAATGAAGGAACGAGCTTCTATTTATAGAAAATGTAATGCATAAGAATTAATCCATTGAACTATTCGTATCGATTTATTTTAATCGACTATTCCATATTTAAAGCAAAAATCTTTTAAATAAAATATAATATATTCTATTTATATAAAACATTTTACTATAACACAAACACTATGCAAAACACTATGCAAAACACTACGCAACACTATGCATAATAAAATATAATATATTCTATTTATGTAATAACTTTAATAAAGTATTCTATTTTATATAAAGATGTTTCGCTTTTATTACGCTAATAATAATTAATAAAAACAAAACGCCATTATCGCTATAATAATTCATATTATTAATCGACAATAATGGAATCAAACCGAGTGATTTCTCACATAAAGCATCAATAATCAATACGCAAGTGCTACTACGCAACCACACGACATCGCATTTTTACTACCGAAGTAGTTCAACAAGATCAACCAGAAAACTTCCGCCGTTATTTCAATAAAATATTTTTGTCGCTTTTTCAATCCGACAATAATTTGCTAGGGTCCACCAATGATTGAGCTGCCAGTATTTAATATTCCCCGCTAAACCTAATATTCCCCACCAATCTAATATAATATAACCACTGTGATACTTTGCAAAATTTATAAATACTACCCACAACTATAATATTATCTCAAATTCACACCATAATATTAAAAATTATTTCGACAAAATTTAAATCTTTATCGATAAAATCTGGGGTCTCACAATCTCCTCCTTATGGAATTTTGCCTCTAAATTAGGGTACGTACTGATATGATAAAGAAGTGAGGATACCTTGAATACCTTTATCGTTGAAAATATTAAATTCATCTTGCAATCCTACCAAAGATATTCATTAACAATTCATCTTCGCACTATGTGCCAAAGATATACAAATCAGAAACCAATAATACCGAGACTCATTTTTAATAGTATCACAACCATTAATTATCCACGCACCACCGCTAAGGATATTCGTGTTTTCAATTACTACCATGATTATATCAATAACGTGGTCATAATCATACCAAGTCTATCAATGCACTACTACCAAAGATTTACTTTTACCACATCCATGAATTAATATTTCATCACGTCAGACTCACCAATAATTAATCCATATCATCGAATCATCCCTCGCACTACGTGCCAATGATATTCATTAAGATCACTTAATTACCTAATTATCCACGCACTACTACCAAAGATAATCGTGGTATTCATTAAGATTTACGCACCACAAATTATCCATGCACTACTACCAAAGATAATAATGGTATTCATTAAGATCACGCACCACAATTATCCATGACTACGCACCAAAGATAATCGTAGTATTCATTAAGATCAATAATGCACCATTAAATTATCCATGCACAACTACCAAAGATAATCGTGGTATTCATTAAGATCACCACCACAAATTATCCATGCACTACTACCAAAGATAATCGGTATTCATTAAGATCACTTACCATTAAATTATCCATGCACTCACTACCAAAGATAATTGTGTATTCATTAGTATCAACGCACCATAAATTATCCATGCACTACTACCAAAGATAATCGTATTCATTAAGATCACGCACCACAAATTATCCATGCACTACTACCAAAGATAATTGTGTATTCATTAAGATTACCACCATAAATTATCCACGCACTACTACGCCAAAGATAATTGTGTATTCATTAAGATCATCACCACAAATTATCCATGCACTACTACCAAAGATAATTGTGTTTTAATTACTTAAGCATGATTATAGATCACGACCCTAACAATCCTCAATCATAATCATACCAAGTCCATCTACGCACTACGTGCCATGTATTTACTTTCAACATAATATAAGCATGCAGGATAATGATATAAAGAATCAATCAAAATGAGATAAAGGATAAATATTAAACATTTATAATATAATTTATCCAGATTCAAGAATATCCACATGTTATCAATCACTTAATAATCTCATAATGAGAGACCCCTGCATTTTATCAATAAAGATTTAAATTTTGTCAAAATAATTTTTTTAATATTACGGTGAATTTGAGATTATATTATAGTCAGGTAGTATTTATAAATTTTGCAAAGTATGCAAGTGGTTATATTATAATCGATTGGCCTGGGAATATTCTTGGCTTAGTAGGGAATATTCGCATAACGACTCAATCATCGGTGGACCCCATATTAATGTAATTCATTGCTTTGATCGAGAAACTTATATAAAATATTTTATTGAAATAACGTATAAGTTTTACCGTGGTTACCGCTGAACTACTCGGTAGTAAAAGTACAAGAATACGCAGGGTCGCATAAGAAGACACCAGATTGATTATCGATGCTTATGTGAGAAGTCACTCGCTTGATTCCATTATCATTTATTAATAATACGAATTATTATAATGATAACGACGCTTTTGTTTTATTCAGATTATTAACGTAATAAAATGTAAACATCTTTTTATATAAAATAGAATACTTTATTAAAGTTATTCTATAAATGTAATATATTATATTTTATTACGATAGTGTCAGTATAGTATTTTCAGATGTTGTTTTGCATAAGATCGCATAAAGGTTCAGATAGTAGAAATGTTTTTATATAAATAGAATATATTATATTTTATTTAAAAAGATTTTTCTTTAAATATGGACCGTCGATTAAAGTAAATCAACTGGACCGCTCATGGATTGGGCATTATTATGATTCCATTTTCCTATAAATAAGCTCATTCCTTCATTATTTTCTTACTTAATTCATCAAACTCTAGAGAGAGAAATTATAGTAGAGAAGCTTATAGTAGAGAAAATTATAGAGCAAGAAGAGTATTCTCGCTACTTCACTACTTCTATATTCGCCTTTTTACCAGTAGTGGGTGTTATTCTTCTTCTTCAAGAGAACTTCGTTATTCCATTCACTATTATTCTCGGCTGAATAACTGTAAAAGTGATATACCCTATACATAACCTCGTAAATGCGGATATCCTATACTTGTGAAACCTTATGTTATTCCATTTTTATTTATTCTGGCTTGAATAACCCGTGTACGCCATTACTCCTATACTTGGTGACATTCTTCATTATTCTCGGCTGAACATCCCGTCACAGTGTTTTACACCCGACCGTTCCGCTTTTTATTATTCTGCTGAACATCCTCGCTCAGGTGTTTTACACCTAATTCGGTTCCGCTTTTTATCATTCTGCTGAATATCCTATTCGCAGGTTTTACACCCTGATCCGTTCCATCTTTATTATTCGGCTGAACATCCCGCTTGCATGAATTTCACCCGAATCCGGTTCTCGTTATTATTATTCCGTTGAATAACCTCGCTTATGCAAGTACCGCATTTACGGTGATTTCTTTTGTTATTCCATTCTTTATTATACCCAAATGGTTAAAAACTTTGACTTCTATACTCCATGAAATTAGTAGAATATCCTCGATATTCAAGGCTTCATCCAAAGATCTTTCACTGAAATATTCTTCCGATCATTCTTGAATTTTACTCTATGAAACAAAGATATGTCGATAATTTGGACGTTAATAATTCATGGATTAAATAATTCTGAACTTGTTTTATTGAATTATTATGTCATCATTATCATCCTCATGATATATTATGTTATCTTCGCTTACGCGGCATAGATGAACTTAGTATGATTATGACTTAATCAGGATCATCTAAGATAATCACGACTTGATATAAATGATGTGACAAAAGTCTTCAAAGGGCTTCAGAATGCAAATGATGGATAGTTTTTGGTATGATTATGACCAGGGGTGATTTAAGATAGTCATGACCATTGATAACTTGATGAAAATCCTCGACCGCGGGTAACGTGGATGATTGGGATGTGGTGGTTTATTTATTGTCGAGTCTCACGATAAAAATTGATGAAAACCTTTAAACCTAAAAGATAAGAGATTTTATTCTCTACTGACTCATCGTTAACGGATCGCTTATTCACCGCATTTAAACTTGTTGCTCTATCAGATTTTATCGCTTAACATGCTTAAGGCTAATGATAATTTATTCGCATTATCTTAGTCATAATATTTCATCGGGCTAGTCGAGCTCACCCTTTCTTTCACCGTCGTTTCTTCGTGAAATGAGAACATAGCCGGGATTTAGCCTGGGAACTAAGTAATGGTCCAGAGGATAAAGATTAGAGTCCTCACTATTCCTGCGAAATAGTGTGATAATAGTCGTAATGAGGACCTTTCGAAGCTCAGTATAATATCTAGTAGACAAAATTTCAGATTCAAACTCACGCTTACGTCGATTGCACAACAGCTTATATTAGTAAGTTGTATTTGAATTTATGTACCATGTAGTTGGCGTACTCCAAGATGGGTGACGATACCTAATTTTAAAAGGCCACACATAATCTAATATCATTAATATTATAACAATATTTTAATCACTTCTAAATTTATAAACAATTTATCTCAATTGTTTACGCTTTTACCATATAATGCATTTAATCATTCAAAATGCCATACTCATAAGATATCATCACCAATTATCAAATCCCTCATCAAAATATGCATATATTCTATATAGGATTTTCTAACCATAAAATCCTATTTTCAACTTTGTTACTTCATATAACATATTTAACTCATATGTTCAGAATTCAAACTATTTTCATGAAAATACCAAATCAGTCCCAAAAATATTTTTTTTCTGGGATTTAGTATAATATAGTTCCATAATGAAAATATATTTTTCTCGGAAATTTTAAAATTCATTTACTATTTTTTAAAAATCAATTTCTAATTAATTCCTTAAGAAATTAGCTACCTCAAGTTTAACTCCAAAAATTCCCAAATCTTGGCAGGACTCTTACACATGTTAACATGAGCTTCTAGTTTAAATTTTCATGGTCATCTGAGTTATAGAACTCCTAAGTATAGCATTTTCCATCTAAAAACCTAAATATTGAAATAGTCATAACTTGCTCATTTTAAGTCGTAATGAGCTCATTTTTGGAAAGGAGGTACTTTATACCATATAATTTCATTTCCCAAAAGGCCAGAATTTTTCTCATAATTTAAGTGGCCGAAAACAGCCCCTCTAAATTCATGGCGTTAGCCTTTTTTCTGCTTTTTGCAGCTTTGCACTCCTTTCCTAAAATCAGTCCACACAAAAATCTACAACACCTTTCCTGTAATTCCACTTGGATTAGTTAGGTAACTCATAGATCTAACTCTAGGACTTGACCACATTCAAAAATTCAAAATATAATAGGAGATATGGTCAATTGAATTTCATGTTACGCTTTTCACCAAAAACTGATTTTCAACTCTTCAGGATTTCTAAGAACTTTCATGTTTTCACATACTAACCAACATAACTCATTATAACACTTACTAATACCACGTGATACCCATGATTTTCATTAGTCCAATGCTTTTATTATGACTTTCATCATAATCCACGTTAAACTGCTCATTTTAGTCAAGAAATATTCGAGGTTTAAGAAATGGGTTTTATATCGGGTCAATACTTAAATTGATTTCACGCCTAGGTAGGTTAGAAGTCTTCAAGAATACGCCAAGAAATTTATTAATGATAGAAATATCATTCAAAACGTTACTTTCGCCCAAGACTTGATAAGACGTCATATTATCATCAATCGTAGATTTCTATCCCTTAACCTCGATAAAGACCTCACAACGATACCTATCAACTTGCCATCTTCACATGACGCCGCCACGTAAAAGTCCGCTTTGCATTCCACACAAGGAAGTCAACAACTAAAGGATCGCTCTTTACTTATGACTTGATATAACAAAGGATTAACTTTAGGATTTGGTTACTTTGAATTGTGATAACAAAGTTGGTTAGAATA
>JAINUW010000127.1:0-123411 GCA_020205615.1 Panax quinquefolius
TATCCTCCGGACATCAATTATACTAACACAAATAAGTCCAACACAATGGATCTATAAAATTCATCTTTAATCAACACTTAACTTATTCATCATTAATATTATAATTCATAATATTTAACAACGCACTCGCTTCTCAGAAAGAGGGGATTTCAGATAAGGATTTCTCCTTATTCAAGCGCAATTAGGTGACCAAACCTCTCCTCGATGTAACTTCTAGACATTATCAATATTGCAAATAATAATATGAATAACTTTTCATTGCCTCAATTATTGATTTAATAACATATCATATTATGCGTATGATACTATAACAATAATTTAATCAATAATATGAGAGATATGATGCAACAATCATCGAGCAATAATCGAGTATAACCGAAAGTGACTTCATGCAGTATCATCAATAATCAATACTTGCAGCTACTACTATGCAACCGCCAGACATCGTATTTTTACTATCGGGTAGTTCAATAGTTTTAACGATAACACCTCCACGTAGTTATTTTTATAGAAAGATAATTTTGTCATTTTCTAACTCACTACAATACTTCCGTTGTGGGGTCCACTAATGATTGACTCGTCGCATTTAATATTCCCTATAAAAAGCGAATATTCCCAGACCAATCGAATATTATATAACCACTTGCTTACTTTTGCAAAATTTATAAATATTATCCACAACTATAACATTATATCAAATCAACACCATAATATTCAAAAATATAATTCGAGAAAATTATTCTTTATTCATAAAAGTTGGGGTCTTACAACCTCCCTTCTTATGAAATTTCTAACCTCGAAAATAGGATACATACCGTGTATGTCAAGAGATGAGGATACCTTGACTTCATCTCGATTCTAACTCCCAAGTCATTTCCTCCACATCGTGGTTTCTCCACAAAACTTTGACTTGAGGTATAACCTTGGAGCGTAGAACATGATCCTTCTTATCCAAGATTTTAACAGTAACTCTTCATATCGTTAAATCTTCATCTATCTCGTCTCGGTTCTAACTCAATAATGTGGTTTGGGTCTTTCACATATTTACGTAACATAGATATGTGAAAAACATTATGAACACGAGACATACTTGGCGGTAAAGAAGCGAGTATATATAGCCACGATTCCTACTCGATCGAGGATTAAAATGGGCCGATGAATCGAGGATTGAGCTTCCATCTCTTTCCAAATCTCGTAACTCCTTTCCATGGAGCAATACGTAATAACACACGATCTCCTATATCGAATTCCACGTCCTTTCGATGAAGATCAAGACAACTCTTTTATCGATCTTGTGAGGTTTTATACGTTATTGGATTGCTTGAATCTTTTTCGTAGTCATGCACGTATCAACTCCGGCCCCAACAACGTTGTTTCACCTACCTCATCCCAAAGATACCGAGAACGATACTTTCTTCCATACATTGCCTCAAATGGAGCCATTCCAATACTTGCTTGATAACTGTTGTTGTAGAAAAACTCCACCAATGGTAAGAACTTGTCCCAACTTCCCTTGAAGTCAAGGACACAGAGTCTTAATAGATCTTCAAGAGTTTGAATAGTCCTCTCCGACTATCCGTCCGTCTGAGGATGATATGCCGAGCTAAATCGTAAGTCTGTGCCCATAGCTTTTTGCAAACTAACCCAAAATCGTGAAGTGAATCTTGGGTCTCGATCAGAAACTATGGATATCGGCATACCATGCAGTCTTACAATCTCGTTTATATACATACGAGAAAGATGTTCAAGTGTATAAGTTTCTCGTATCGGTAAGAAATGAGCAGACTTGGTCAATCTATCAACAATGATCCAAATCGCATCTATGCCTTGAGAAACCTTAGGAAGACCGGTAATGAATTTCATGGTAATGTGCTCCCACTTCCATTCTGGAATTTCAAGTGGTTGCAATGGACCTTTTGGTACTTGATGTTCCGCTTTTAACTCGTTTAAGTTAGACACCTTGAGATAAATAAGCGCTATCTCTCTCTTCATATTGCTCCACCAAAATGTATTTATCAAGATCATGATACATTTTAGTACTCCTGGATGGATTGAAAGCGGTGTGTTGTGTGCCTCCATCATGATTTTGTACTTTAAATCGTGGTCGTTAGGAACACAAAGTCTAGAGTCGATTCAAGTATTCCTTCTTCATCGATTCTTTCTTCCCAGATAGCACCTTCAGACTTTCTTCCTCATACGACTACCTGTGTCTATAGTCGAAAGCGAAAATTTTAACTTTATCAATTAAAGTCAGTTTCTACTCGTATATTTGCCATCATCACATGGGTCTACATGGAGTCTTTAATTCTATCTCCATCCTTTTGTAAGTCACACAAAATGGGCCTTTGCGTTGACAATATCGCACTCGTACTTGCATATGATCTTCTACTTAATGCGTTAGCTACCACGTTCGCTTTTCTAGGATAGTATTGGATGGTATGATCATAATCTTTCAACAGTTCAAGCTAACGTCGTTGTCGCATGTTGAGTTCCTTTTGAGTGAAGAAATATTTGAGGCTTTTATGATCCGTAAAGATCTCCACTTTCTCCTCATACAAGTAATGCCTCCAAATTTTAAGTGCGAAGACAACAGCTGCTAACTCTAGATCATGAGTAGGATAACTCCTCTCATATTATTTGAGTTGTCTTAAGGCATAGGCTATGACTTTCCCATGTTGCATGAGAACACATCCCAACCCTTTGCCCAAAGCATCAGTGTAGATGACAAATCCCTCCGAGCCAAATGGTATTGTCAGAACAGGTGCTGAAATGAGTCTCCTCTTGAGATCTTGAAAACTCTTCTCACATTCTTCGCTCCAACCAAACTTTGTATCTTTCTAAGTCAGCTGAGTTAATGGAGTAGCGATTCGAGAAAATCCTTCCACGAATCTCCGATAATAACCAATTAAACCGAGAAAGCTACGACTTTGATTCATCGATTTAGGTTGCTCCCAACTTTGAATAGCTTCAATCTTTCACGGGTCAACAGATATTCCATGACTTGATACGACGCGTGCCCAAGGAATGCTACTTCCTCGTAACCGAACTCGCATTTCTTCAACTTGGCATAAAGCTTGTATTCACGGCTTTTGGAGTGTCGACCTCAAGTGTTGCTTTCTATGATCTTACTCACGGCTTTTTGAATAAATAATGAAGCCATCAATAAAGACGACCACAAGTGATCCAAATATTCCTTGAATACTCGGTTCATCATATCCATGAAGGCAAAGAAGCATTAGTCAATCCAAAGGATATGACTATGAATTCATAATGCCCGTCACAGGAGTTCCGCGAAGTCCGTCTTTGGAATGTCATTGGTTCTAATCTTCAATTGGTGATATCCGGGACAAAGATCAATCTTTGAAAAGAATTTGGCTCCTTGCAACCGGGTCAAACAGTCATCAATACGTGGCAATGGGTACTTATTTTTATGGTGACATGATTCAACTCCCAATAATCAATACAAAGTTTCATACTCCCATCTTTCTTCTTCACGAATAAGCAGAGCACCCCAAGGAGACGATTTAGGATGAATGAAACCAATGTCTAACAATTCCTGCAATTGGGTCTTTTACTCCTGATGTTCAATAGGAGCCATTCGATATGGGGCTTTGGAAATGGGTTTTTGTACCAGGTTCAAGGTCGATACAAAATTCAATTTCACGCCTGGGGTAGGCAGATAGTTCTTCGTGGAATACGTCAGAAATTTATTAACAATAGAAATATCGCTCAAAATTGATGTATTTTGTTTAAATCATGACATGAGCTAAGAAAGCTTGACATCTGCTTTTTCAATAAACGAATAGCTTTATGGCTTGAAATGACCGTGATTGATTTTAATGGTTTGGTCGCTTGAATTTTCATAATAGGTTGATTAGGAATATGAAAACTAACAACCTTTTAAAACAATCAATTTTTGCATGATGAGTAGTTAACCAATCAATCCCTAGAATTACATTAAAGCGAAAGTATTTTTAAAGAAATAAGATCGACAGTGTGTAATGCGTTACCGATTGAACCAAACAAGACTTATAAACAAAGTGGATGTAATGAAGGTTTCTCCCAACGGAGTTTCCACAGATAAGTCAAAGTCTAATTTCTCCGAGTCAAATTTAATCGTTGAGCGCAAGTAGAGAAATAAAAGAATGGGTAGAACGGTATCAAATAAAGTATAGACTTCACTAGAGTTTATGATAAGCTTACCCGTGATGACCTCATTCGTTCCTTGCTTTATGGGAGGTAACAACAACGCCTCCCTTGACTATCGGCTTTGACTTTTCTAGACTCGACCTTTGGTGCCTCCATCCTCCTCATTGAACTTGTCTTGGTGAACGACAAAATCGGGCTTAGTGACCTTCTCTTCCACAATTATAACATGCTTTGGATGGCATCGCGCAGTTTGGTGATGTGTCCTCCCTCCGCATTTGAAGCATATGATAGGTGGTCGTTCTCCTTCCTTAACAACGGGTGCTTGTCTTTAACGTCCTTCCATCATTGTTGAATCTCCTCTTCTTGAAATGTCCATTCTTATTGTTTTGGGCCGATTACCACCGAAGTGGTTACCATTTCGCCCGTTGATTCCCTCCACGCTTGTTTGTCACCGCTCGACGATCGCTCTCACCGGTATTATCATTTTGCTTACCGCTTCTTTTGGTTGCGTTGACTCGTTATCGCGCTCCACTAATAGGGGAGCTCTATTTACAACATCGAATACAAACACGCTTTATGAGAAATAAGATGTCGATTGAATCTTCGACTTCAAACCTCTTAAAACATCCGCGTCATTCTCTCTTCATTATCCACCAAGGATGCAAATCGGGACAACTCGCAAACTTGGCTTGCATCGCATACGACACGCCATATTATTTTGCTCCAACTTGATGAATTCTACCTCTTTATGTGACGAATACTTTCGGAAAGTATTTATCGTTGAATAGTTCTTGGAACTTCTCCCAAGACATCTTCGGTGCGGCAAGTCGAGTACGCTTTTACCGATTCCCACCAAGAATCGCCTCTCCTCGCAACATAAAAGCGCAAGAAGGGAACCTATTGCTCCTCAGAGCATCCCAAGACATCAAATATCTTGGTGATCCGCTTTATCCATGCTTCCGCCTTAAGTGGTTTTGACTCTCCAAAAAACTCTGGTGGTCCCAGCTCCTTGAAGCGCATTTAACGGTGCGTGTCGAGAGTTTCAGTGTTTCCACCTACATTTTGGACAAGAGCCGCTCCTTTCTTTGCCATGTTAGAATCGCATAAAGCCTCCTAACATTCGATCATTCATCATTTGGTCAGTGTTGTTGTTTGCATGAGGATTGTCGCCTTCGTGATGCATATTATCCTGATTATTGATATGTGGTGAATCAACGGTCACCTGTGCTCCATTGCTATTCTCAACATTCTCAGATGTCATTTTCAGATACTGCAACAAAACAAAAGGTTAATTGAGATGTAACATATTATCCCTATATTCTGACCAACCAATTAAATACCAAAAAAAACTTAGGTAGGTCATACTAGCGAAGGAATTCCCCGTCTCTCCCCTCCTAGTTCTATTCTCACATCTTAGCCAGGGATCATATCCCTATGCTTTGATACCAACTGTGACGCCCCCAAAACAGGTTACATCACCCATCTTGCTTCGCCAGATACAAGGTACTGAATTCAAATACAACTTAATTATACAACCGTCGTGTACAATACGACAAAATATAACCTGTGAGTTTGAATACAAATATTGTCTACTAAAGAGTATAAAAATTCAAAAGGAGTCCTCATTACAATTATTATCACACTATTTCACAAAATAGTAAGGACTACTAATGCACCATCTAGGACCATCACTCTATTCCCCGACTAGTCCTCGCCACGCTCATATTTCCAAGAGAACAATGAAAGCAAAAGGGTGAGCTCAACTAGCCCAAAGAAGAAATATTATGACTAAGATAATGCAGAATAATTTATCGTTAGCCTTCAACAATGTTAAACTGATAAAATATAATAAATATCAAGTTTAATTGCAGCGGAACAAGCAATCCATTAGAAGAGTCAAGTAGAGAATAAAATCTACTATCTTCTATGATTTAAAAGGTTTTTCATCACTTTTATCGTTGGGACTCAGCTTAATAAACAATCCACATCATCGAATCACCCATGCACTATGGCCAAGGATATTCTTTAGTATCATGACCACAAATTATCCATGCACTACGGGCCAAGGACATTCGTGTATTCATTAATGGTCATGATCATGCCAACAACTGTCCATCAATGCACTACGGGCCAATGAGGACTTTTACCACATCATTTGTAACGTTACGGCCATGATTACACCGAATAATCCCTCGTCATAATCATACCAAGCCCATCTATGCACTCTAAAATACTGATGACTTTCAACAAAATATAAACATGAGGATGATGACAATGATATAAGAATTCAATAAAACAAGTTCAAGAATTAATTTATCCAGAACTAATAATGTCCAAATTGTCAACATGATACTTTTCAGAGTAAAATTCAAGAATGCTCGTAAGAATATTTCCATGAAAAGATATGGATGAAGCACAAATATCAAGGATATTCCTTAAAACCCCAACTTTTTGAATAAAGATGAATTTTCTACAAATATTAATTTTGAATATTATGGAGTGAAATTGATATAATAGTTGTGGGTAATATTTATAAATTTTGCAAAGTATGCAAGTTGTTATATAATATTCGATTTGTAAGACTTTAATTTTTTTTTAAATAAAAGGAATTTCCTTTATTTATTATTTTGAAATAGTAAGGGTTGATTTGATTAATGTGGATAGTTAAGGGTTAAATACGCAAATATTTCAAAATAAGCAAGTGGTTATAAAATATTCATTTTTGTCTGGGAATATTCGTTTTGGTCGTGGAATATTGCATCTTTGTCGGGGAATATTAAATTTATTAGCAATGACCATGTGGGCCCATAACTGAAAGCGATTGGATGAAGAAAACGACAAATATAAGTTGGTTAAAATAATAACGTAGTTATTACTGTTAAGATCGTTGGAATACCCTTGGTTAAAATACGAAAGAATACGCGTGGTTGCATTAAAGAAGATTACCAGTATTGCACAAGTATTGTTGAATTATTGATCCTTACGTGAGAAGGCACTACTCAATAATTGTTGAAGAATTACTGCTCAAAGATTTTATTTTATTGATTCAATAATTCTTTGCGTTAGTATTTTATATTATTCTTCATTTCAATAATTGTCACCGCACAAAGATTTCCTATTATCGGATCAATAATTCATATTATTTGAATAATATTATTAGATAACATTATTGGCAATGTCTAGAAAGTTCTGTCTAAGGAGAGGTTTGGTCACCTAATTGCGGCGCCAAGAAGGAGAGATCCTTATCGAAAGCCCCTCTTTCCTGGGAACTACCTGGTCATCATAAATGTGATTCAGTAATATTATTTGTGAATAATTAATTATTGATTCATATGATAAGGAAATATTTATTTTATATGAATATAAATGATGGATTTATTTATGTGGTTATTAATGAAGGAATTAATGTTGAGGTGTGTTATCGGTATTTTATCTGGATTGGAGGTATTAAAAATCAAATCGAGGGGTTTGAGATATATCATGGGGTTATAATTTTTAATCCGACCGTTGGATCGTTGTAATTTTTGGATATGTTATACATATATAAGTTGAGTATATGTCCACAAATTTTGAACCGTTAAAATGCACGAATGATTTGTTGTGAATTTTAAGAGGTGTCGGATTCTTAAATTAGGTTTATAATTGATTTTGGTGGAAAATTCTAGAATTGAGTGGGCCCCACTTGTGGTTGGTGAAAAAATGTGCTGAATTTTATTTCAAATGTGGTGGGTGGCAATAGTAGCGAGGTAAAGCCATCGTGTAGTCGGGTCAAGTCTCTGCTTGGCGTGCTAACATTTTCCTATAAATAGAGGGCTAAGTTAGAATTGAAAATCACACCGTAAACAAAGTTTCTCTCTTTCTCTCTATATTATTGAGCGTATTTTGTGAGTATTTAGATACTTTGAGAGTTTTGCTCAAAAGATAAGTTTCATTCAAAGATCACTTCCCGACCTTTCCTTCCAAATAATCGATTCTTTGAGGTAAGGGATGTTATTTTCTTCTCAAATGATATTAATTCTTCAATATCATTATCTTTGAAATATTGGTTGGTACTTTTTATCAAATTTGGAACTTTTTTCATGCTCGGGGTTACTATTCATGAGTTACTATTCACGAGTTACTATTCATGAGTTTTTTATTCACGAAGTTACTATTCACGAGTACTATTCATGAGGCGTGAAGATGTTTTTTTTTTGTGGAATTTCTATCTTTTGGTGCTCCGGAGTTACTATTCACGTTTAAAATATTTTCATCATCCTCTACCTTAAATGATGATATTATTGAATATCTTTATTCAGAAGTGCAAAAGATGAACGATTCTGAAGAATATCTTTGGCCAGTAGTGCAAAAGATGAGCAGTGTTTAAATGAACACGACCGATCGATGAATATCTTTGGCCCAGTGAGTGCAAAAGATGAGCAGTGTTGAGATGAACACGACCGATTTGGTGAATATCTTCGGCCTGAGTGCAAAGATGAATATTTGATTTAAGATGAATATTGATTGATGTTACAGGATAAAATATTGATGATGGACCGTTAAATTATAGATTATAGTAGATTTCATTCTCTACGTAACTCTTCATGAATTAATTATTATTTCACATGTAATATTGATCTCGAAACTTGTTGTCTATTGTATTCTATCGATTTTTCCTGTTGGAGACTAACGATAATTTGTTGTATATTATCTTAGTCATAACATTCTTATTGGGCTAGATTGAGCTCACCCTTTTCCTTGTTGTTCCATTTTTCTTCTCGGGAGGCGAGAATGTAGCGTAGTACTAGCTCTGGGGGTATGGAATGAAGGTTCTAGAGAGAGTTGTTTAGTAGTCCTCACCATTATTGTAAAATAATGTATCAATAAATGTGATGAGGATTTATTTGAGTATAAATATTGTGCAGAAGATAATATTTGTATTTAAACTCACGCTTTTATTGTTGTGATAATAAAGTTGTAGTTATTTCTGTACCATGTATTTGGCGACTCAGAATGGGTTGGATGGAATGGACCTATTTTGGGGTCGTCACAGTTGGTATCAGAGCTATAAGTAAAGAGCCCCAGCCTCTCGCTGGTGACTTGACTGTTGATGGGGATGCACCGCCGGACTCTCCGTAGGGGACGCCTGATTCATGCGGTGGCAAACCGATAGGTATTAATGTGAGGTGTGACACAAGTTGGTGTCCAAAGTCACTGATTGGTATCGCTCGAGCTTAGGGATATGATCTCTCAAGTGAGATCGGGGAATAGAACTAGGAGGAGAGAGAGTAAATCCTTTGCTAGGTGTCCTACCTAAGCTTATTTGTTAGTTGGTCCGTATATAGGGATATTATGTGATTGATTTCCTTAATTAACCCTTGTTTTATACAAGAATGAGAATGTCGAATCGAGAATATTAATAGTGGAGTAAATGAGACCGTGGAGATGCCTCGTATTTAATAACGAGGAGAACGTTACACAGTCGGGCAATGTACCTCCGTGAATAACACCACTTTGAAAGCGATGATGAACGAGGGATGTTTAGAAGCTTTTAGATTCATGCAAAAATCGCATTTGGGAGACTCGTGTTCAAAATACAGGAGGAGATGATAGCAATTCACGGGTGGTCGCAACCAAGAAGTTCAAAGAGTTGGGACCACCGTGGAATTTAATGGAAAGCCCGATCCGATCATGGCGGAAACATGGGTCAAACAAATTACCAAGATATTCGATGTATTGGGATGCACGGAGGAACAGAAGGTTCCATTCGCCACCTTTTATGTTAAAGTGGCGAAAGGCAGACATCTTGGTGGAATCAGGAAGCATACCCATCCACCAGACTCAAGATGTCATGGGAGACGTTTGAAGCAGTTCAATGACAAGTACTTCCTCGAAAGTATTCATTATATGAAGGAAGTGGAGTTTATTAGATTCGAGCAGCGAATAACATGGATTTTGTCCCAAAGACGAGGCGAAGTTTCATGAGTTATCCGAGTTTGCACCTCATTTGGTGGAGAATGAGGAACGATGACGCTTGGATGTTTCGAGAGGTTTGAAACCCTAAGATACGCCAAGATCTCATTCTCATAAATTTTCTCTATTCGGGATGTTCAGAAATGTGGCTCGATTGTTAGAGCGAGATAACGAAATCAACGCTCAACCGAGGGACCATAACCAGGATCATACCAAAGATAGCATTCATCGTAATAACGATAACCCGATGGAGAAAGAAGAATACTGGACAAAGGCCAGAACCACTCCGGTGGTAATCGTGGCCATGAAAATAGAAGAAGCGAGTTGGGAGGAGATTTTAAAAGAGGAGATTCAACAACGGCCGTGTGAAGACGCCGGCCAAAGAGCAACTAGTTCCAAGGGAGGAGAAAAACCACCGGTCGATAAGTTACATAAATGCGGAAAGAGGATGATATCACCAAACCGCGCACAACAGTTTAAGGTATGTTATAATTGTGGAAAGAAGGACATATCGCCGAGATCAGACGATATCGAAACCCATCCAAGCGGGAATGGTGACTCAAAAGGATGTCCCGTAAAAGTCAAAGTCAACGATTTACGGAAGAGCGTTTGTCGTGACTTCTAGAATCAAAATGCGAGGAACCCGAACGGTTAGCACTTCAGGTTAGTTAATTATAAATTCTTGCTAAGTTTATACCTTACTAGATAACCGGTTCTACCCATTCTTTTATCTCTCTTGCTTGTGCTCAACGCTTGAACTTGACTCACGAGAAATTAGACTTTGACCTATTTATGGAGACTCCGTTAGAGAAACTTTCATTACATCCGTTGTTTAAAAATCTTGCTTGATTCAAAGTTGGCACTATCACATTACCGTAGAGATATTTGCTTTTGATGTGATTTTAAGGTTAACTTACTCATCATGCCAAATTGATTGCTATTGTAAGGTTGTTAGTTTTCATATTCCTAAGCAACCGTTATTCAATTCAAGCAATCAAACCATCAGAAGTCAAACATTTTCAAATCAAGCCATGAAGTCATTCGCTTATTACGGATGTCAAATTTTCTTAGTCCATATTATGGATTTGAATAAAGACACGCCGATTTGAATAATATTCTGTTGTTATTGATTTTCCCGACGTATTTCTGAAGAATTTCTTGGCTTACTCCCAAAGCCCGATATTAAATTTTGTATCGAATTTGAACCCGTGACAAAACTCATTTCTAAAATCTCATATCGAATGGCTCCTATTGAACTTCGTGGAGTTAAAATTCAACTATAGAATTTGGTACCGAGCCTTTATCTTGTGACTTCCTTTCAGGAATTCACCTAAGCCGCACTCTCCGTAGGGGATGTCATATATTCGTATAGTAAACTAATAGGTGTCATTGTGACGCATATCCAAGATTGGGATATGAGTCACGATTAAGAGTAACCTAAGTCGGTGAATCGAAATGCGTAGTTTTCTAGGCTTAGTTGGTTATTATCGGAGATTCGTTGAAGGATATTCTCGAATCGCTATTCCATTAACGTAGCTAACTCAGAGAGATACAAAATTCGAATGGAGCAAGGAATGTGGTAAGAGCTTCAAGAACTCAAGAGGAGACTCATTTCAAAGACACATGTTCGACCATGCCATCCCGGAAAAGCTTAACGTGGTAGGCGACGTGTTGAGTAGAAGATCGATATAAGTACGAGAAAACGATATTGTCAAAGACTAATTTCAGATAATTTACAAATAATAGAGATGGAGATGAAAACTCTAGGTACCTACGTGATGATATACGAGTATAATCGATTTTAATCGATAAAGTTAAAGTCGTTTCAAGCTGCACACCGAGTGATGAATTTGAAGAAGGAGGTGCAAGAAGTTGTTATTTTAAAAGCGAGAATCGGTGAGGTGAGGAAAGCTCAAACCTTCGATTTATTAATCCATTTGAAATTCTCGATTGAATAGGAACCGTGGCCTATAGACTCGCTTTTACCACCAAGTATGACGCGTGTTCATAACGCTTTTCACGATCGATGTTACATAAATATGTGGACGATTCAAACACGCTCATCGAAGTTAGAACCTGGACGAGATAGCCAAGACTTAAACGACGAGGAGGAACCCGTCAAGATTTTGGATAGGAAGGAGCATGTCCTACGCGCAAAGGTCATACCACAAGTTAAAGTTTTATGGAGGAATCATGCTATAGAGGAAATGACCAGGAATTGAAACTAAATGAAAGCGAGGTATCCTCACCTTTTCAAACACTGTGTACGTCACGTCAATTTCGAGGATGAAATTTCATAAGGAGGGAGGTGTAGAAGACCGAATTTTTTTTAAATAAAAGGAATTTCCTTTATTTATTATTTTGAAATAGTAAGGGTTGATTTGATTAATGTGGATAGTTAAGGGTTAAATACGCTAAATATTTCAAAATAAGCAAAGTGGTTATAAAATATTCATTTTTGCTCTGGAATATTCGTTTGGTCGTGGAATATTAAATCGCTTGTCGGGAATATAAATGTAATGACGACGCGGTAAAATGTATGTGGGCCCATAACGGAAAGCGATTGGATGAAGAAAACGACAAATATAAGTTGGTTAAAATAATCGCGTGAAGTTGTTACTGGGTTAAGACCGTTGAATACCATTGGTTAAAATACGAATATGCTGGCGTGCACAAAGAAGATGTTACCGGTATTACAAGATTGTTGAATTATTGATCCTTACGTAAGAAGGCACTACTCAATAATTGTTACGTAATTATCGCTCAAGATTTTATTTTATTGATTCAATAATTGCGTTGGTATTTTATATTATCATTGCTTCAATAATTGTCAACGCACGATATTTCCTATTATCGGATCAATAATTCATATTATTTGAATAATATTATTAGATAACATTATTGGCAATGTCTAGAAAGTTACGCTCAAGGAGAGGTTTGGTCACCTAATTGCGCGCGCAAGAAGGAGAGATCCTTATTGAAAGCCCCCTTTCAGGAACTACCTGGTCATTATAAATGTGATTACGTAATATTATTTGTGAATAATTAATTATTGATTCATATGATAAGGAAATATTTATTTTATATGAATATAAATGATGGATTTATTTATATGGTTATTAATGAAGGAATTAATGTTGAGGTGTGTTATCGATTTTATCGGATCGAGGTATTAAAAATCAAATCGGGGGTTTTGAGATATATCATGGGTTATAATTTTTAATCCCACCGTTGGATCGTTGTAATTTTTGGATATGTTATACATATATAAGTTGAGTATATGTCCACAAATTTTGAACCGGAATTAAAAATGCACGAATGATTTGTTGTGAATTTTAAGAAGTGCTCGGATTCGGAAATTAGGTTTATAATTGATTTTGGTGGAAAATTCTAGAATTGAGTGGGCCCCACTTGTGGTTGGTGAAAAAATGTGCTGAATTTTATTTCAAATGTGGTGGGTGGCAATAGTAGCGAGTAAAGCCATCAGTAGCGTGTCAAGTCTCCGCTTTGTGGGCTAACATTTTCCTATAAAAAGAGAGGGCTAAGTTAGAATTGAAAATCACACCGTAAACAAAGTTTTTTCTTTCTCTCTATATTATCGAGCGATTTTGTGAGTATTTAGATACTTTGAGAGTTCTTTATTCAAGACAAGTTTCATTCAAGATCACTTCCGACCTTTCCTTCCAAGTACTCGATTCTTTGAGGTAAGGATGTTATTTTTTTCTCAAATGATATTAATTCTTCAATATCATTATCTTTCAAATATTGGTTGGTACTTTTTATCAAATTTGGAACTTTTTTCATGCTCTGGGGTTACTATTCATGAGTTACTATTCACGAAGTTACTATTCATGAGTTACTATTCACGAGTTACTATTCACGAAAGTACTATTCATGAGGCGTGAAGATGTTTTTTTTGGAATTTCTATCTTTTGGTGTTGAGTTACTATTCACGATACTAAGACTATTCACGATACTAAGACTATTCACTTAATACTAAGACTATTCACAGAAAAATGAAAATTTTTCTTTTCGTCCAAAATATCTATTTTGGATACTAGCTTTGATTGTATCCATGTTTTGATCATTCTTGAATTTTACACCACTATGATTATTTTTGAGGTATTGTTGGACATGGATAAAACAAAGTACTGTAATCCTTAATCCTTAATCCTTGTCATTTTGTTTCACTGGATTTGTTCTTTAAAATATTTTTCATCATCCTCGGTCTTAAATGATGATATTATTGAATATCTTTCGCCCGTAGTGCAAAGATGAATGATTTTCAAGAATATCTTTGGCCCGTAGTAGTGACGAAAGGTGTGTTTAAATGAACATACGACCGATCGATGAATATCTTTCATTCAGAAAAAGATGAACAGTGTTGAGATGAACATGACCGATTGGTGAATATCTTCATTCAGTAGTGCAAAGATGAATATTTGATTTGAGATGAATATTGATTGATGTTACAGGATAAAATATTGATGATGGATCGTTAAATTCATAGATTATAGTAGATTTCATTCTCTACGTAACTCTTCTATGAATTATTATTTCGCCGCTAATATTGATCCGAAACTTGTTGTCTATTGTATTCTATCGATTTTTTCCTCGTTGGAGACTAACGATAATTTGTTGTATATTATCTTAGTCATAACATTCTTTATCGGGCTAGTTGAGCTCACCCTTTTCCTTGTTGTTCCATTTTTCTTCTCGGGGAGGCGAGAATGTAGCGAAGTACTAGCCTGGGTATGGAATGAAGGTTCTAGAGAGAGTTGTTTAGTAGTCCTCACCATTATTGTAAAATAATGTATCAATAAATGTGATGAGGATTTATTTGAGTATAAATATTGTCTAGAAGATAATATTTGTATTTAAACTCACATTTTATTATTTGTGATAATAAAGTTGTAGTTATTTCTATACCATGTATTTGGCGACTCAGAATAGGTTGGATGGAATGGACCTATTTTGGGGTCGTCACACGATCGGGTCGGGAATATTCGTTTTAACAGGGAATATTAGTACAACCAAGCACAATCATTGGTGGACCCCACAACTAAATTATTGGTTTGATCGAGAAAACGATAAAAATACTTTTATGAAAATAACTATGGAAGTTTTACCATTAACTCGTTGAAACACCCTAAGTGTTAAAAGTACAAGATATGCGTGGTTACATAGTAGTATTACGGTATTGATTATTGATGTTTACGTGATAAGTCACTCAGCTTTTGTTGGTATTATTAATGTAATAATACGTAAAATCTTTTTATATAAAACATAATACTTTTATAAAGTTATTTTATAAATAGAATATATTATATTCTATTATGCATAGTGTCCGTGATAAAGTGTTTTGTATAGTAAAACTTTTTAAATAAAATAGAATACTTTTATAAAGCTATCTGTTTTATTAGACAATAATTAGAATATATTATATTTTATTATGCATAGTGTTTTGTATAGTATGTTCTGATAGTGTTTGCATAGTAAAATCTTTTATAAAGTTATTCGCTTTTATTAGATTATAAATAGAATATATTTTATTTTATTTAAAAGATTTTGCTTTTAAATATGGACCGCCGATTAAAGTAAATCAATCTGGACCGTTAATGGATTAGTTACTATGCATTCTATTTTCCTATAAATAAGCTCATTCCTTCATTATTTTCTTAAATTCACCGAACTCTAGAGAGAGAAACTATAGAGAGAGACTTTAGAGATAGAAGAAAAGTATTCGCTACTTAACTACTTTTTATATTTTTCTTTTACTTGTAGGGGTGTTATTCTTTTCTTATTCATGAAGAGAACTGTTGTTATTCCATTTCTTATTATTCTGTTGAATAACTCAGATACGCGGTCTACCCTATACTTGGTGACATTCTTCTATTATTCGGTTTTGGAACATCCTCGTCATATTATGCGTTTTACGCGGACGGTTGAAATCTTTTATTATTATTCGTTGGAACATCCTCGTTCATGTGTTTTACAACGGACTCGGTTCCGCCTTTTATTATTCTGTTGGAACATCCCGCTTTGCAAATTTTGCTTGACTCCGGTTCCGTTATTATTATTCGTTGGAATAACTCGCCTTTATGCGCGAAGGACCGCATGTATGGTGATTTCTTTTGTTATTCCATTCTTTATTATACTCAATTGGTTAAAGTTTTGACTTCTATACTCCATAAATTAGTAGAATATCCTCGATATTTTGCGCTTCATCCAAAGATCTTTTCATGGAAATATTCTTCCGACCATTCTTGAATTTTACTCTACAAAACAAAGATCATGTTGATAATTTGACATTAGTAGTTCTTGGACAAATTAATTTTTGAACTTGTTTTATTGAATTTTATATCATTGTCATCATCCTCATGTTTATATTATGTTGAAAGTCATCTGTGGCCTTTGTGAAGTGCATGATGGACTTGGTATGATTATGACTGTGGATTATTCTGGTGTAATCATGACCGTAATGTTACAAATGATGTGGTAAAAGTCCTCATTGTCACAGAAAGTGCATTGATGGATGCTTGTTGGCATGATTATGACCATTAATGAATACACAAATATTCTTCGCCCGTAGTGTATGGATAATTGTGGTCGTGATACTAAAGAATATCCTGGCCAGTAGAAAAGTGGGATGATTCGATGATATGGAATATTTATTGTCGAGTCTTAGCGATAATAAGATGATGAAAACCATTTTAATCATAAAAGATAGTAGATTTTATTTTCTACTTGACTCTTTTAATGGATCATTATTCCACCGCAGCTTAAACTTGATGTCTATTATATTTTATCGCTTTAACATTGTTGGAGACTAATGATAATTTATTCTGCATTATCTTAGTCATAATATTTCTTCGGGCTAGTTGAGCTCAACCTTTCTTTCACTGTCTTCTTCAGAAATGAGAACATAGCGAGGACTAGTCGGGGAACCAGAGTGACGGTCCAGAGGATAGCATTAGTAGTCCTCACTATTCCGTGAAATAGTGTGTTAATAATTGTAATGAGGACTCCTTTTGAGTTTGTATAATCTCTAGTAGACAATAATTGTATTCAAACTCACATTAAGTTTTGTCGTATTGTACACCCAGTTGTATTAGTAAGTTGTATTCAATTTTGTACCATGTATCCGACGCACCCAAGATGGGTGATGTATACCTAATTTTGGGGGCCACAACAGTATCAAAGGTTAGGATATGATCCCGCTAAGATGTGAGACTAGAACTAGGAGGGAGAGAAGGGGAATTCTTCGCTAGTATTGACCTACTTAAATTTATTTTGTATTTAAATTGGTTGGTCGAGAGTTCGAGATATTATGTTACATGTCAATTAACATTTGTTTTGTGGCAAGATGATTCAAAATGACATCCAAAATGTTGAGAATAAGAATGGAGCACAAGAGACCGCTGAGTCTCCACATATTAATAATCGAGGAGAATGTGCATCAAGAAGGCGATAATCCTCATACAAACAACAACACCGACCAAATGATGAATGATGGATTGTTCAGAGGCTTTATACAATTTATGCAATAAGAAAGTAGAGCGGCCTCGCCCAAAATATAGGTAGAAACACTGAAACTCTCGCTGGCCACCGCTAAATGCTTCAAGGAGATGGGACCACCGAGTTTAAGGGAGAGCCAAAACCACTTATGGCGTAAGCATGGATAAAGCGATCACCAAGATATTTGATGTCTTGGGATGCTCCGAGGAGCAAAGGTTCCTTTTCCACCTTTATGTTACGCGAGAGGCATATTCATGGTGGGAATTCCAGAAAACGTACTCAACTCCATTGATCAAGATGTCTTGGGAGAAGTTCCAAGAGTTGTTCAACGACAAATACTTTCCCGAAAGTATTTGTCACACGAAGGAGGGGGAGTTTATCAAATTGGAGCAAAACAATATGATCGTGTTTAATACGAGGAAAAATTTATGAAGTTATCCCGGTCATAGGCCCCACTTGGTGGATAATGAAGAGAGAATGGCGCGAATTTTTTAAGAGGTTTGAAGTCGGAGATACGCCAACATCTTATTTCTCATAAACGTGTTTGTATTCAGATGTTGTAAATAGGGCTCATTGGTGGAGCGCGATAAAGAGTCAACGCAACCAAAAGAGAGCAAAACAACAAAATGATAATACCAAGTGAGAAGCAGCCATCGGCGGTGACAACAAGCATGGAGGGAATCAATGGGTAGAAATGGTAACCACTTCGGTGGTAATCGTGGCCAAAATAATAAGAATGGACATTTCAAGAAGAGGAGATTCAACAATGATGGAAAGACGTCAAAGACCAAAGAACCGTTGTTAAGGAAGGAGAAAGACCACATATCATATGCTTCAAATGCGCGAGGGAGGACACATCAATCCAAATTGCACGTGCAGCCCAAAGCATGTTATAATTGTGGAAGAGAAGGTCACTTAGCCCGATTTTGTCGCTCACCAAAGACAAATTCAAATTTAAGATAGAGGCACCAAAGGTCATCCCAAAAAGTCAAAGTTTTAGTGCAAGGAGAGCATTTGTTGTGACCTCCTAGAAAGCAAGGAACACGAATGAGGTCATCACGGGTAAGCTTATCATAAACTCTATAAGTCTACACTTTATTTGATATCGGTTCTACCCATTCTTTTATTTCTCCTACTTGCGCCAACGATTAAATTTGACTCGGAGAATTAGACTTTGACTTATCTATGGAAACTCCGTTGAGAGAAACCTTCATTACATCCACTACGTTTATAAGTCTTGTTTGGTTCAAGTTGGTACCCACACATTACATTCGTCGATCTTATTGCATTAAAAATACTTGCATTTGATGTAATTCAGTGGATTGATTGGTTAACTACTCATCATGCAAAAATTGATTATTTTCGTAAGGTTGTTAGCTTTCATATTCCTAATCAACCTAGTATGCTAATTCAAGCAACCAAACCATTAAAATCAATCACCGCTATTTCAAGCCATAAAGCTATTCATTTATTGAAAAATGGATGTCAAGCTTTCTTAGCTCATATCATGATCTAAACAAAAATACGCCAATTTTGAATAATATTTCTATTGTTAATGAATTTCCCGACGTATTCCCTCAAGAACTTCCCGCCTACCCCTGCAGCATGAAATTGAATTTTGTATCGACCTTGAACCCTAAGACAAAACCCATTTCTAAATCCCCATATCGAATGGCTCCTATTGAACTTTAGGAGTTAAAAACTCAACCGCAGGAATTGTTAGACATTGGCTTTATTCGTCCCTAAGTACTTCTCCTTGGGGTGCTCCCTATTCTATTCGTGAAGAAGAAAGATGACAAGATGCGACTTTGTATTGATTATTGGGAGTTAAATCATGTCACCATCAAAAAAATAGGTACCCATTTCCATGTATTGATGACCGTTTTGACCCGATTGCAAGGAGCCAAATTCTTTTCAAAGATCGATCTTCGTCCGGATATCACCAATTGAAGATTAGAACCGATGACATTCCAAAGACGCTTTCGTAACTCCTGCAGACGGCATTATGAATTCCTAGTCATGTCCTTTCGATCGACTAATGCCCCGCCGCTTTCATGGATATGATGAACCGAGTATTCAAGGAATATTTAGATCACTTTGTGGTCGCCTTTATTGATGACATCCTTATTTATTCCAAAAGCCAGAAGATCATGAGCAACACTTGAGGTCGATACTCCAAAAACTTCGTGAATATAAGCTTTATGCCAAGTTCAAGAAATGCGAAGTTCGTCGAGGAAGTAGCATTCCTTGGGAACGTGGTATCAAGTCATGGAATATCCGCTGACCCAAAGAAAGATTGAAGCTTATTCAAAGTCGGGAGCAACCTAAATCAAATGATCAAGCACGAGCTTTTTTGGCTTAGCCGGTTATTATCTGAGATTCGTAGAAGGGTTTTCTCGAATCGCTACTCCACTAACTCAAATTGACTCGGGAAAGATACAAAGTTCGATCGAGCGAGGAATATGAGAAAAGTTTTCAAGAACTCAAGAGGAGACTATTTCAAAGACTGCTCGGCTAATACCATCCGTTCGGAGGATTTGTCATCTCAATGTTGATGCTTCTCGCAAAGGGTTAGGATGTGTTCTCATGTAATATGGGAAAGTCATAGTTTATGCCTCACGACAACTCAAAGAATATGAGAGGAATTATCCTACTCATGATCTAGAGTCAAGTAATGTTATCTTCACACTAAAGATTTGGAGGCATTACTTGGATAGGGAGAAAGTGGAGATCTTTACGGATCATAAAAGCCTCAAATATTTCTTCACTCAAAAGGAACTCAACATGTGACAACGATGTTGGCTTGAACTGTTGAAAGATTATGATCATACCATCCAATACCATCTCGAAAAACAAACGTGGTAGTCGAATGACGATTGAGTAAGATCATATGCGCACGAAAGTGTAATATTGTCAACGCAAAGGCCCATTTTGTATGACTTTCAAAGGATGGAGATAGAGATAAAGACCTGTGGACCCACGTGATGGTGGCAAATATACGAGTAGAACCGACTTTAATTGATAAAATTAAAGTCGCTTTCAAGTTACGAGATCCTGAGTCGATGTGTATGAGGAAGAAAGTGCAAGAAGGTGCGGTGCCGAAAGCAAGAATCGATGAAGAAGGAATACTTTGAGTCAACTCCAGACTTTGTGTTCCTAATGATCCTGACTTAAAGTATAAAATCATGATGGAGGTGCACAACACGCCGTTTGCAATCCATCTCGAGTACCAAATGTATCATGATCTTCGACATACATTTGGTGGGGCAATATGAAGAGAGAGATAAATTGTTTATTCTCAAGGTGTCTAACATGTCAACGAAGTCAAGGTGGAGCATCAAGTACCAAAAGGTCCATTGCAGAACCACTTGAAATTCCAGAATGGAAGTGGGAGCACATTACCATGGATTTCAAGCATCGGGTCTTCCTAAAGTTTCTCAAGGCATAGATGCGATTTGGGTCATTGTTGATAGATCGACCAAGTCTTATCATTTCTTACCGATACAAGAAACTTATACACTTGAACGTCTTGCTCGTATGTACATAAACGAGGTTGTAAGATTGCATGGTATGCTAGTATCCATAGTTTTTGATCGAGACCCAAGATTCACTTCGCGATTTTGGGTTAGTTTGCAAAAAGCTATGGGCACAGATTTATGATTTAGCTCGGCATATCATCCTCAGACGGACGGACAGTCGGAGAGGACTATTCAAACTCTTGAAGAACTATTAAGACTCTATGTCCTTCATTTCAAGGGAAGTTGGGACAAGTTCTTACCATTGATGGAGTTTTCCTACAACAACAGTTATCAAGCAAGTATTGGCATATCTCTATTCAAGCGCCATGGAAGAAAATGTCGTTTCTCAAAGATGATGGGATGAGGTGGGTGAAGAAACGTTGTTGAGACCAGAGTTGAGTACGTATGACTACGGAAAAGATTCAAACGATCCCAAGAACGTATAAAAACCTCACAAGATCGATAAAAGAGTTATGTTGATCTTCATCGAAAAGACGTGGAATTCGATATAGGAGATCATGTGTTGTTACGTGTTGCTCCATGGAAAGGAGTTACTTAGATTTGGAAAGAGAGGAAAGCTCAATCCTCGATTCATCGGTCCATTTTAATCCTTGATCGAGTAGGAACCGTGGCCTATAGACTCGCTTTTACCGCCAAGTATGTCTCGTGTTCATAACGCTTTTTATATATCCATGTTACGTAAATATGTGGAAGACCCGAACCACATTATTGAGTTAGAAACGGATGAAATAGCGGAAGATTTGACGTATGAAGAGGTTCCTGTTCAAATCTTGGATAAGAAGGAAAGTCAAAGTTTTTGGAGAAACCACGATGTTGAGGAAATGACTTGGGAGTTAGAATCAAATAAAATCAAGGTATCATTACCTCTTCGACATACCGTAACGCATTCTAATTTTGAGGGCTTAAATTTCATAAGAAGGCTTAAATTGTAAAATCCCAACTTTTGAATAAAGATGAATTTTCTATAAATATTAATTTTGAATATTATGGAGTGAAATTGATATAATAGTTGTGGGTAATATTTATAAATTTTACAAAGTATATAAGTTGTTATATAATATTCGATTGGTTTGGGAATATTAGTACAATGGAACAATCATTGGTGGACCCCACAATCGAAATTATTATCGGATTGAGAAAATGACAAAAATACTTTTATGAAAATAACGACGAAAGTTTTACCGTTAACTGTGAAACACCGGTGTTAAAAGTACAAAGAATACGCATGGTTGCATAGTAGCACACAAGATTGATTATTGATGTTTACGTGATAAGTCACTCAGCTTTTGTTGGTATTATTAATGTAATAATATGTAAAATCTTTTTATATAAAATGTAATACTTTTATAAAGTTATTTTATAAATAGAATATATTATATTCTATTACGCATAGTGTTGATAGTGTCTCGATAGTGTTTCGTATAGTAAAACTTTTTATATAAAATAGAATACTTTTATAAAGCTATCTGCTTTTATTAGACAATAATTAGAATATATTATATTTTATTATGCATAGTGTTTGCATAAGGCTCTCGATGATAGTGTTTGTTTAGTAAAATCTTTTATAAAGTTATTCGATTTTATTAGATTATAAATAGAATATATTTTATTTTATTTAAAAGATTTTGCTTTTAAATATGGACCGCCGATTAAAGTAAACCAACTGGACCGCTCATGGATTAGTTACTATGCATTCTATTTTCCTATAAATAGAAGCTCATTCCTTCATTATTTTCTCATTTAATTCACTTTAACTCTAGAGAGAGAAACTATAGAGAGAGACTATAGAGAGATAGAAGAAAAGTATTCTCGCTACTTAACTACTTTTATATTAGGTTTCTTTTACTAGTGAGGGGTGTTATTCTTTCTTATTCATGAAGAGAACTGTTGTTATTCCATTTCTTATTATTTCTGCTTGAATAACTCCGTGATACGCTTGGCTCTACCCTATACTTGGTGACATTCTTCTATTATTCGGTTGGAACATCCGTCTGCAATGCGTTTTACTTACCGATCCGTTTCGCTTTATTATTATTCCGTTGGAACATCCTGCTCGTGTGTTTTACACCGGATCTGGTTCCGTCTTTTTATTATTCTCATTGGAACATCCCCGTCGATGCAAATTTTGCTTCGACTGGTTCCGTTATTATTATTTTGTTGGAATAACTCGCTTCATGCTAAGCACCGCATGCACGGTGATTTCTTTTGTTATTCCATTCTTTATTATACTGGGTTGGTTAAAGTTTTGACTTCTATACTCCAGAAATTAGTAGAATATCCTTTATATTTGCGCTTCATCCAGTATCTTTTCATGGAAATATTCTTCTGACCATTCTTGAATTTTACTCTACAAAACAGTATCTTGTTGACAATTTGGACATTAGTAGTTCTTGGACAAATTAATTCTTGAACTTATTTTATTGAAGTCTTATATCATTGTCATCATCCTCATGTTTATATTATGTTGAACCCTTCTTTAACGATCGGTTTACAATAGCAAAGAAAGTAAACTACCTCTTCCATACGTAGGTGATCAACTTATTGTATAACCCCAGTTCGAGGTATGTTCACCTCAGACTTAAATCATTAGATTCCCCAGCAAAACAATTTGGTTTGGCACAACTTCTTAAAAGAAAGCTCGATTTTCTTTTCGCAATACATTAAAACATTTTTATGACGTCATGATACCGTACTTTTCACGAAGACGTTGAGGACTTTCACGCTTTACGACTTCGTCATTATACATCATACCATAGCGGGTTGTTGATCCTAAGATCACATCCAACACCAAAGTTCAATCAGTATTAACAACTCCATCTTTTTACCATCCTTGCATCAAATGCACGGATGATATAAAATTCATTTTGATATTTTAAATCAATTTCGCCTCAGCCAAGCAATTATCATAGACATACCAAGAATAGCTCTTTTAAAATCCGTTGGTTCCAAAAGTTGAACCAATTCTTTCCTTTTTTAAATGTACACATAAGCACGATTTCAATAAAGTTTGAAATCTAGCATAGCTAGATTGTGACGCCCCCAAATCCGGGTATCTCCCAACCCGACAGATGGCGCTACACGGTGCAACAGTTCACATAAACATTCAATTAAAATGCCTCAAAAGAAAGGATATGTCTTATATATATATCAAAAGAATATTTACATTTCTCAGGTTCTTTACAACCAATACATTTGTCTTTATCATAATATTAGTATTATTCTTACAAAACCTATTCTATTACATATATAGTCTACGGGTTCGTCTTCGCCTTCCCTTTATCCTTGCCGGATCCATCGGTCCATTCGGTCTTAGCTGCATTCATATGGTTTAAGCAAGAATAAGCCTAACTAGCTCAACAAGTACAACAATTCTAGGAAAATAGCATAATTGAAACATAGGAATCGTATATCCTCGATAACTGAACAATAGTTACAAAGTACTATCGATAATTCAAAATAGCACTTCTTTTCATTCAAAACATTTTACACAACAATATTAAATAAAACATCAATTCCGGTACAAGACCGTAAACATTTCATAAGTACTTTGAAAAAAACATCCCGGCACGAAGTCCGTAAGTCCGGCATAGCTTACAAACACGTCTAGGTGATCAGCCTATAGTACTCTATGTTAATCAACACTACATTCATTAAACGTGTATACGTTTAAGTTGTGGCAACCTCGCGTGCCTGTCGTTTGGCGACAAAACAATTTGAGCATACTCAATCAACTTTTGAAAACCACAACACTATTAGTTTGGTAAATCCTTATCAACATTTGATAGAATAACATAGCATACCTTTAGCCGAAAGAGTTGGCTTTGACTTCCTCAGACATTAACTCATGCGAGGAATACATGAATCACAAAGACTTGTCCAGATCGAACTGGAACAAGGGTTAGAGTACTTGTCTTTAGCGTCTGCTTACAGATATAACACGTGTACTTTAGATCCTTAAGTCTCTATAGTAGATGGTAGCATAACATTGAACATTAGGTCATGAATAATCATACGTGGTTCTTAAAGAATCTTACCCTTTTCTCAATCTAATTACGTATTAGATTTGTTATTATTGGTTCCGGCTTTCCGTTAGGTCATTCTTACGTTCATATGTAATTGATTTAACTAACCCTAGGTGTTCATACTTAAGGCTTAATTATGTCTTAACAACGTTTCATTAAGATCCTTATTTAATTGCTTATCAATTACTCTTCATGTTCAACTTGTAAACATTCTCTATTGTCTAGGTCATGAAGTCAAGCGCCATAAGACCGACTATTACACTTGGTGGTGCTACATGGCCACCTATTGTTGCCCAAAACCCGGACTCGACGCTACGGCGTGAGTGTCTTTGTTAATGGTCGTATTTGTGGCGCGAAGTTGGTAGCCATTAAGCTCCTTTCAGTCATTGCCAAGGCCGGCTAAATGACTTGAGTCGCGCTGTGAAAGTGATTTCTATGCCATAAAAATGTTTGACAGATTTTTTAAAAGTTGAGATTCTCGGACTCATAACTTTCTTCGTTATAAGTCCGAATTGGCTCGTTCAAGAGCCTACGGTTCACAAATCACGTAATCTTTGCGTTCATGCAAGAATTCTATCTATTTTATATCGTTTGCCAAAATTTCACCTATTAGTCCATTCTAACGAAAACGATAAACGTTCGTGAACGTTCAATGCTCGTTTCTTCGTTCTAAGTCAGAATCCTGCCATTTTTGATTCCGCAACTCTATAATGCCAAACATGACTTGTCTCCATCGAAAACCAACGTTTACGAATTCAAACACAATATACGACTTCCATTCCGAGAATTTCACGAATTTGACGATTATCGTCTAATCGTGTAATTCCGGCAAAACTTCAATATTAAAGATATGAACATGGTTCTAAATAGATTCTAAACATCAAATGGTCATGTCAACCTACTTATTATAAGAACTTATTTTCAAGTTAAGTTTTGACTTATCCTTCATGAGTTCAAGACTTAATCAATGTATAACTACATTTTTCATTCCTTAGGACTTATTATTGATTTAAGTCCTTACACTAATGTTTTCACATCTTATCGATCATACTACTTTCATATGATCATTATATGACAAGTTTATCATAAGTTAATAACTTATTTAGTGTTAAAAGACTTACTCATAACTTTATTCGACTTAAGTCCATTTCTTAATCAATACAAATGTTCTTAACATCTAAGTTCATTAGATTACACTTCTCTTATCAACCTACCATGATAGAGATGAAGATGTATTAGACAAGATCATTACCTTTGAAGATTACTTCTCTTGCTTTGGAAATCTAACAATGAAAGTTTTAAGCTTTAAAGTGCTTATTAGCTCTAACAATTAAGTTGCTTTTGTAAGGAAGTTGTTGGATGAAATAACAAACAACTAATGAATGAAAAGCTTGGTATTTATAGGCCTTCTAAAGTTAGGGCCTAATGGTCATTACGACATCCCACCTCCTCACTAACCTCCTTACTATTCACTACTTGCACACTAAGTAAACTTGGCCATTACTCTTAATTCTTGCCCACCACACAAAGGTCTTGGTCCCTACTTCACCCATGGGTTTCCCCATGGATCTTAATTAACTAATGGATCACCATTTGGGCTTAGGTTGAATTTGATTAACCAAATCTTTTTGGGCTAGTCTTCAATATAGTTTGGGCTTCACATTATTAACTACTTGGGCTTAACCTTAGTTCATCTTGGGCTTACCCCTTAAAGCTTATGGACTTGCACTTCATACACAATCCACAAGCTTAATTCATTATAAATTAATACATAGCATTTTTGAATTAAGTCCGCATGCGAAATATTACGTTTTCCATACCTAGATTATTATTACATAATTCCTCTTGCCTCGATATTATAACGTTACTTATTTTCCGGAAGTTCAAAAATAATTCCCGAGCGATAAACGGTGAATAGTGTTTTTCGTAAACTTTTTCGGAAAACTTTTATTTTCGTCTTGGAAATTCAAACACTTTAATTCTCTCACGTGGTTTGAATACTACGATATTCCGACATTTCTAAGTTATAGAACGCCATACATCTTATTAACACTTAAGAATAATAATTAATATTATTTTATTCATTATAATTGTATTTACAAAATATTCGATTTTCAGGGGCGTTACACTCTCTCCCCCTTAAAAGGATTCTGTCCCCAGAATCTCGCTAAAAAAAAATTACACAAACAATTGAGGGTAATTCTTTCTCATCTTTTCTTCAAGTTCCCACGTTGCTTCTTCGACATCGTGGTTCTTCCATAACACCTTTACAGACGGTATAACTTTGTTTCGTAGGACTTGCTCTTTTCGATCGATGATTTGAATTGGCATCTCCTCGTAGGTTAAGTCCTTCTCGATAAGGATCGACCCATACTCTAATAAGTGTTTGTAATCAGGCTTATAGGGTCGTAATACAGAGACATGAAACACGTTATGTATTCGTTCTAAGTCTGGAGGTAATGCTACCACGTAAGCTACATCTCCCACTTTTTCTAATATCTCGAAAGGTCCTATAAACCTGGGACTTAACTTTCCTTTTTTTCCAAAGCGTATCTTTCCTTTCCAGGGAGATACCTTTAGAAATACATACGAGCCTACCTCGAACTCCCTATTTACTCGATGCAAATCTGTAAACTTCCTTTGTCTATCTTGAGCTGCTACAAGACGTATCCGTATCAACTTCACGACATCCGCTGTTTGCTGCACCAATTCTGGTCCTAGCATTCGGTGTTCTCCCACTTCATCCCAATACAATGGTGTTCGACACTTTCTCCCATATAAAGCTTCATAGGGTGGCATACCTATGCTTGCATGATAACTGTTGTTATACGCAAACTCTAATAATGGCAGATGATCATCTTAACTACCCTTTAAATCCATGACGTAAGATCTTAGCATGTCTTCTAACGTCTGAATTGTCCTCTCGCTGTGTGCATCGATTTGTGGATGATATACCGCACTCAACTTCAACTGCGTCCCCAACTGCTCTTGAAGACTTCTCCAAATGTTTGACGTGAATCGTGGGTCACGATCTGACACGATCGAAACTGGTACTCCTTGTCTGGAAATAATTTCCTTAACATAGAGTTTTGCTAATTAATCTAAGTTGTACTTAATTCAAACTGGTAAAAAGTGAGCCGACTTAGTCAACCGGTCCACTATTACCCAAATCGCATCATATCCCTTCTGAGTAGTCGGAAGTCCCACCACAAAGTCCATCGTGATATGTTCCCACTTCCACTCCGGAATTTCCAATGACTGTAACAAGCCACTTGGTCGTTGATGTTCAGCTTTAACTCTTTGACAAGTCAAGCCCTTACTCACATACTCGGCTATTTCTCTCTTCATATTCGGCCACCAAAAACTTTGTCGAAGGTCTTGATACATCTTAGTACTACCAAGATGAATTGAGTACCTCGAACTATGAGCCTCTTGTAAAACTTGCTCCTTTAATCTCGTCTCATTCGGAACCCAAATTCTTTCCTCAAATCTTAATAATCCCTCATTATCAAGACTAAACTTATTATCTTTTACATTGGTCAATCGCTTCTTCATCTGGTCACACTCATCAGTTTTGAGTTGCACCTCCTTGACTCTCTCTACGATGGTAGACTAAATCTCCGTCGCAAACAGTCTCTGATCTGCCTCAATTGGAAACTTCACCTCTAACTCCATCCTAGCCATCTCGGTTATTAACTCAGTTTGATCTGTTAACATAGACAACTTCTCCCAACCCTTCCTACTTAAGGCGCGGCGGCCACAACATCGCTTTTCCAGATGATACTGTAATTTCACAACGTAATCCTTTATCAACTCCACCATCTCCTCTCATCTCATATTCAACTCCTTCTGTGTGAAGATATATTTTATACTCTTGTGGTCCATGTATATCTCAAACTTTTCCCTATAAAGATAATGTCGCTATATATTTAAGGCAAACACCATCGCGCCAGCCCGGATCACGAGTAGGTAAACTTTCTCATAATCCTTCAATCGCCTAGAGATGACATGCTAATGACCTTGTCATGCTGCATGAGCACGCAACCAAGTCCTCTATGCAAAGCATCGCTATAAACTACGAAATTTCATGTGTCATCGGGCAATGAGAAAACAGGCACTTCACTCAACCTCTTCTTCAGTTCTTGAAAACTATCTTCGCATTTCTTAGTCCATACGTACTTCACCGTCTTCCTTGTCAAGTCAGTCAGCGGAGTAGCTATCTTCAAAAAGTACTGAATTAACCTCCGATAATAACCCGCTAACCCTAAGAAACTCCGTACCTCGGTCGGTGTTTTTGGTTGTTCCCAATCCATCACGGCTTCCACCTTCGCTGGATCTACTGAAATCCCCTCATAGTCAATAACATGACCTAAAAACTGTACCCTCTCTAACCAAAATTCACACTTAGTGAACTTCGCATATAACTTCTCATTCCTTAATGTCTCCAACACTATTCTTAGGTGTTCAACATGATCTTCTGGCGTCTTAGAGTAGACTAGACTATCATCAATAAACACCCTTAATGTCTCCAACACTATTCTTAGGTGTTCAGCATGATCTTCTGGCGTCTTAGAGTAGACTAGAATATCATCAATAAACACCACAACGAACTTGTCCAAATATTGTTTGAACACTCTATTCATCATATCCATAAATGCAGCAGGTGCATTAGTCAACCCAAATGACATCACCAGAAACTCGTAATGACCATAATGAGTCATGAATGTTGTCTTTGGCACGTCTTCATTTCTAACCTTCAGCTGATGATAACCCGTCCTTAAATCTATTTTGGAAAAATATTTTGCCCCTTTCAACTGATCAAAAAGATCATCGATCCTAGGTAATGGATACTTATTCTTTATCGTTAACTTGTTCAACTCTCGATAGTCAATACAAAGTCTTAACGATCCATCCTTCTTCTTGACAAACAATACCGGTGCCCCCCCATGGCGAAACACTCGGTTGAATGTACTTCCTGTCCAACAATTCCTGCAACTATACCATCAACTCCTTCATCTCCACTGGCGCCATACGATACGGTGCCCTAGAAATTGGTGCCGCTCCTGGCACAATATCTATTACGAACTCGATCTCCCTATCCGACGGAAGACCCGGTAACTCACTTGGAAATACGTCCATGAACTCACTCACTATAGGTATTTGTTCCATGGTCGCTCCCACTCTTTGGGTATCAACCACATGACACAAATAGCCTACACACCCCTTCCTCAATAATTTCCTAGTTTGTGTCATTGTAAGACAACACGAACGTCCCGGCGATTTATTCCCATAAAATATTACATGAGATTATTTTAATGTTTTAATATTTACGCATTTCTTTTGACAATCTATTATTGCTCCATGATTTATCAACCAATCCATTCCGAGAATTACGTCAAATTCTCCTAACTTTATCGGTATCAGATCTACCGATAATTGACAACCTCGAATTTCTACGCAACAACTCCTATGAATATCTTCAACAGGAATTATCTCTTCATTTGTTACCTTAATATTTAAAGGTATAGGCAAATTTTCGGGAAGTAATCCTAATCGTCTAGCAAAATCACTTGCGATAAACGAACAAGTAACACTCGAGTCAAACAGCACGTATGCATTTAAGTCGTTGATCGGAATAATACCTGCGACTACGTCCCCCGAGGCCATTGCATCTTGGATGGTCATATTAAAGGTACGGGCCATCTACCCTTCTGTATCGCTTTGGACCCTAATAGTTAACTTACCACTATTGGTGCCCCTAATCCGCCCCCGTCCCCTTCTTTAAGGCGTTCTTTGCCATGTGGTCGTTGACCCACATACAAAGCATCCATGGTTCTTCTTGGACTGACTGACAATTTGCTTGCAAATGCCCTCTGTCCTACCCATATATAACACTGGCCTTACTTTTGAGACAGACTCCTAACTGATTCTTTTCGCAGGTCTTGCAGGCCTCCATCCTCCTCTTAGGGTCTCCTTATTTCACTCCGGTATTCCCAAAGCTAACTACCTTCCTCTTATAACCTTCGCCACTCCCGCTGGCACCTTTAACTTTTATTCCCCCATCCACCTTCCCCTTGATTTTCTTATCCTTGTGGTATTGGCTCAACGCCTCACTACCACCTTCGGCAATTATTGCCTTCTCTAAAACGATTCCAAAGGACATACTTTGGAACACAAAGATACGGTTATAGAGCCAGGGTTTCAAGCCCAGCTCGAACCATTGAGCTTTCCTCACCTCAGTATCCACTTGATGTAGAGCGAACCTTGTCAGTTCATTAAACTTGGAGGCATATTGGGGAACCGTCATGTCCCCTTGCTTCAACTCCAGAAACCGTATCTCCATCCTCCCCTGCATGCTCGTGGGAAAATAGTTCTCGTAAAATATTTCCTTGAACCTCACCCACGTTATCACATCTATTTCGGCCCTCGCCTGATTGGCCTCCCACCAAAAGTTGGCCTCTCCCTTCATCATGTAGGTTGCAAAGGCAACCTTTTGGGCCTCGTCGACATTTGTTATCACAAAGGCCTTCTCGATCTCCTTCACCCACGTTTGGGCTTTGATAGGGTCCGTAGTTCCTTTGAACTCCGACGGACCCACACTCTTAAAGTTCTTGAATGTAGTAGCTCGTACTAAACCAGGATTTACGTGGATATTAGCCCCAGTTTGATTAAACACTGCGGTTAAAAGGTTTAAAAATTCTGCATGGGGTTAACCGGACCTCCCTCCGGTTGATTTGTGTTCGCACCTTGGTTACGTGGTACTCTTTTTGGCGGCATTTTGCTATTACAATAAACACATATTTCGTTATTATTCATTTCCGGTCAGTTAGTTATTATTCAATGTTAAACAATAACTTAAACATTTACTCAACATTTTTTGAAAAAGAAAACTTATATTAATTCATTGTAGTATAATACTACATCTGTTTACATAACACAAACCCTAAGTTTAATACATTACTTTCCGCCATTGCTTTCCAAAATTGGGATTTACAAATGACTACCCTTAATTATACAAAAGAGGGTTTTACGTCACTACTAGATACAAAAAATGTACATATCTAACTACTCTAGTCCACTACTAGATTACATTTGCCTTTAAGGCATTTTCAAAATCGCCTTGGCAAGCAATATAATAATATCACTACCGATAGTATGCCATGTTTTCCTCTCTCTCTACGGGTAAACAAGCATTACCTGAATCGAAATCCTTATGAGAATTCCTATGGAAATAGGACATTCTCCGTATCTTCTGCTTCTTGGTCTTTAGCTCCTCCCTGAGCTCAAAGACCTCCTGTTTCAACCCATGGACCTTGTCCTTGACCAAAACCCTTTCATCATGTTTGTGCTCCCATATGGACTCCACGTCCATCTTATCCTCTATAATGACTTGGAGCTCGCGCTTCAAAGAACTTAACCTCCCCGAAGAGTGGATGTTCCTATCTATCACTGACATGAATAATGACACCATTGACTCCCCCGAAGCCGTCTCTGCTGCTATAGCTACTGGGTCGAAGGACACTGCTTCCACTTCTTCTTCTATCATACCATCAAACACTGACATGATATCTAAACTTTCTGAGTCTCCAGACTCAACCACCACTATCTCGGGATCTGCCACTATGGGACTCGGTATAATCTCTACCTGATTAACCGATCCTTCACTGACTACTTGTACGTCTTTATTTTCTCCTGACATATACAACAACACAAAAGTTTGATTAGTACACGTTAGTAAAATAATAAAAACACATAACATATATAATGCATTTTTATAAGATTAACTTCCATCTTTTATTCTTTGACTTTTCTTAAGGTTATGACTTAAGGTTTTATTTCCCCCTTAAGATTTATAACCTAATGCTTTGATACCAACCCATGATGCCCCCAAATCCGGGTATCTCCCAACCCGACAGATGGTGCTACACGGTGCTCCAGTTCACATAAACATTCAATTGAAATGCCTCAAAATAACGTATATGTCTTATATATATATCAAAAGAATATTTACATTTCCCAGGTTCTTTACAACCAATACATTTGTCTTTATCATAATATTAGTATTTTTCTTACAAAACCTATTCTATTACATATGTAGTCTACGGGTTCGCCTTCGCCTTCACTTTATCCTTGCCGGATCCATCGGTCCGTTCGGTCTTAGCTGCATTCATATGGTTCATGAAAGAATGAGCCTAACTAGCTCAGCAAGTACAACAATTCTAGGAAAATAGCATGCTTGAAACATAGGAATCGTATATCCTTGATAACTAAACAATAATTACAAAGTACTATCGATAATTCAAAATAGCACTTCTTTTCATTCAAAACGTTTTACACAACAATATTAAATAAAACATCAATTCTGGTTCAATACCGTAAATATTTCATAAGTACTTTGAAAAGGACATCCCGACACGAAGTCTATAAGTCCGACATAGCTTACGAGCACGTCTAGGTGATCATTTTATAGTACTCTATGTTAATTAACACTATATTTGTGACGCCCCCAAAATTAGGTATACATCACCCATCTAGGGTAGTGGGATACATGGTATGTAATTTAAATACAACTTACTAATATAACTGTCGTGTACAATACAACATAAACCGTGTGAGTTTGAATACAAATATTGTCTACTAGATATTATACAAACTCAAAAGGAGTCCTCATTACAATTATTATCACACTATTTCACGTAATAGTGAGGACTACTAATGCTATCCTCCGGACCATTACTCTGGTTCTCGACTCGTCCCGGCTATATTCTCATTTCACGAAGAGAACGGTGAAAGAAAGGGTGAGCTCAACTAGCTCAATAAGAAATATTATGACTAAGATAATGCGAATAAATTATCATTAGCCTACCTGCCAGTTGTTAAACCGATAAAATATAATGAACATCAAGTTTAACTACAATGGAACCAACAATCCATTAAAAGAGTCAAGTAGAAAATAAAATCTACTATCTTTTATGATTTTAAAGGTTTTCATCGTTATAAATGAGACTCACTTTAATAAATATTCCACATCATCGAATCACTTACACACTACGGCCAAGGATATTCTTTAGTATCACGACCACAATTATTCATGCACTCACGAGCCAAGAATAGTTGTGTATTCAATAATGGTCATGATCATGCCAACAATCGTCCATCAATGCACTACTCTGACCATCGAGGATTTTACCACATCACTTGTAACATTACTACCATGATTACACCGAATAGTCTCTCTCGTCATAATCATACCAAGTCCATCTATGCACTACGGTGCCATGTATGACTTTCAACATAATATAAATATGAGGATGATGACAATGATATAAGAATTCAATAAAAACAAGTTCAAGAATTATTTTATCCAGGAATTATTAACGTCCAAATTGTCAACATGATACTATTTTGTAGAGTAAAATTCAAGAATGATCAGAAGAATATTTTCATGAAAAGATACTAGATGAAACGCAAATATCAAGGATATTCTACTAATTTCATGGAGTATAGAACTCAAAGTTTTAACCAACTAGGTATAATAAAGAATGGAATAACAAAAGAAATCACCATGCATGCGATAGACCGCATCAAGCAAGGTGTTATTCCACCGTAATAATAAATAACGGAACCAGTCCGGCGTAGAAACGCATGCATGCAGGATATTCCAATGAGAATAATAAAGAATGAATCCTGTGTTCTACGTAAAACACATGAGATAGGATGTTCCAAGAATAATAATAAAGATGGAACCGAAGTCCTGTAAAACACATGCATGAGCGGGATGTTCCAATGTAATAATAGAAAAATGTCACCAAGTATAGGGTAAACCACGATACAAAGTTATTCCAATGTAATAATAAGCAATGGAATAACAACAGCTTCTCTTCATGAATAAGAAAGAATAACACCCTTACGGTACAACAAATAATATTCCTACCTTAGAAGAACCTGAATATTGAAAAAGTGAAGTAGCGAGAATACTTTTCTTTTTTCTCTCTATAGGCCAAAGTGAATTCGTAAGAAATAATGAAGGAATGAGCTTTCTATTTATAGAAAAACTGAGGGTGGCTCTTGGTCTTAACGAAGGGTCAAAATGACTCTTGGTAATATTGAAGAGACAACTACTATTTGCGAAGGGGTAATTAACCCTGGAACAATCAAGAGGCGCTTAACTCTTCGTAATATTCAAGGACAACTACTATTTTTGCGAAGGGATAATTACTATTGATGAAGGTAATTACTATTGATGAAGGTATTTACTATTGAAGAAGGTAATTACTATTGACGAAAAGTAAATACTATCGACGAAGGTAAATACTATATTGAAGGTAAATACTTATTCGACGAAGGTAATTACTATTCACAAAGGTAATTACTATTGACGAAGAGACTCTTAGATGATGACATATGGGCCCCCATAAAATAATCAAACTTACCACAAACGTCTCATAACAGACTCTTTATATACATCAAGGATTGAATAAATATTACCACAAATCATTTTATTTTTAATCAACACATATTTAATCTTTCAACAATTATTAATCATTTATAACTTGTCGTCTCAATTAATAATATAACATATTATACAGATGATACTGTGACAATAATTGAATCAATAATATAAGAGATATGATGCAGCAATTACTGTAGCAATAATTGAGTATAGCTAAGTGACTTCTCACGTAAGCATCAATAATCAATACCGTGTGCTACTATGCAACCACGCGTATTATTACTGTACTTTTACCACTGGGTAGTTCAACAGTTTTAACGGTAACACCTCCGCCGTTATTTTTATAGAAAGATAATTTTGTCGTTTTCTAACTACGACAATACTTCCGTTGTGGGGTCCACCAATGATTTAGTAAGTCGTATTTAATATTCCTCGACAAAAAGAATATTTCTCAATTAAATGAATATTTTATAACAACTTGCTTACTTTTGCAAAATTTATAAATATTACCCACAACTATAACATTATATCAAATTTATTCCATAATATTAAAAAAATATATTTATAGAAAATTCATCTTTATTTATAAAAGCTGGGTCTTACAACATTCATTAAACGTGTATACGTTTAAGTTGTGGCAACCTCACGTGCCTGTCGTTTGACGACAAAACAATTTGAGCATACTCTGTCTACTTTTGAAAACCACAACAATATTAGTTTGGTAAATCCTTATCAACATTTGATAGAATAACATAGCATACGTTTAGCCGAAAAAGTTGGCTTTGACTTCCTCAGACATTAACTCATGCGAGGAATACATGAATCACAAAGACTTGTCAAGATCGAACTGGAACAAGGGTTAGAGTACTTGCCTTTAGCGTCTGCTTACAGATATAATGTAAGACCCCAACTTATTATTAATGAAATTTAATTTTCTCTATTTATTATTTTGAAATAGTAAGGGTTGATTTGATTAATGTGGATAGTTATGGGTAAAATACGCAAATATTTCAAAATAAGCAAGTGGTTATAAAATATTCATTATTGTTGGGGAATATTCATTGGTCGTGGAATATTATTATGCTTGTCGGGGAATATTCGTATTACCACGGTATGAACCATGTGTGGGCCCCATAACTAAAGCGATTGGAGAAAGAAAACGACAAGAATAAGTTGTTTAAAAAATAGCGTAGTTGTTATTCTGTATAATCTTGTTAAAATACTCTATGGTTAAAACATAGTAGCATACCGGTATTGCACCAATTATTGATTCTTACGTAAGAAGGCACTACTCAATAATTGTTACGTGAATTATTGTTCAAATATTTTATTTTATTGATTTAATAATTGTTGCGTTGATATTTTATATTGTCGTTATTTCAATAATTGTCATTACACGTATTTTTCATTATCGAAGCAATAATTCATATTATCTGAATAATATTATTAGATAACATTATTGGCAATGTCTAGAAAGTTACATCTAAGGAGATGTTTGGTCACCTAATTCAAGGCGCCAGAAGAGGAGAAATTCTTATTGGAAAACCCTCTTTCCGGAACCGCACTGGTTGTCAATATTGTGATTACGTAATATTATTCGTGAATAATTAATTATTGATTTATATGATGAGGAAAATATTGATTTTATGTGGATATAGATGGAGAAATTTTTTAATGTGACAATTGTTGAAAATTAAAATTTTATCTTTTTTTCGATAAAATAATTCATTTAAATATATTATTATATTTTTACTAATATAATAATGGTGATATTTTTGCAATGAATGTGGGATATATGAGTATATGTGGAGGAGGAGTATTTTGTTACCAAAATATTTAGAGCATGTTTTATGTGTCGGTGGACCCCATTTCTCGACCGAAATTTGATTATAGCTTTGTAAAATCGCTTGGTTTGTGGATTTCTTGGTCAATTTACATTTGGAATTTGGAAAAACTTTTTTACGCAAAGTTTTAGAGAATCTATTTTCCTATAAAAGGTCGAGAAATTGAATTTTTCGACAAAAGGGCTATTTATTGTGAATTATTGAAGTTAGAAGCTCAAATAATTGATTTTGGAAGTTTAAAATATTTTTAATTACAAAAACGAGTTTTTCATTTTGAGGCCCTTATGTAATATGTGATGAGGCTGAAATCAGTTGGAAAAAGTATGCGTGAGATTTTGGAAGAATATAATAATATTTAATAAATTTTCTACTTTGGTGTTCTAAGCATTTTCCTATAAATAGGTGCTTAGGTTAGAATTGAAAATCACACCGTAAAAGCCAAGTTTTCTTTCTATATTATCGAGCGTATTCTTGTGAGTATTTTGAGTATATTTTGAGTATTGCTATACGGTAAGTTCAAGTTATAGCTTTATATCCTGTTTCAAATTTAGAAGTATTGATCTTCGAGGTAAAGGATATTATTTTTAATGATATTATTTATTCTAATATAATTATGCCAAGTATTGATCTGAACTTTTAATCAAATTTGGAACTTTTAGTGTCTGGGGTTACTTATTCACGATACTAAGACTATTCGTGTATACTGAAGATTATTCACTTAATACTAAGACTATTCATCGAAAAATGAAAATTTTCCTTTTCGTCAAAATATCTATTTTGGATACTAGCTCGATTGTATCCATGTTTTGATCATTCTTGAATTTTACACCACTATGATTATTTTTGAGGTATTTTTGGACATGGATAAAAAAAAAGTACTTAATCCTTAATCCTTGTCATTTTGTTTCTTTGGATTCGTTCTTAAAAAATATTTTCATCATCCTCGGTCTTAAATGATGATATTATTGAATATCTTTGCCCTCAGAAGTGCAAAATGGAATGATTTCGATGAATATATTTGGCGTGGTAATGCAAAGATGAGCAGTGTTTAGATGAACATGACTAATCGATGAATATCTTTGGCACGTAGTGCAAAGATGAATATTTGATGTAAGACCCCAACTTATTATTAATGAAATTTAATTTTCTATTGATTATTTTGAAATAGTAAGGGTTGATTTGATTAATGTGGATAGTTAGGGGTAAAATACATAAATACTTCAAAATAAGCAAGTGGTTATAAAATATTCATTGTTGTAGGGAATATTCGCTTGGTCGTGGAATATTAAAGATTGTCGGGGAATATTAAATGCGACGTCGCAGACCATTTGTGGGCCCCATAACTAAAAGCGATTGGATGAAGAAAACGACAAATATAAGTGGTTTAAAAATAGCTGGCGTGGTTGTTACAGATTATCTTTGTTAAAATACCCGGTGGTTAAAACACGATAGTTATTACCAGTATTGCACTCAATTATTGATTCTTACGTATGAAGGCACTACTCAATAATGGTTACTGATAATTAATTTGTTGAGATTTTATTGAGTTAATAATTGATGCGTTGATATTTTATATTGTTGTTGTTTCAATAATTGTCATTACACAAGATTTTTCATTATCGAAGCAATAATTCATATTATCTCGAATAATATTATTAGATAACATTATTGGCAATGTCTAGAAAGTTACATCTAAGGAGAGGTTTGGTCACCTAATTGCGCGCCAAGATGAAGAAATTCTTATTGGAAAGCCCCTCTTTCTGAGGAAGCGCACATTTTGTAATATTGTGATTACGTAATATTATTTGTGAATAATTAATTATTGATTCATATGATGAGGAAAATATTGATTTTATGTGGATATAGATGGAGAAAAATTTTAATGTGACAATTGTTGAAAATTGAAATTTTATCTTTTTCTGATAAAATAATTCATTTAAATATATTATTATATTTTAATAATATAATAATGGTGATATTTTTACAACGAATGTGGGATATATGAGTATATGAGGAGGAAGAGTATTTTTGTTGCAATAATTGTTTAAAACATGTTAAACATGATGGTGGACCCCATTTATTGACTGAAATTTGATTATAGCCTGTAAAATCGCCCGTTTGTGGATTTCGGTCAATTTCTATTTGGAATTTGGAAAAACTTTCTTCTGTAAAGTTGTAGGGAATTGAATTTTCTATAAAAACTCGCGAGATTCGAATTTTCTGATGAAAGGGCTATTTATTATGAATTATTGAAGTTCCGAAGTTCCAAAATAATTAATTTTTGGGAGTTTTAGTTAATTATTTTGAGAAAAACGTTTTTTGCAACTAAGTTGGCCTCACATGTGATTCAAATGGGCTGAGATCAGTTGTCTAAGGTGGGCTAAAGAAAATGTGAAAAATATATTAATATTATATTTATTTTTCTGCTTTGGTGTTCTAAGCATTTTCCTATAAATAGGGTGCTTAGGTTAGAATTGAAAAACACACCAGAAACTGAAGTTTCTCTCTATTTCTCTCTCAATATATTGAGCGTATTCTTGTGAGTATACTTTGAGTATTGTTAGACGGTGCAAGTTCCTTCCAAGACTATACCCGGTATTCTAGTTAGAAGTACTAATCTTTCGAGGTAAGGGATGTTATTTTCTTCTCAAATGATATTATTTCTTCAATATCATTATGCTGAAATATTGGTTGAAACTTTTTATCAAATTTGGAACTTTTTCATGCCGGGGTTACTATTCATGAGTTACTATTCACGAGTTACTATTCATGAGTTACTATTCACGAGTTACTATTCACGAGTACTATTCATGAAGCGTGAAGATGTTTTTTTGGGAAATTTCTATCTTTTGGGTGTCGGAGTTACTATTCACGTATACGGCACTATTCAATAGAAAAATAAAATTTCTTCTTTTTGTCCAAAATATCTATTCTCGGATACTAGCTTTGATTGTATCCATGTTTTGATCATTCTTGAATTTTACACCACTATGATTATTTTTGAGAGTATATTTTGAACATGGATAAAACAAAGTACTAATCCTTAATCCTTAATCCTTGTCATTTTGTTTCTTTGGATTCGTTTCTTTAAAAATATTTTCATCATCCTCGGTCTTAAATGATGATATTATTGAATATCTTTGGCACTGTAGTAAAAAGATGAATGATTTCGAAGAATATCTTTGGTCAGTAGTGCAAAGATGAGCAGTGTTTAGATGAACATGACCTAATCGATGAATATCTTTGGCTCAGAGTGCAAAAGATGAATATTTGATTCCAGATGTATATTGATTGATGTTACTGAGGGATAAAAGATAGGCGATGAACTTTTAAATTCATACATAGAAGATAGTAGTTTGCATTCTCTACTTAACTCTTCTAATGAATTATTATTTCAGCTGCGAATATTGATTTAAAATTTGTTGTCTATTGTATTCTATTAGATTTTTCCTGTTGAAGACTAATTGTAATTTGTTGTATATTATCTTAGTCATAATATTCTTTCTCGGGCTAGTTGAGCTCACCTTTTCCTTTTTGTTCCATTTTTTCTTCTCGGGAGGCGAGAATATAGCGAAAGTGCAGTGGGGTATGGAATGAAGGTTCTAGAGAGAGTTGTTTAGTAGTCCTCACCATTTTGTAAAATAATGTATCAATAAATGTGATGAAGATTTACTTGAGTATAGATATTGTCTAGAAGATAATATTTGTATTCAAACTCACGATTTTTCTTGTTGTAATAATAAAGTTGTAGTTGTTTACGTACCATGTATTGACAACTCGAATGGGTGATGTATACCTATTTTGGGGCGCCACGGTTGGTATTAGAAGCTTAGGGATATGATCTCTGGCGGAGATCGGGGAATAGAACTAGGAGGGAGAGACGAGTAAATCCTTCCCGCTAGTGTGTCCTACCTAAGCTTATTTGTTAGTTGGTGGGTATATAAGGATATTATGTGATATATTGATTTCCTTAATTAACCCTTGTTTTATGGCGGTATTTGAGAATGTCGATTGAGAATATTAACAATGGAAATGAGCGTAGAGATGCTGTACTCACCAACGAGGAGAACGTGCAACAGTTTGTCAATGTTCCTCCCGTGAACAACACCACTGAAGCGAGATGATGAAGCGAGGGATGTTTAGAAGCTTTTTGCAGTTCATGCAAAATCGAGCACGAGGAGACTCGTGTTCAAAATCTGAGGAGGAAATGATAGCAATTCACGGGTTATCACAAACCAAGCGAGTTCAAAGAGTTGGGACCACTGAATTTAAGGGAAAGCAAGATCCGATCATGGCGGAAACATGGGTCAAGAAAATTACCAAGATATTCGATGTCTTGGGATTCACGGAGAGAACAGAAGGTTCCATTCGCCACCTTTATGTTACGTGGCGAGGCGGACTCATCTGGTGGGAGTGCGTGAAGCGTACCCATCCGGCCGCACTCGGTATGTCTTGGGAAACGTTTGAGAACTATTTAATGACAAATACTTTCCGAAAGTGTTCGTCATATGAAGGAAGTGGAGTTCATCGATTAAAGCAAAAACAACATGGCGGTGTCTCGAAGACGAGGCAAAGTTTGCAGAGTTATCGAGTTTGCACCTCATTTGGTGGAGAATGAGGAACGATTATGTGGATGTTTCTTAGAGGTTTGAAACCCGGCAGATACGTCATTATCTCATTTCTCATAAACTTTCTCTCTATTCGGATGTTGTAAGCAGGCTCAATTATTAGAGCGAGATAATAGTATATGCCAACCGAGGGACCATAACGAGGATCGTACGGAGATAGCGGTCAGCCGTAATAATGATAACCGGCGAGAGAAAGAAAGCAGACGGACAAAATGGTAACCACTCTGGTGGTAATCATGGCCATGAAAATAGAAGAAGCGAGTCGGGAGGAGATTTTAAAAGAGGAGATTTAACAATGACCATGAAAGGCATAAAGTCTTCTTAGAGAATCGGTTCTAAGGGAGGAGAACGACCACCCCGGTCATATGCTATAAATGCGGAAAGAGGGACATATCGGTCAAACTGCCCACAACAATTCAAGGTATGCTATAATTGTGGAAAGGAAGGACATATCGCTCAAGATTGTGCGGTGGTGAAACCTAGTTCAATGAGGGACGGTGACTCAAAAGACTATCGAGAAAAGTCAAAGTCAACGATTTCGGAAGAGCGTTTGTATTGATTGGTCATAATCGAGGAACCCAAATGAGGTGATCACGGGTAAGCTATTTATAAATTCTTTGCGAAGTTTATACCTTACTTGATCTAGGTGCTACCCATTCATTTATCTCTCTCTGCATGTGCTCAACGTTTAAACTTGACTCAGGAGAAATTAGACTTTGACCTATCTATGGAAACTCCGTTAGGAGAAACTTTCATCACATCCTTTGTTTATAAATCTTGTTTGATTCAAGTTGGCACCATTACCTTACACATTGACCTTATCTCTTTAAAGATACTTGCTTTTGATATGATTTTAGGGATTGATTGTTTAACTACTCATCATGCCAAAATTAATTGTTTTCGTAAGGTTGTTAGTTTTCATAATCCTAACCAACCTGTTGTATGCAATTCAAGCAACTAAACCATTAAAATCAATCATCATCATATCTAATCATAAAGCTATTCGTTTATTGAAAAGCGGATGTCAAGCTTTCTTAGCCCATGTTATGGATTTGAATAAAGACACGTCAAATTTGAATAATATTCTGTTGTTATTGACTTTCCGACGTATTTCAGAAGAACTTCCGGTCTACCCCGTAGCGTGAAGTTGAATTCTTTATTGATCTTGAACTCGGTACAAAGCCCATTTCTAAAACCCCATATCGAATGGCTCCTATTGAACTTCAGGAGTTGAAGGTCCAACTCTCGGAATTGTTGGACATCGGTTTCATTCGTCCTAGTACATCTCCTTGGGGTGCTCTGTTTTATTAAGTAAAGAAGAAAGCGGGAGTATGCGACTTTTGTATTGACTATCGGGGAATTGAACCATGTCACCATCAAGAATAGGTATCCTCTACCTCGTATTGATGACTTGTTTGACCGATTCTGCAAGGGCACAATTCTTTTTGAAAAATCGATCTTCGATTCGGATATCATCGGTTGAAGATTAGAACCGAAGATATTCAAAGACGCCTTGAGAACTTCGGTATGGGCATTATGAATTCTTAGTCATGTCTTTCGGATCGACTAATGCTCCCGCTGACTTTCATGGATATGATGAACCGAGTATTCAAGGAATATTTGGATCGGTTTGTTGTTGTCTTTATTGATGACATCCTTATATATTCCAAAAGTCGTGAAGATCATGAGCACCATTTAATTTCGGTACTCCAAAGGCTTCGTGAAAACAAACTATATGCCAAATTGAAGAAATGCGAGTTACGGCTTGAGGAAGTAGCATTCCTTGGGCACGTGGTGTCGAAACATGGAGTATCTGTTGATCCGGTGAAGATTGAAGCAATACAAAGTTGGGAGCAACCAAAAGTCGGTGATGAAGTACGTAGCTTTTTGGGCTTAATTTGGTTATTATCGGAGATTCGTGGAAGGGTTTTCTCGAATCGCTACTCCATTAGCTCGGCTAACTCGGAAGGATACAAAATTCGTTTGGGAGCGAAGAATGCGAGAAGAGTTTCCAAGAGCTTAAGAGTAGACTTATTTAAGACTGTTCTAACAATACCATCTGGTTCGGATGGATTTGTTATCTACAAATGATGCTTCCGTGCAAAGGGTTAGGATGTGTTCTCATCTGGCGTGGGAAAGTCATAGCCTATGCCTCGCGACAACTTAAAAGAGTATGAGAGGAATTATCCTACTCATGATCTAGAGTTAGCGGCGATCGTCTTCGCTAAAGATATGGAGGCACTATCTATATGGGGAGAAAGTGGAGATATATTCGGACCATAAAAGCCTTAAATATTTCTTCACTCAAAAAGAACTCAACACGCGGCAATGACGTTGGCTCGAGCTATTGAAAGACTACTACCACCACACTATTCAATACCATCCTCGAAAAGCGAACGTGGTAGCCGACGCGGCGTTGAGTAGAAGATCATATGCGTGAGAGCGAAAAGCGATGATGTCAAGTATATGCATAGAACCAACTTTAATAGAAAAGTTAAGGTTGCTTTCAATCCACCCACCCAGAGTGATGCGTATGAAGAAGAAAGTACAAGAAGGAGCTATTCTAAGCGAGAATTGATGAAGAAGGAATACTTGAGTCCACTCTAGACTTTGTGTTCCTAACGACTCGATTTGAAGTACAAGATTATGATGGAGGCACACAATACACCATTTGAAAACCATCCGGAAGTACTAAAATGTATCGTGATCTTGACATACATTTTGGTGGAACAATATGAAGAGAGAGATTGCAAAGTTTATCTCGATGTGTTTAACTTGCTAACGTGTAAAGGCGGAGCATCTAGTACCTAAGGGTCCGTTGCAACCACTTGAGATTCGAAATGGAAGTGGGAACACATTACCATGGATTTCAATTTACGGGTCTTCCCTACGGTTTCTCGGGGCATCAATGCTATTTGGGTTATTGTTGATAGATTAACCAAGTCCGCTCATTTCTTCACCGACACGGAGACTTATTCACTTGAACGTCTTGCTAGTATGTACGTAAATGAGATTGTGAGGTTGCATGGCATGCAAGTATCCATAGTTTCGGATCGTGACCCAAGATTCACTTCAAGATTTTGGGTTAGCTTGCAAAAAGCTATGGGCACGGATTTACGATTCAGTTCGGCATACCATCCTCAAACGGACGGACAATCAGAAAGGACTATTCAAACTCTTGAAGATTTATTAAGACTCTATGTCCTAGACTTCAAGGGCAGTTGGGATAAGTATTTACCATTGGTGGAATTCTCCTATAACAACTTGATTATCGAGCAAATATAGGGGTAGCTCCATTTGAAGCATTATATGGACGAAAGTGTCGCTCTCTAGTATGTTGGGACGAGGTGGGTGAAGCAACACTGTTGGGACCCGAGTTGGTACGTATGACTACGGAAAAGATCCAAATGATTGACAGCGATACAAAGCGGCACAAGATCGACAAAAGAGTTATGCGGATCTTCATCGAAAGGACGTGGAATTTAGTGTGGGGATCATGTATTATTGCGAGTTGCTCCATGGAAGGGAGTTACAAGATTTGGGAAGAGAGGAAAGCTCAATCCATGATTTATTGGTCCATTTCAAATTCTTGACCGAGTAGGAAATGTAGCCTATAGACTCGCGTTACCTCAAAGTATGTCTCGTGTTCATAATGTGTTTCACATATCGTACTTCAGTAAATATGTGAAAGACCGAACCACGTTATAGAGTTAGAACCAGGACGAGATAGCCAGAAGACTTAACGTATGAGGAGGTACTGTCAAGATTTTGGATAGGAAGGAGCATGTCCCTACGTGCAAAGGTCATACCACAAGTTAAAGTTTTGTGGAGGAATCATCTTTATAGAAGAAATGACTGGGAATTGGAAAAGGAAATGAAAGCGAGGTATCCTCACCTTTTGAAACACTGTACACGACGTCAATTTCGAGGATGAAATTTCATAAGGAGGGAGGTTGTAAGACCCCAACTTATTATTAATGAAATTTAATTTTCTATTGATTATTTTGAAATAGTAAGGGTTGATTTGATTAATGTGGATAGTTAGGGGTAAAATCACGCAAATACTTCAAAATAAGCAAGTGGTTATAAAATATTCATTGTTGTCGGGGAATATTCGTTTTTGGTCGTGGAATATTCAGATTGTGTGGGAATATTAAATGCTGACGGCAGACCATGTATGGGCCCCATGTGAAAGCGATTGGATGAAGAAAGCGAAACAAATATAAGTGGTTTAAAAATAAGCTTGGCGTGGTTATTATCAATTATCTTGTTAAAATGCCGATGGTAAAAAAACAAGAAGATACACCAGTATTGCACCAATTATTGATTCTTACGTGAAGGCACTACTCAATAATGGTTACGATAATTATTATTCGATTATTTTATTGAGTTAATAATTCTTTGCGTTTATATTTTATATTCTTTGTTGTTTCAATAATTGTCATTTACGGTTATTTTCATTATCGAAGCAATAATTCATATTATTTGAATAATATTATTAGATAACATTATTGGCAATGTCTAGAAAGTTACATCTAAGGAGAGGTTTGGTCACCTACCGCTAATTGCGCTACCAAGAAGAAGAAATTCTTATTGGAAAGCCCCTCTTTCTGAAGCGCACGGTTGTCAATATTGTGATTCTCGTAATATAATTTATGAATAACTAATTATTGATTCATATGATGAGGAAAATATTGATTTTATGTTGATATAGATGGAGAAAAAATTTAATGTGACAATTGTTGAAAATTGAAATTTTATCTTTTTACGATAAAATAATTATTTAAATATATTATTATATTTTAATAATATAATAATGGTGATATTTTTACAACGAATGTGGGATATATGAGTATCTGAGGAGGAAGAGTATTTTTGTTGCAATAAATGTTTAAAACATGTTAAACATGATGGTGGACCCCATTTATTGATGAAATTTGATTATAGCTTTGTAAAATCGCTTGGTTTGTGGATTTCGGTCAATTTCTATTTGGAATTTGGAAAAACTTTCTTACGCAAAGTTGTAGAGAATTGAATTTACTATAAAACCTCGCGAGATTTGAATTTTCTGATGAAAGGGCTATTTATTATGAATTATTGAAGTTCGAAGTTCCAAAATAATTAATTTTTGGGAGTTTTAGTTAATTATTTTGAGAAAAACGTTTTTTGCAACTAAGTTGGCCTCACATGTGATTTAAATGGGCTGAGATCAGTTGTCTAAGGTGGGCTAAAGTAAAATGTGAAAAATATATTAATATTATATTTAATTTTCTGCTTTGGTGTTCTAAGCATTTTCCTATAAATATGGTGCTTAGGTTAGAATTAAAAAACACACCAGAAACGGAAGTTTCTCTCTATTTCTCTCTCGATATATTGAGCGTATTCTTATGAGTATACTTTGAGTATTGTTAGACGGTGCAAGTTCCCTTCAGACTATACCCGGTATTCCGCCTAGAAGTACTAATCTTTCGAGGTAAGGATGTTATTTTCTTCTCAAATGATATTATTTCTTCAATATCATTATGCTGAAATATTGGTTGAAACTTTTTAACAAATTTGGAACTTTTTCATGTCGGGGTTACTATTCATGAGTTACTATTCATGAGTTACTATTCACGAGTTACTATTCATGAGTTACTATTCACGAGTTACTATTCACGAGTACTATTCATGAAGCGTGAAGATGTTTTTTGGGAAATTTCTATCTTTTGGGTGTCGGAGTTACTATTCACGTATACGGCACTATTCACCGAAAAATAAAATTTCTTCTTTTTGTCCAAAATATCTATTACGGATACTAGCTTTGATTGTATCCATGTTTTGATCATTCTTGAATTTTACACCACTATGATTATTTTGAGGTATTTTTGAACATGGATAAAACAAAGTATTTAATCCTTAATCCTTAATCCTTGTCATTTTGTTTCATTGGATTCGTTTCTTTAAAAATATTTTTCATCATCCTCGACCTTAAATGATGATATTATTGAATATCTTTGGCTCAGAGTGCAAAGATGAATGATTTTGAAGAATATCTTTGGTAGTAGTGCAAAGATGAGCAGTGTTTAGATGAACATGACTAATCGATGAATATCTTCGCCTATAGTGCAAAGATGAATATTTGATTCAGATGTATATTGATTGATGTTACGGGGATAAAAGATAGGCGGTGAACTTTTAAATTCATACATAGAAGATAGTAGTTTGCATTCTCTACTTAACTCTTCTAATGAATTATTATTTCATTGCGAATATTGATTTAAAATTTGTTGTCTATTGTATTCTATTAGATTTTTCCTGTTGAAGACTAACGGTAATTTGTTGTATATTATCTTAGTCATAATATTCTTTCTTGGGCTAGTTGAGCTCACCCTTTTCCTTTTGTTCCATTTTTCTTCTCGGGAGGCGAGAATATAGCGAGTATGCAGTGGGGTATGGAATGAAGGTTCTAGAGAGTTGTTTAGTAGTCCTCACCATTTTGTAAAATAATGTATCAATAAATGTGATGAGGATTTATTTGAGTATAGATATTGTCTAGAAGATAATATTTGTATTCAAACTCGCAGTTTTCTTGTTGTAATAATAAAGTTGTAGTTGTTTCGTACTCATGTATTGACAACCTCGAGAATGGGTGATGTATACCTATGTTGGGGGCGTCACATTTGATTCCAGATATATATTGATTGATGTTACAGGGATAAAAGATAGAGCGATGAACTTTTAAATTCATACATAGAAGATAGTAGTTTGCATTCTCTACTTAACTCTTCTAATGAATTATTATTTCATTGCGAATATTGATTTAAAACTTGTTGTCTATTGTATTCTATTAGATTTTTTCCTGTTGAAGACTAACGATAATTTGTTGTATATTATCTTAATCATAATATTCTTTCTTTGGGCTAGTTGAGCTCACCATTTTCCTTTTTGTTCCATTTTTCTTCTTAGGAGGCGAGAATATAAGCAGTACGCAGTCGGGGTATAGAATGAAGGTTCTAGAGAGAGTTGTTTAGTAGTCCTCACCATTTTGTAAAATAATGTATCAATAAATGTGATGAGGATTTATTTGAGTATAGATATTGTCTAGAAGATAATATTTGTATTCAAACTCACGTTTCTTGTTGTAATAATAAAGTTGTAGTTATTTACGTACTATGTATTGACAACTTCAGAATGGGTGATGTATACCTATTTTTTGGGGCGCCACGGTTGGTATCGAGCTTAGGGATATGATCTCTGGCGGAGATCGGGGAATAGAACTAGAAGGGAGAGACGAGTAAATCCTTCGCTAGTGTGTCTTACCTAATCTTATTTGTTAGTTGGTCAAGATATAGGGATATTAAGTGATATATTGATTTCCTTAATTAACCCTTGTTTTATGCGGTGATTTGAGAATGTCGACCGAGAATATTAATGATTGGAGTAAATGAGACCGTGGAGAGCCTTTGTACTCACCAACGAGGAGAGAACGTAACAGGTGGCAATGTTCCTCCTATGAACAACACCATTGAAGCGAGATGATGAGCGAGGGATGTTTAGAAGCTTTTTGCAGTTCATGCAAAATCGTAGACGAGGGAGACTTCGTGTTCAAAATGAGGAGGAAATGATAGCAATTCACGGGTTGTCACAAAGGCAAGGCTCAAAGAGTTGGGACCACTGCACTCGGGGAAAGCCGGATCCGATTAAGGTGGAGACGTGGGTCAAACAAATCACCAAGATATTCGATGTCTTGGGATGCACGGAGGAGCAGAAGGTGCCATTCTCTACCTTTATGTTCCGTAATGAGGCAGATTATTGGTAGGAGTCTGTGAAGCGTACCCATCCGGTAGCGCTCACAAGATGTCTTTGGAGACATTTCGAAACTATTTAATGATAAATACTTTTCCGAAAGTGTTAGGTCATATGAAGGAAGTGGAGTTTATTAGACCGAGCAGAATAACATGGCGGTGTCCCAAAGACGAGGCATAGTTTGCGAGAGTTATCGTGTTTGCACCTCATTTAGTGGAGAATGAGAAACGTATGATCAGATGTTTCTTAGAGGTTTGAACTTGGCATACGCCGAAGATCTCATTTCTCATCAATTTTTCGTCTATTCGGATGTTGTAAATAGGGCCCAATTATTAGAGCGAGATAACGAGTACGGTCAACCGAGAGACCACAACGAGGATCATCACAGGAGATGGCGGTCAACAAAACAACGATAACCACGGAGAAAGAAAAAAGACGGACAAAAATGGTAACCACTCAAAGGTGGTAATCATGGCCATGAGAATAGAAGAAGCGAATCGGGAGGAGATTTTAAAAGAGGAGATTCAACAACGACAATATGAAAATGGCGGCACCGGCTGAAAGAATCGGTTCCAAGGAGGAACGACCACCGGTCGTATGCTACTAAATGCGAAAAGAGGACATATCGGTCCAAAGCGCCCACAGCAGTTCAAGGTATGCTATAATTATGGAAATGAAGGACATATCGCTCAGATTATACGGAAGCGAAACCTAGTTCTAGTTGGGACGGTGACTCAAAAGATTGTCCCGAGAAAAGTCAAAGTCAAGCGGTTCTGGAAGAGCGTTTGTTGTGGTGGTCAAAATGCGAGGAACCCAAACGAGGTGAGGTGGTAAGCTAATCATAAATTCTTGTGAAGTTTATACTTTACTAGATCTAGGTGCTACCCATTCATTTATCTCTCCTACTTGTGCTCAATGTTTAAATTTGACTCCGGAAAAATTAGACTTTGACCTATCCGTGGAAACTCCGTTAGGAGAAACTTTCATCACATCCACTGTTTATAAATCTTGTTTGATTCAAGTTGGCACCATCACCTTACATTGACCTTATCTCTTTAAAGATACTTGCTTTTGATGTGATTTTAAGGATTGATTGGTTAAGTACTCATCATTCCAAAATTGATTGTTTTCGTAAGGTTGTTAGTTTTCATATTCCTAACCAACCTTTGTTGTTGAATTCAAGCAACTAAACCATTAAAATTAATCACCGTCATATCTAATCATAAAGCTATTCGTTTATTAAAAAGCGGATGTCAAGCTTTCTTAGCCCATGTTATGGATTTGAATAAAGACACGTCAAATTTGAATAATATTCTGTTGTTATTGACTTTCCTGGACGTATTTTGAAGAACTTCCCGGTCTACCCCGTAACGTGAAGTTGAATTCTTTATTGATCTTGAACCTAGTACAAAGCCCATTTCTAAAACCCCATATCGAATGGCTCTATTGAACTTCGTGGAGTTAAAGGTCCAACTACTGAGGAGTTGTTGGACATCGGTTTCATTCGGCCCTAGTACATCTCCTTGGGGTGCTCTTGTTTTATTTGTAAAAAGAAGAAAGCGGGGAGTATGCGACTTTGTATTGACTATCGGAATTGAACCATGTCACTATCAAGAATAGGTATCCTCTACCTCGTATTGATGACTTGTTTGACCCGATTGCAAGGAGCACAATTCTTTTCAAAATTGATCTTCGATTCCGGATATCATCATCGGTGAAGATTAGAACCGAGGATATTCCAAAGACTTCCTTCGTAACTTCGATGACGGGCATTATGAATTCTTAGTCATGTCTTTCTGACCGACTAATGCTCCTATGACTTTTCGTGGATATGATGAATTGACTTTCCGATGTATTTTCAAGAACTTCCTTGGCCTACACCCTAGAACGTGAAGTTGAATTCTTTATTGATCTTGAACACGGTACAAAGCCCATTTCTAGAACCCCATATCGAATGGCTCCTATTGAACTTCGAGAGTTAAAGGTCCAACTACTGAGAGTTGTTGGACATCGGTTTCATTGTCCTAGTACATCTCCTTGGGGTGCTCCTGTTTTATTTGTAAAGAAGAAAGAGCGGGAGTATGCGACTTTGTATTGACTATCGTGAATTGAACCATGTCATTATCAAGAATAGGTATCCTCTACCTTGTATTGATGACTTGTTTGACCGATTGGAAGGAGCACAATTCTTTTCAAAATCGATCTTCGCTCGGATATCATCATTTGAAGATTAGAATGAGGATATTTCAAAGGCGCCTTGAGGAACTCTCGAATGCGGGCATTATGAATTCTTAGTCATGTCTTTCAGATGACTAATGCTCTTGCGGCTTTCATGGATATGATGAATCGAGTATTCAAGGATAATTTGGATCAATTCGTTGTTGTCTTTATTGATGACATCCTCATATATTCCAAAATCCGTGAAGATCATAAGCACCATTTGAAGCTAGTACTCCAAAGGCTTCGTGAAAACAAGCTTTATGCCAAGTTGAAGAAATGCGAGTTCTGGCTTGAGGAAGTAGCATTCCTTGGGCACGTGGTGTCGAAACATGGAGTATCCGTGGACCCAAAGAAAGATTGAAGCAATACAAAGTTGGGAGAACCGCAAAGTCGGTGGCCAGAATGCACGTAGCTTTTACGGGCTTATTTGGTTATTATCGGAGATTCGTGGAAGGATTTTCTCGAATCGCTACTCCATTAACTCGGTGACTCGGAAAGATATAAAATTCAGTATGGAGCGAGGAATGCGAGAAGAGTTTCCAAGAGCTCAAGAGGAGACTCATTTGGCACATGTTCTAACAATACCATCCGGTTCGGATGGACTTGTTATCTCTGATGATGCTTGAGCAAAGGGTTAGGATGTGTTCTCATGCAACGTGGGAAAGTCATAGCTCACGCCTCGCGACAACTTAAAGAGTATGAGAGGAATTATCCTACTCATGATCTAGAGTTAGCGATAGTCGTTGCCGCGCTAAAGATCTGGAGGCACTATCTATATGGGGAGAAAGTGGAGATATATTCGGACCATAAAAGCCTCAAATATTTCTTCACGTTGAAAAGGAACTCAACATGCAAGCAACGACGTTGGCTTGAGTTATTGAAAGATTACGACCACACTATTCAATACCATCTTGGAAAAGCGAACGTGGTAGTAGGTGACGCGTTGAGTAGAAGATCATATATGCAGGAATGAGTGCGATGATGTCAAGTATACGATAGAGCCAACTTTAATAGAAAAAGTTAAGGTTGCTTCAAGCCAGGCAATCGCGGGTGATGCGTATGAAGAAGAAAGTACAAGAAGGTGCTATTCGAAGCGAGAATTGATGAAGAAGGAATACTTGAGTCCTCCTGCACTTTGTGTCCCTAACGACTACGATTTGAAGTACAAGATTATGATGGAGGCACACAATACACCATTTGCAATCCATCTGGAAGTACCAAAATGTATCGTGATCTTGACATACATTTTAGTGGAACAATATGAAGAGAAAGATTGCAAAGTTTATCTCAATGTGTTTAACTTGTCAACGTGTAAAGCGAGATCATCTAGTACCTAAGGGTTAAGATTGCAACCACTTGAGATTACGAAATGGAAGTGGGAACACATTACCATGGATTTCATTACGGGTCTTCCTACGGTTTCTCAAGGCATTAATGCTATTTGGGTTATTGTTGATAGATTAACCAAGTCCGCTCATTTCTTGCCGACATCTTTGGAGACTTATTCCTTGAACGTCTTGCTAGTATATATGTAAATGAGATTGTGAGGTTGCATGGCATGCCAAGATCCATAGTTTCGGATCGTGACCCAAGATTCACTTCAAGATTTTGGGTTAGCTTGCAAAAAGCTATGGGCACGGATTTACAATTCAGTTCGGCATACAATCCTTAAAAGGATGGACAATCAGAGAGGACTATTCAAACTCTTGAAGATTTATTAAGACTCGTGTCCTAGACTTCAAAGGCGGTTGGGATAAGTATTTACCATTGGTGGAATTCTCCTACAACAACATTTATCGTGCAAGTATAGGTGTGGCTCCATTCAAAGCATTATATGGACGAAAATGTCGCTCTCCAGTATGTTGGGATGAGGTGGGTGAAGCAACATTGTTGGGACCCGAGTTGGTACGTATAACTATAAAAAAGATCCAAATGATTCGACAACGTATACAAACGGTACAAGATCGACAAAAGAGTTTTGCGGATCTTCATCGAAAGGACGTGGAATTTAGTATAGGGGATCATGTATTGTTACGAGTTGCTCCATGGAAGGGAGTTACAAGATTTGGGAAGAGAGGAAAGCTCAATCCACGATTTATTGGTCCATTTCAAATTCTTGACCGAAAGTAGGAAATGTAGCCTATAGACTCGCGTTACCTCCTCCGAGTATGTCTCGTGTTCATAATGTATTTCACATATATCTGCACTTCGTAAATATGTGAAAGACCCGAACCACATTATAGAGTTAGAACCGGACGAGATAGTGAAGACTTAACGTATGAGGAGGTACTGTCAAGATCTTGGATAGGAAGGAGCATATCCTACGCCAAGAAAGGTCATACCACAAGTTAAAGTTTTGTGGAGGAATCATGCTATAGAGGAAATGACCAGGAATTGGAAACGAAATGAAAGCGAGGTATCCTCACCTTTTGAAACACACAGTACGTCACGCCAATTTCGAGGACGAAATTTCATAAGGAGGGAGGTTGTAAGACCCCAACTTATTATTAATGAAATTTAATTTTGTCTATTTATTATTTTGAAATAGTAAGGGTTGATTTGATTAATGTGGATAGTTATGGATAAAATACGCAAACATTTCAAAATAAGCAAGTGGTTATAAAATATTCATTATTGTTGGGGAATATTCACTTGGTCATGGAATATTAAATCTTTGTCAGAATATTTGCAAATACTGACAGTAGCGACCATGTGGGCCCCATAACTAAAAGCGATGGAGGAAGAAAAGCGACAAGAATAAGTTGTTTAAAAATAACTGGCGTAATTGTTCACAAGATTATCTTTGTTAAAATACTCGATGGTTAAAACACAAGAGTATTACGGTCAGATTGCACCAATTATTGATTCTTACGTAAGAAGGCACTACTCAATAATTGTTACAGTAATTCTTATTCGATTATTTTATTTTATTGATTTAATAATTGTTGCGTTGATATTTTATATTGTTGTTGTTTCAATAATTGTTATTACATAGTATTTTTCATTATCAAGCAATGATTCATTTTATCTGAAAAATATTATTAGATAACATTATTGGCAATGTCTAGAAAACTCTGTCTAAGGAGAGGTTTGGTCACCTAAATTGCCAAGAAGGAGAAATTCTTATTAGAAAGCCCCTCTTTCTTAGGAAGCTGCACGGTTGTCGATATTGTGATTCTCGTAATATTATTTGTGAATAATTAATTATTGATTTATATGATGAGGAAAATATTAATTTTATGTGGATATAGATGGAGAAAAATTTTTAATGTGACAATTGTTGAAAATTAAAATTTTATCTTTTACGATAAAATAATTCATTTAAATATATTATTATATTTTAAAAATATAATAATGGTGATATTTTACAATGAATGTGGGATATATGAGTATATGTGGAGGAGAAGTATTTTGTTACCAAAAATATTTAAAGCATGTTTTATGTTTGATTGGACCCCATTTCTTGGTGAAATTTGATTATAGCTTTGTAAAATCGTCTGTTTGTGGATTTGGTCAATTTTTGTTTGGAATTTGGAAAAACTTTCTTCCGCAAAGTTGTAGAGAATTTAATTTCCTATAAAAAGTTGGGTGATTCAATTTTTACGACAAAAGGGCTATTTATTGTGAATTATTGAAGTTAGAAGTCTCAAAATAATTGATTTTGGAAGTTTAAAATATTTTTAATTACAAAAGCAGTTTTTCATTTTGAGGCCCTTATGTAACATGTGATAGAGGCTGAAATCAGTTGGAAGAAGTGTGGTATGAGATTTTGGAAAATATAATAATATTTAATAAATTTTCTACTTTGGTGTTCTAAGCATTTTCCTATAAATAGGGTGCTTAGGTTAGAATTGAAAATCACACCAGAAACTGAAGTTTTCTCTTTCTATATTATCGAGCGTATTCTTGTGAGTATTTTGAGTATATTTTGAGTATTGCTATACGATTATGAAAGTTCAAGTCATAGCCTTTATATCCGGTGTTTCAGCTAGAAGTACTGATCTTTCGAGGTAAGGGATATTATTTTTAATGATATTATTTATTCTAATATCATTATGCCGAAGTAGTGATCTAAACTTTTTAATCAAATTTGGAACTTTTAGTGTCGGGGTTACTATTCACGATACTCAGACTATTCACGATATATGGTACTATTCATTTAATACGGCACTATTATTAATGAAAAATGAAAATTTTCCTTTTCCTCCAAAATATCTATTCGGATACTAGCTTCGATTGTATCCATGTTTTGATCATTCTTGAATTTTACACCACTATGATTATTTTTGAGGTATTTTTGGACATGGATAAAACAAAGTACGAATCCTTAATCCTTAATCCTTGTCATTTTATTTCATTGGATTCGTTCTTTAAAAAATATTTTCATCATCCTCGGTCTTAAATGATGATATTATTGAATATCTTTGGCATGTAGTGCAAAAGATGAATGATTTTGATGAATATCTTTGGCCCAGAGCAAAGATGAAGCAGTGTTTAGATAAACATGACCAATGATGAATATCTTTGGCTCAGTAGCAAAGATGAATATTTGATTCCAAATATATATTGATTGATGTTACTGAGGATAAAAGATAGGCGATGAACTTTTAAATTCATACATAGAAGATAGTAGTTTGCATTCTCTACTTAACTCTTTTAATGAATTATTATTTTCCCTGCGAATATTGATTTAAAACTTGTTGTCTATTGTATTCTATTAGATTTTTCCCTATTGAAGACTAACGATAATTTGTTGTATATTATCTTAGTCATAATATTCTTTACTGGACTAGTTGAGCTCACCTTTTTCCTTTTTGTTCCATTTTTCTTCTCAGGAGCCGAGAATATAGCGAGTACAAGTTGGGGTATGGAATGAAGGTTCTAGAGAGAGTTGTTTAGTAGTCCTCACCATTTTTATAAAATAATGTATCAATAAATGTGATGAGGATTTATTTGAGTATAGATATTGTCTAGAAGATAATATTTGTATTCAAACTCACAGTTTACTGTTGTAATAATAAAGTTGTAGTTATTTCTGTACCATATATTGACAACTCAGAATTGGTGATGTATACCTATTTTGGGGGCGTCACATATAACACGTGCACTTTAGGTCTTTAAGTCTCTACAGTAGATGGTAGCATAACATAGAACATTAGGTCATGAATAATCATACATGGTTCTTAAAGAATCTTACCCTTCTTCTCAATCTAATTACGTATTAGATTTGTTATTATTGGTTACGGCTTTCCATTAGGTCATTCATACATTCATATGTAATTGATTTAACTTAACCCTAGGTGTTCATACTTAAGGCTTAATTATGTCTTAATAACATTTCATTAAGATCCTTATTTAATTGCTTATCAATTACTCTTCATGTTCAACTTGTAAACATTCTCTATTGTCTAGGTCATGAAGTGGCGTTATGGCGTACGCCATTATTAGACTTGTCTTGCCATGCTGCCACCTATCACCTGTTGTTGCTCAGAACCGGACTCGGTGTACTGCCATGAGTCTCTTTGTTAATGGTCGTATTACGGCTAGGCGAGTTTTCTGCATGAAGCTCCTTTCAGCTGCTGGCCGGCTAAATGATTGAGTCGTGTGCCATACGGACTCATGCTACAAAAATGTTTGACTGATTTTTCAAAAGTTGAGATTCCCGAACTCATAACTTTCTTTATTATAAGTCCGAATTGGCTCGTTCAAGAGCCTACGGTTCACAAATCACGTACTTTTTGCGTTGATGCAAGAATTTTATCTTTTTTATATCGTTTGCCAAAATTTCACCTATTAGTCAATTCTAACGAAAACGATAAACGTTCGTGAACGTTCAATGCTCGTTTCTTCGTTCTAAGTCGGAATCCAGCCATTTTTGAGTCCGCAACTCTATAATGCCAAACATGACTTGTCTCAATCGAAAACCAATGTTTACGACTTCAAACACAATATACGACTTCAATTCCGAGAATTTCACAAATTCGACGATTATCGTCCAATCGTGTAATTCCGGCAAAACTTCAATATTAAAGATATGAACATGGTTCTAAATAGATTCTAAACATCAAATGGTCATGTCAACCTACTTATTATAACAACTTATTTTCAAGTTTAATTTTGATTTATCCTTCCTGAGTTCATGACTTAATCAATGTATAACTACATTTTTCATTCCTTAGGACTTATTATTGATTTAAGTCCTTACACAATTGTTTTCACATCTTATCCATCATACTACTTTCATATGATCATTATATGACAAGTTTATCATAAGTTAATAACTTATTTAGGGTTAAGTTACTTACTCATAACTTTATTCGACTTAAGTCCACTTCTTAATCAATACTTATATGTTCTTAACATCTAAGTTCATAAGATTACACTTTTCTTATCAACCTACCATGATAGAGATGAAGATGTATTAGACAAGATTATTACCTTTGAAGATTACTTCTCTTGCTTTGGAAATCTAACAATGAAAGGTTTAAGCTTCAAAGTGCTTATTAGCTCTAACAATTAAGTTGCTTTTGTAAGGAAGTTGTTGGATGAAATAACAAACAACTAATGAATGAAAAGCTTGGTATTTATAGGCCTTCTAAAGTTAGGGCCTAATGGTCATTACGACATCCCACCTCCTCACTAACCTCCTTACTATTCACTACTTGCACACTAAGTAAACTTGGCCATTACTCTTAATTCTTGCCCACCACACAAAGGTCTTGGTCCCTACTTCACCCATGGGTTGCCCCATGGATCTTAATTAACTAATGGATCACCATTTTGGCTTAGGTAGAATTTGATTAACCAAATCTTTTTGTGCTAGTCTTCATTATAGTTTGGGCTTCACATTATTAACTACTTGGGCTTAACCTTAGTTTATCTTGGGCTTACCCCTTAAAGCTTATGGACTTGCACTTCATACATAATCCACAAATTTAATTCATTATAAATTAATACATAGCATTCTTGAATTAAGTCCGCATAAATATTACGTTTTCCATGCCTAGATTATTATTACATAATTCCTTTTGCCTCGATATTATAACGTTACGTATTCCCCGAAGCTCAAAAATAATTCCCTAGCGATAAACGGTGAATAGTGTTTTTCGTAAACTTTTTCGAAAAACTTTTATTTTTGTCTTGGAAATTCAAACACTTTAATTCTCTCACGTGGTTCGAATACTACGATATTCCAACATTTCTAGGTTATAGAACGCCAAACATCTTATTAACACATAAGAATAATAATTAATATTATTTTATTCATTAGAATTGTATTTACAAAATATTCAATTTTCTGGGGCGTTACATAGATGACTTGGAATATCCTATTCTCCATCTTCCTTTATTGTCTTACTAGGACAATACTTAATCTCCTACAGCACCTTCAATGCTAAGCATACTGAAAATACTTCATTTTCAGTCTAAACATTCCTATACCTTAGTATAGTCCATCAATTTACCACACTTTATGTGTTTAGGAACTTTCCACAACCATATGTGTTTATGAACTTATCTTCACAATATGTAATCCAAGAACAAATCAAGGACTATCCATACGCTTAGGGCTCAGAAACATAACATATAATTATGAGTCACAAACTTTTCATAAGTATGAGTTTCATGAACTCGCACCTATCTTAACATTCTCTACCTATCAAGTATATACATGAGAAAAGATTCACCTTCTCGTCATATACATCTTAATAAGCGTGACCAATTCCAACGATTATCATCAGTAATAAAGCGAAAGCGGATGTTACACCAAAGCACAAACCTACGCTTATAACAAAGGTTCATACAACTTCGGCCTATCACATGAGTCCTCAATTGAAATTTTACAAATTCTAATTTCCCTTTACTTAATACGAATTTTCTTTAATTCAAATTCTATCCTTTACAACTCAATCTGAGTTCTTCTTCCCGTACTACTTCGTAGTACCATTCATTCATAGCATTAGCTATAAATCATTCATCGTTTAACAGCTCATCTGTTACTACGATTTACTATGATCACGTGGTGATCTTCTTATCCTTCTCTCTACGATTATATTCTTAGGTACTCATACCTAAGATTTATAACCTATAGGCTTTGATACCAATCTGTAACGCCCCGAAATCCAGTCTATTCTCACACCCGGATTTCGTGCGTCACGGTTCCACTTCTTCACAGACATACATAATTATATAGCTAAATATAACAACATACATTCTCAAAACCCAGGTTCTAAACCCTCATAACCTTTTTCATTACCAATAATGATAATTACATTATTCTTTTCATCCTACACTAGTGACTTTCATCCGCCACCAAGGATACATAACTGTTCATTAAACTAGTTTATAGTTTAATTCTAACATTCTATATTACAAGTCTTCACTTGATCTTCACGCTCATTCATCTAATGAATGACACTTCTTCTGGATACCGATCAGCTTGATCTTTACGGGATCCTTAAGTTCTTTTTAACATCGTTCGCTGAAAATGTTTTTCACAAAGGTAATTACTATTGACGAAGGTAAATACTATTGACGAAGGTAATTACTATTCACAAAGGTAATTACTATTGACGAAGAGACTCTTAGATGATGACATATGGGCCCCCCATAAAATAATTAAACTTACCACAAACGTCTCATAACAGACTCTTTATATACATCAAGGATTGAATAAATATTACCACAAATCATTTTATTTTTAATCAACACATATTTAATCTTTCAACAATTATTAATCATTTATAACTTGTCGTCTCAATTAATAATATAACATATTATCTGAGATGATCTTTGTGACAATAATTGAATCAATAATATAAGAGATATGATGCAAAGAATTATCGTAGTAATAATTGAGTATAGCTAAGTGACTTCTCACGTAAGCATCAATAATCAATACTGCAGTGTGCTACTATGCAACCACGCATATTCTCAGATTACTTTTACCACGGGTAGTTCAGCGGTTTTAATCGTAACACCTCCTCCGTAGTTATTTTTATAGAAAGATAATTTTGTCGTTTTCTAACTACGACAATACTTCCGTTAATAGGGTCCACTAATGATTGAGCCGTCGTACGAATATTCCCCGACAAAAAGAATATTCCCCGACCAAACGAATATTTTATAACAACTTGCTTACTTTGCAAAATTTATAAATATTACCCACAACTATAACATTATATCAAATTTATTCCATAATATTAAAAAAATAATATTTATAGAAAATTCATCTTTATTTATAAAAGCTGGGGTCTTACAACCTCCCCTTCTTATGAAATTTCGCCCTCGAAATTAGGGTACGTACCTGGTATGTCGAAGAGGTAAGGATACCTTGATTTCATTTCAGATTCTAACTCTCAAGTCATTTCCTCAACATCGTGGTTCCTCCACAAAACTTTGACTTGAGGTATAACCTTGGAGCGTAGAATATGTTCCTTCTTATCCAAAATTTGAACAAGAACCTCTTCATACGTCAGATCTTCCGCTATTTCGTCCGGTTCTAACTCAATAATATGGTTCGGGTCTTTCACATATTTATGTAACATGGATATGTGAAAAACGTTATGAACACAAGACATATTTAGCGGTAAAGCGAAGTCTATAGGCCAGTTCCTACTCGATCGAGGATTAAAAATGGACCGATGAATCGAGGATTAAGTTTTCCTCTCTTTCCAAATCTTGTAACTCCTTTCCATGGAGCAACTCTTAACAACACATGATCTCCTATATCGAATTCCACGTCATTTCGATGAAGATCAAAGATAACTCTTTTGTCGATTTTGTGAGGTTTTTATACGTTGTCGGATCGTTTGAATCTTTTCTCGTAGTCATACGTATCAACTCCGGTCCCAACAACGTTGCTTCACCCACCTCATCCCAAAGATACCGAGAACGACACTTTCTTCCATACAACGCTTGAATGGAGCCATGCCAATACTTGCTTGATAAGCCGTTGTTGTAGGAAAACTCCACCAATGGTAAGAACTTGTCCCAACTCCCCTTAAAATCAAGGACACAGAGTCTTAATAGATCTTCAAGAGTTTGAATAGTCCTCTCCGACTTTCCGTCCGTCTCGAGGATGATATGCCGAAGCTAAATCGTGAAGTCCTGTGCCCATAGCTTTTTGCAAACTAACCCAAAATTGTGAAGTGAATCTTGGGTCTCGATCGGAAACTATGGATCTTTCAGATACCATGTAGTCTTACAATCTCGTTTATGTACATATGAGCAAGACGTTCAAGTGTATAAGTTTCTTCGTTTCGGTAAGAAATGAGCAGACTTGGTCAATCAATCAACAATGACCCAAATCGCATCAATGCCTTGAGAAACCTTAGGAAGGCCAAGAATTGAAATCCATGGTAATGTGCTCCCACTTCCATTCTCGGAATTTCAAGTGGTTGCAATGGACCTTTTGGTACTTGATGCTCCACTTTAACTCACGACAAGTTAGACACCTTAAGATAAACAGCGCTTCTCTCTCTTCATATTGCTCCACCAAAATGTATGACAAATATCATGATACATTTGGTACTCCCAGGATGGATTGCAAATGGTGTGTTATGCGCCTCCATCATGATATTATACTTTAAATCAAGGTCGTTAGGAACACAAAGTCTGGAGTTGACTCAAAGTATTCCTTCTTCATTGATTCTTGCTTCCGGTATAGCACCTTCTTGTACTTTCTTCCTCATACGCATCGACTCTCAGTGTCCAGTAGCTTGAGCAAATTTTTAACTTTATCGATTAAAGTAGGTTTTACTCAGATACTCGCTATCATCACATGCGTCCCTCAGAGTCTTTAACTCTATCTCCATCCTTTGCAAGTCACACAAAATGGGCCTTTGCGTTGACAATAACGCACTTCGTGCTTGCATATGATCTTCTACTCAATGCGTCACTACCACGTTCGCTTTTCCAGGATGGTATTGGATGGTATGATCATAATCTTTCAACAGTTCAATAATTATACGGTAAAGCTTGTCACCTACCTGTCGAGTTACAACATAAGGCCTACTGGGCAATTCAGAAACTTAATTTTGATCAAGCAGCTGCGGGTGAAAAGAGGCTACTTCAGTTGAATGAACTCGATGAATTTTGACTTCAAGCATACGAGAACTCTAAGTTATACAAAGAAAAAGTCAAGAAATGGCACAACAAGAAAATAATACAAAGAACGTTTGAGCCGGGGCAATCAGTCCTATTGTTCAACTCACGGTTGAGGTTGTTCCCAGGCAAGCTGAAATCAAGGTGGTCGGGTCCATTCACCATCAAAAGAGTTTTCTCACATGGCGCCATTGAACTCTACAGTAGAAACCCATTGGAGACTTTCAAGGTCAACGGTTGAAGCATTATTGGGGTGGCGAGTCCAATTGGGACGTCATCATAATCACACTGGCCGATGTGCCATAAGCAGAAAGTAGTCGGGCTGAACAACATAAAATCAAGAGATAATTGGTAGGCAACCCAATATTACTTTTAATTCTTAGTATTTTTAGTCATGACAGTTAGAATATTGGTTAGCCTAATTATGATACAATAAGATCATTAAGTAGTTATTAAGATGTATTTTTCTTGATAATCTCTTCACAATGCTTACAATGCTTAAAAGTTACTCACAATGATGGTTGCTGGTATTTCAGGTACTTGACAATATCATGAAGTGGAATTGGATGGAATGAATAAAACAAAACAGGGCCTCAAACCCAGTTAACAGAACCTACCGCCGCCAGGGCGAGCCCCTACACGCTTAACACCCCCGCTGGGGTGGGGGTCCAGAACATAAACTAGTGGATTCGACAGTTACATAAGTGTACATTACTTCCACTTCTTCCCCAATTGAAACCCCACTCACAAACACCTTTAACCCACTCTCCACCCACATTTTGGAAACTACATCTCCATCACTCCACTACATTAACATAGTTGCCCATTACTTCAATCCATTACTCTACCCCATATGTTTCTCCATAACACCATCTATATAAATTCATCCCTCTCAACCCAATTTAACCATATACATTCAACTCCAATTCCAAAAGCTACGAGTTCGGGTTATTCTTGAGGGGAGTTATATTGCACATGAGAGTAAGTTACTTATCTTCCAATTCTTCATCTTCTATCACCATAGTTGCCACAAAATCATCAAGTTTGGGGGAATAAATAGTGAGCACACCAAGTGTTCGACAGATTATATGTGACGCCCCCAAAATTATGTATACATCACCCATCTTGGGTCGCCAGATACATGGTACAGAATTCAAATACAACTTACTAATACAACTGTCGTGTACAATACGACAAAACATAAACTGTGAGTTTGAATACAAATATTATCTACTAGAGATTATACAAACTCAAAAGGAGTCCTCATTATAATTATTATCACACTATTTCACAGAATAGTGAGGACTACTAATGCTATCCTCTAGACCATCACTCCGTTCCCCGACTCGTCCCAGCTATATTCTCATTTCCTGAAGAGAACAGTGAAAGAAAGGGTGAGCTCAACTAGCCCAGTAAGAAATATTATGACTAAGATAATGCAGAATAAATTATTATTAGTCTCCAACAATGTTAAACTGATAAAATATAATAGACATCAAGTTTAACTACAGCGGAACAAGCAACCCATTAAAAGAGTCAAGTAGAAAATAAAATCTACTCTCTTTTATGATTAAAAGGTTTTTCATCATTGTTATCATTTGAGACTCGACAATAAATATTCCACATCATCGAATCACCTTACACTACTACGGCCGAGGATATTCTTTAGTATCACGACCACAATTATCCATGCACTATTTGTGGCAATGAGGGCTTTTACTACATCATTTGTAACTACGGGCGACGAGGATTACACATCCATGATTACATCGAATAATCCACGGTTATAATCATACCAAGTCCATCCATGTTTTACAGGCCACGAGATGACTTTCAAAAATATAAACACGAGGATGATGACAATGATATAAAATTCAATAAAACAAGTTCAAGAATTAAGTTATTCAGAACTAATAACGTCCAAATTGTCAACATGATCTTCGCTTTGTAAAGTAAAATTCAAGATTTCTCGAAGAATATTTCCATGAAAATATTTGGATGAAGCGCAAATATCAAGGATATTCCACTAATTTCATGGAGTATAGAAGTCAAAATTTTAACCAACCGAGAATAATAAGGAATGGAATAACAACGAAATCACCATGCATGCGGTGCTTTCAGATAAAAAAGTTATTCAAATGATTAATAATAATGGAACCAGTCGAGGAAAATCACACACCGATAGGATGTTCCAATGAGAATAATAAAGAATGAAATAATAAAGATTAACCAGTCCTAAAGGCGTAAAAGCTGTATGCGAGGATGTTCCAACGGAAAATAAAGATAGAATAATAAAAGCGAAACTCGGTCCAACAGATATAGCATGTATACAAGATGTTCCAATGAATAATAAAGACAGATTAATAGAAAGCGGAACCAGTCAGATTGATATAGCATGAACAGGATGTTCCAATGGAATAATAAAGATGAATAATAGAAGAATGTCACCACGTATAGGGTATTCCGTATATACAGGTTATTCCAACAGAATAATAAAGAAATAGAATAACAGAAGTTCTCTTCTTAAATACAAAAGAATAATATCCCTTACCGTAAAAGAAACTAGATAAAGGAAAAGAAAGTTAGTAGACTTCTCTTCTTATTTCTTTCTATAACTTTCTCTCTCTAGAATTCAGTGAATTCGTAAGAAAATAATGAAGGAATGAGCTTCTATTTATAGAAGGATGGAATGAATAGTAACTAATTCATGAAGCGGTCCAGATTAATTTACTTTTAATCTGGACGGTCCATATTTTCAAACAAAATCTTTTAAATAAAATATAATATATATATATATATATATATATATATATATATAATATGAGCTAAAAAGTCGGGGATGATTCCCATCCGTGAATCCATTTTGCAATCATTCTGCCCATTTTTCAAAACACACACACACACACACACACACACACATATATATATATATATATATATATATATATACTAATAAAGTGTATATATATAAGATTACCTTATATATACGTAACACATTTCTGCCACCCATTTTCATTTTTCTTCCCCCCCACCCCACACGTCATTTTCACACACATCCTTATCACACACAAATATTATATATACATACTGAATCATCTTCTACCAATTATTTTGAAAAACGGGTAAATGGGGGTCTATAAAATAAGCAAAATTGAGTTACTTCTCACGTAAGCATCAATAATCAATACTGTGTGCTACTATGCAACCACGCGTAGACATTGTATTTTTAACTTTGGTGTGTTTCAACAGTTAACGGTAAAACTTCCGCCGTTATTTTCATAAAGTATTTTTTGCGTTTTCTCAATCCGATAATAATTCGATTGTAGGGTCCACCAATGATTGTCTGCAGGTTGTATGAATATTCCCTGTTAAAACAAATATTCCCAGGACCAATCGAATATTATATAACAACTTGCGTACTTTGAAAAATTTATAAATATTACCCACAACTATAACATTATATCAATTTCACTCTATAATATTCAAAAATAATATTTATAGAAAATTCATCTCTATTCAAAAAGTTGGAGTTTTACAATCTCCCCTTCTTATGAAATTTCGCCCTCGAAATTAGAAGTGCGATACTGGTATATTGAAGAGGAAAGGATACCTTGATTTCATTTCAGATTCTAACTCCCAAGTCATTTCCTCAACATCGTGGTTTCTCTACAAAACTTTGACTTGAGGTATAACCTTGGAGCGTAGAATATGTTCCTCCTTATCCAAGATTTGAACAGGAACCTCTTCATACGTCAATTCTTCCGCTATTTCGTCTGGTTCTAACTTAATAATGTGGTTCGGGTTTTCCACATATTTACGTAACATGGATATGTGAAAAATGTTATGAACACGAGACATACTTGGCGGTAAAGCGAGTCTTTAGGCCACAGTTCCTACTTGATCAAGGATTAAAAATGGGCCGATGAATCGAGGATTGAGCTTTCCTCTCTTTCCAAATCTCGTAACTCTTTTTTCAATGGAGCAACACGTATCAACACATGATCTCCTATATCGAATTCCACGTCCTTTCGATGAAGATCATCATAACTCTTTTGTCGATCTTGTGAGGTTTTTATATGTTGTTGGATCGTTTGAATCTTTTCCGTAGTCATACGTACCAACTCCGATCCCAACAACGTTGCTTCACCCACCTCATCCCAAAGATATCGAGAAGCGACATTTTCTTCCATACAACGCTTGAATGGAGCCATGCCAATACTTGCTTGATAACTGTTGTTGTAGGAAAACTCCACCAATGGTAAGAACTTGTCCCAACTTCCCTTGAAATCAAGGACATAGAGTCTTAATAGATCTTTAAGAGTTTGAATAGTCCTCTCCGACTGTCCGTCCCTCTGAGGATGATATGCCGAGCTAAATCGTAAATCTGTGCCCATAGCTTTTTGCAAACTAACCTAAAATCGCGAAGTGAATCTTGGGTCTCGATCAGAAACTATGGATACTGGCATACCATGCAATCTTACAATCTCGTTTATGTACATACGAGCAAGACATTCAAGTGTGTAAGTTTCTCGTGTCGGTAAGAAATGAGCAGACTTGTTCAATCTATCAACAATGACCCAAATCGCATCTATACCTTGAGAAACCTTAGGAAGACCGGTAACGAAATCCATGGTAATGTGCTCCCACTTCCATTCTGGAATTTCTAGTGGTTGCAATGGACCTTTTGGTACTTGATGCTCTGCCTTGACTCGTTGACAAGTTAGACACCTTGAGATAAACAGCGCTATCTCTCTCTTCATATTGCTCCACCAAAATGTATGACGAAGATCACGATATATTTTGGTACTCCCAGGATGGATTGCAAATGGCGTGTTGTGCGCCTCCATCATGATTTTATACTTTAAATCAGGGTCGTTAGGAACACAAAGTCTGGAGTTGACTCGAAGTATTCCTTCTTCATCAATTCTTGCTTCCGGCATCGCACCTTCTTGCACTTTCTTCCTCATACGCATCAGCTCCGAATCTGTAATTTGAGCAGCTTTAATTTTATCAATTAAAGTTGGTTCTACTCGTATATTTTCCATCATCACGTGGGTCCCTGGAGTCTTTATCTCTATCTCCATCCTTTGCAAGTCATACAAAATGGGCCTTTGCGTTGACAATATTGCACTCGTACCCGCATATGATCTTCAACTCAATGCGTCAGCTATCACGTTCGCTTTTCCAAGATGGTATTGGATAGTATGATTATAATCTTTCAATAGTTCAAGCCAATGTCGTTGTCGCTTGTTGAGTTCCTTTTGAGTGAAGAAATATTTGAGGCTTTTATGATCCGTAAAGATCTCCACTTTCTCCCCATACAAGTAATGCCTCCAAATCTTTAGTGCGAAGACAACAACGCGCCAACTCTAGATCATGAGTAGGATAATTCCTCTCATATTCTTTGAGTTGTCGTGAGGCATAAAGCTATGACTTTCCCATGTTGCATGAGAACACATCCTAACCCTTTGCCCGAAGCATCATTGTAGATGACAAATCCCTCCGAACCAGATGGTATTGTCAGAACAGGTTCTGAAATGAGTCTCCTCTTGAGTTCTTGAAAACACTTCTCACATTCCTCGCTCCAACCGAACTTTGTATCTTTTCAAGTCAGCTGAGTTAGTGGAGTAGCGATTCAAAAAACCCTTCTACGAATCTCCGATAATAACCAGCTAAGCCGAGAAAGCTACGTACTTTGGTCACTAATTTAGGTTGCTCCCAGATTTAAATGGCTTCGATCTTTGCTGGGTCAACAGATATTCCACGACTTGATACCACGTGCCCAAGGAATGCTACTTCCTCAAGCCAGAACTCACATTTCTTCAACTTGGCATAAAGCTTATATTCACGAAGCTTTTGAAGTATCAGCCTCAAGTGTTGCTCATGATCTTCACAGGTTTTGGAATATATGAGGATGTCATCAATAAAGACGACCACAAAGTTATCCAAATATTCCTTGAATACTCGATTCATCATATCCATGAAGGCATCAGGAGCATTAGTCAATCCAAAGGACATGACTAGGAATTCATAATGCTCATACCGAGTTCTGAAAGCTGTCTTTGGAATGTCATCGGTTCTAATCTTCAATTGGTGATATCCGGAACGAAGATCAATCTTTGAAAAGAATTTGGCTCCTTGCATTTGGTCAAAACAGTAATCAATACGTGGCAATGGGTACCTATTTTTGATGGTGACATGATTCAACTCCCGATAATTAATACAAAGTCGCATACTCCCATCTTTCTTCTTAACGAATAGAACAGGAGCACCCCAAGGAGAAGTACTAGGACGAATAAAGCTAATGTATAACAATTCCTGCGCATTGAGTTTTTAACTCACGAAGTTCAATAGAGCCATTCGATATGGGGATTTAGAATTGGGTTTTGTCTTTGGGTTCAAGGTCAATACAAAATTCAATTTCACGCTCTGGGGTAGGCCAGAAGTTCTTACGGGAATACGTCGGAAATTCATTAACAATAGAAATATTATTCAAAACCGATTTATTTTTGTTTAGATCTCATGACATGAGCTAAGAAAGCTTGACATCCATTTTTCAATAAACGAATAGCTTTATGGCTTGAGATGATAGTGATTGATTTTAATGGTTTGGTTGCTTGAATTCGCATAATAGGTCGATTAGGAATATGAAAGCTAACAACCTTATTTAAAACAATCAATTTTTGCATGATGAGTAGTTAACCAATCAATCCCTAGAATTACATCAAATGCAAGTATTTTTAATGCAATAAGATCGACATGTAATGTGTGGGTACCAACTTGAACCAAACAAGACTTATAAACCGTGGATGTAATGAAGGTTTCTCCTAACGGAGTTTCCACAGATAAGTCAAAGTCTAATTTCTCCGGAGTCAAATTTAATCGTTGAACGCAAGTAGGAGAAATAAAAGAATTGGTAGAACCGGTATCAAATAAAGTATAGACTTCGCTAGAGTTTATGATAAGCTTACCCATGATGACCTCATTCGGGTTCCTTGCTTTACGGGAGGTCACAACAAACGCCTCCTTGCAATACCTGGCTTTGACTTTTTCCGGGATGACCTTTGGTGCCTCCATCCTAGTTGAATTTGTCTTGATGAACGACAAAAACGGGCTAAGTGACCTTCTCTTCCACAATTATAACATGATTTGGGCGACATCGCATAATTTAGACTAATGTGTCCCTCCCTCCGCTTTGAAGAAGCATATGATAGGTGGTCTTTCTCCTTCCTTAACAACAGGTCTTTGGTGCCGACGTCTTTCCATTATTGTTGAATCTCCTTTTCTTGAAATGTCCATTCTTATTGTTTTGGCCTTGATTACCCATCAAGTGGTTACCATTTACGCTTTGTTGATTCCCTCCACGCTTGTTGTCACCGCCGATGATGATCGCTCTCACCGGTATTATCATTTTTGCATTACCGCTCTTTTGGTCATATTGACTCGTTATCACGCTCCACCAATCGAGCCCTATTTACAACATCCGAATACAAACACGTTTACGAGAAATAAGATGTTGACGTATCTCCGGCTTCAAACCTCTTAAAAATATTCGCGTCATTCTCTCTTCATTATCCACCAAGTGAGACGCAAACCGGGATAACTCCGCAAATTTTGCCTCGTATTGCGACACGGTCATATTGTTTTGCTCCAATTTGATAAACTCCACCTCCTTCATGTGATGAATACTTTCGGGAAAGTATTTGTCGTTGAACAGCTCTTGGAACTTCTCCCAAGACATCTTTAGTACGGCAGGTTGAGTACGTTTTACCGATTCCCACCAAGAATCTACCTCTTCGGCTTAACATAAAAGTGGCAAAGGAACCTTTTGCTCTCTGAGCATCCCAAGACATCAAATATCTTAGTGATCTACTTTATCCATGCTTCCGCCATAAGTGGTTTTGGCTCTCCCTTAAACTCCGGTGGTCCCGACTCCTAGAAGCGCTTTTAGCGGTGACCGCCCGAGAGATTTCAAGTGTTTCCACCTACATTTTGGATGAGAGCTGCGCTCGTCATTGCTGTTGTTGCATGAATTGCATAAAGCCTCCGAACAATCCATCATTGATCATTTGGTCGATGTTGTTGTTTGGATGAGGATTGTCGCCTTCCTGATGCACATTCTCCTGATTATTGATATGTAGAGACTCAAAGGTCTCTTGTGCTCCATTGCTATTCTCAACATTTTGGATGTCATTTTTGAGATATTGCCACAAAACAAAGGTTAATTGACATGTAACATAATATCTCTAAACCCCGACCAACCAATTTAAATACAAAATAAATTTAAGTAGGTCATACTAGTGAAGGAATCCGATCTCTCCCTCCTAGTTCTAGTCTCACATCTTAGCAGGATCATATCCCTAAGCTTTGATACCAACCGTGACGCCCCAAAATTAGGTATACATCACCCATCTTTGGTCGCTTGATACATGGTATGTAATTCAAATACAACTTACTAATACAACTCTGTCAGTACAATACGACAAAACATAAACTATGAGTTTGAATACAAATATTATCTATTAGAGATTATACAAACTCAAAAGGAGTCCTCATTACAATTATTATCACACTATTTCACAGAATAGTGAGGACTACTAATGCTATCCTCTGGACCATCACTTCGTTCCCGACTCGTCCCAGCTATATTCTCATTTCTGAAGAGAACAGTGAAAGAAAGGGTGAGCTCAACTAGCCCAGTAAGAAATATTATGACTAAGATAATGTAGAATAAATTATCATTAGTCTCCAACAATGTTAAACTGATAAAATATAATAGACATCAAGTTTAATGCAGCAGTGAACAAGCAATCCATTAAAAGAGTCAAGTAGAAAATAAAATCTACTATCTTTTATGATTAAAAGGTTTTTCATCATCGCCATCATTTGAGACTCAAACTTAATAAATATTCCACATCATCGAATCACCCCGCATGCTACGACCAAGGATATTCTTTAGTATCGCGACCACAATTATCCATGCACTACGGGCCAAGAATATTTGTGTATTCATTAATGGTCATGATCATGCTAACAACTCGTCCATCAATGCACCACGGGCAATGAGGACTTTTACTACATCATTTGTAACATTACGTTCATGATTACAATTAGAATAATCCCTCGGTCATAATCATACCAAGTCCATCCATGCTTTACTGTGCCATGATGACTTTCAAAAATATAAACACGAGGATGATGACAATGATATAAAAATTCAATAAAACAAGTTCAAGAATTAAGTTATTCAGAACTAATAACGCCCAAATTGTCAACATGATACTTCTTTGTAGAGTAAAATTCAAGTTTTCTCGAGAAGAATATTTCCATGAAAATATTGGATGAAGCTTAAATATCAAGGATATTCCACTAATTTCATGGAGTATAGAAGTCAAAATTTTAACCAACCGAGAATAATAAGGAATGGAATAACAATGAAATCACCATGCATGCAAGGTACTTACATAGGCAAAAGTTATTCCAACGTAATAATAATAATGGAACCGAGTTAAGGGAAAATCACACAAGCATGGATGTTCCAAATGTAATAATAAAGAATGAAATAATAAAGAGGCGGAACCAGTCCCAAGGTAAAGCATGCGTAATAGGATGTTCCAACGGAAAATAACGATAGAAGAATAATAAAAGCGGAACCAGTCCGGCGTATAGCATGTAACATGATGTTCAAACGAAATAATAAAGACAGATTAATAGAAAGCGGAACTAGGTCCCCTACAGATAGCATGCATGAGGATGTTCAACGGAATAATAAAGACGAGAATAATAGAAGAATGTCACCACGTATAGGGTATTCACAGATACAAAGTTATTCCAATGAATAATAAAGAAATGGAATAATGTAAGTTCTCTTCTCAAATACAAAAGAATAATATCCCTTACCGTGAAAAAAAAACCGGATAAAGGAAAAGAAAGTTAGCAGACTTCTCTTCTTATTTCTTTCTATAACTTTCTCTCTCTAGAGTTCAGTGAATTCGTAAGAAAATAATGAAGGAATGAGCTTCTATTTATAGAAGAATGGAATGAATAGTAACTAATTCATGAACGGTCCAGATTAATTTACTTTTAATCGGACGGTCCATATTTAAAGCAAAATCTTTTAAATAAAATATAATATAATATATATATATATATATATATATATATATATATATATATATATATATATATATATATAACATGAGCTAAAAAGTTAGGGGATGATTCCATCCGTGAATCCATTTTGTAATCATTCTGCCCATTTTTCAAAACATATATATATATATATATAATACTAATAAAGTGTGTATATATAACATTACCTTATATATACGTAACACATTTCCGCCACCCATTTTCATTTTTCTTCCCCCCCACCCCACACGTCATTTTCACACACATCCTTATCACACACAAATACTATATATAATACTGAATCATCTTCTACCAATTATTTTGAAAAACGGGTAAATGGGGGTCCATAAAATAAGCAAAATTGAGTGACTTCTCACGTAAGCATTAATAATCAATACCGTGTGCTACTATGCAACCACGCGTATTACTGTACTTTTAACACCGGGTGTTTCAACAGTTAACGGTAAAACTTCCGCCGTTATTTTCATAAAGTATTTTTGTCGTTTTCTCAATCCGACAATAATTCCGTTGTGGGGTCCACCAATGATTGTCTTGGTTGCACGAATATTCCTATTAAAACGAATATTCCACGACTAATCGAATATTATATAACAACTTCTTGCGTACTTTGCAAAATTTATAAATATTACCCACAACTATAACATTATATCAATTTCACTCTATAATATTCAAAAATAATATTTATAGATAATTCATCTTTATTCAAAAGTTGGGGTTTTACAACCTCCCTTCTTATGAAATTTAGCCCTCGAAATTAGGGGTACGATACTGGTATATTGAAGAGGTAAGGATACCTTGATTTCATTTTGATTCTAACTCCCAAGTCATTTCCTCAACATCGTGGTTTCTCCACAAAACTTTGACTTGAGGTATAACCTTGGAGCGTAGAATATGTTCCTTCTTATCCAAGATTTGAACACGAACCTCTTCATACGTCAATTCTTCCGCTATTTCGCCCGGTTCTAACTCAATAATGTAGTTCGGGTCTTCCACATATTTACGTAACATGGATATGTGAAAATGTTATGAACACGAGACATACTTGGCGGTAAAGCGAGTCTATAGGCCATAGTTCCTACTCGATCAAGGATTAAAATGGGTAGATGAATCGAGGATTGAGCTTTCCTCTCTTTCCAAATCTCGTAACTCCTTTCCATGGAGCAACACGATCAACACATGATCTCCTATATCGAATTCCACGTCCTTTCGATGAAGATCAGCATAACTCTTTTGTCGATCTTGTGAGGTTTTTATACGTTGCTGGATCATTTGAATCTTTTCCGTAGTCATACGTACCAACTCCGAGGGCGATTTTCGCACTTTCCCGCTGTGTTTATTGATTTTCGTAGTCAATTGAGAACTTGGGTTTAAACCCTAATTATTTGTAAATCACATAGACATATAGTGGTTTAGGTAATGTGGGTGTTCATGTGTATTCTTTCAACTGTGGATTACTTGTGATTTATGTACGGTACATTGAGAGATGGCTATACTTTACTTTCATGTTCTTGACTAACAATCCGGTACAATTAGTTTGGATTAACATGAAATGTGTTGATTTGAATGAGTCAATAGATGAAATTGTGATCTCACGACTTCATTATCTAGTCTCACTCTAGGAATAGTTAGGTTTATTTAATTTCATAGTTTAAATATAAAATATCAAATCATTCGTTTAAATAAGACTGAAATGGTTATGGGCTAGTGCTTGGTGAACTTTATTAGTTAATTCTCTGTGAGAACGATACTTTACTTAATCTTTATTACTTGTTGATCGTGTATACTTGCACGTATATATTGATCGGTAAAATGACCAACAAGTTTTTGGCGTTGTTGCCGGGGAGAGTTACGGGGCACGCCACCTATTAAATCGAAGCTCTCGACGAGCTCTACAACTTTCATTCTTTGTAATTGAGAAATGATGGATGGATGAAGGCTGAAATTGGGTTGGGAGTGACAGCTATGCAAATGGCCATCCAAAACATTAAAGTCCGACGTCCATTGGTACAAAGGTCAGAACTCTAGCATCCGAACTCCGATTGGAATGATTCAAGATATTCCGAAAAGCTAAGAAGAAGCTCTACAACATATTCAAAGTTCCAAGCCAAGAACATGAAATGAACATGAAAGCCCAAATGATGTCCGGATTACTTTTCCTTGCGTTTTCATACCAATAGTCGCTCACATCATTCCCAAGCATATGATCTATAAAATGAACACGAAATACATGAAAAGTAACTAAGAAACATGAGTATAAACAACTAATTCAAGTAACAGATACCGGATAAGTAGGTATAAAACCTATTTAACAAATACCCCCAAACTTAAATCGTTACTTATCCCTAAGCAACACAACATAATGCAATCTACTTGCTATGCAAGCTACGCTACTATAATAGTGAATCCCCAGATTTCCAGCCATGTTAAGAATTTCAATAAGATATGCCTCAGAGAATTATCAAGATCCAAGAACAAAGCATCAAACTAAGCTACATGCATAATGACACACAATCAGATAATCCTCACCTGCTATAAAGATGTTGTGTGTGTGTGCGTTGTGTTCACAGATAAGCTTGACAAAGGTGAAGATTTCAAATGCTATACTATTTAAGAAAGAAAACTGAGGTTCAAATCAAGAACTATACATATAAATGAAACAACAACTATTCCAACACATCAGTACAAGCTAAGGTTCAACAATGGGTTTATTCTGCTTTATTTTTACTCATGAGGGCGATTTTCGCACTTTTCTGCGGTGTTTATTGATTTTCGTAGTCAATTGAGAACTTGGGCTTAAACCCTAATTATTTGTAAATCACATAGACATATAGTGGTTTAGGTAATATGGGTGTTCATGTGTATTCTATCAACTGTGGATTACACGTGATTTATGTATAGTACATTGAGAGATGACTATACTTTACTTTCGTGTTCTTGACTAACAATCCGGTACAATTAGTTTGGATTAACATGAAATGTGTTGATTTAAATGAGTCAATAGATGAAATTATGATCTCACGACTTCATTATCTAGTCTCACTCTAGGAATAGTTAGGTTTATTTAATTTCATAGTTTAAATATAAAATATCAAATCATTCGTTTAACTAAGACTAAAATGGTTATGGGCTAGTGCTTGGTGAACTTTATTAGTTAATTCTCCGTGAGAACTATACTTTACTTACTCTTTATTACTTGTTGACCGTGTATACTTGCACGTATATATTGATCGGTAAAATGACCAACAAGTTTTTGGCGCCGTTGCCGGTGAGAGTTATGGGGCATGCCACCTATTAAATCGAAGCTCTCGACGAGCTCTACAACTTTCATTCTTTGACAATTGAGAAATAATGGACGGATGAAGGCTGAAATTGGGTTGGGAGTGACAGCTATGCAAATGGCCATCCAAAACATTAAAGTTAGACGTCCATTGGTACAAAGGTCATAACTCTAGCATCCAAACTCCGATTGGAATGATTGAAGATGTTTCGAAAAGCTAAGAAGAAGCTCTACAACATATTCAAAGTTCCAAGCCAAGAACATGAAATGAACATGAAAGCCCAAATGATGTCCGGATTACTTTTCCTTGTGTTTTCATACAAATAGTCGCTCACATCGTTCCCAAGCTTATGATCTACAAAATGAACACGAAATGCATAAAAAGTAACTAAGAAAAAAGAGTATAAACAACTAATTCAAGTAACATATACCGGATAAGTAGGTATAAAACCTACTTATCAAATACCCCCAAACTTAAACCGTTACTTGTCCCCAAGCAACACAACATAATGCAATCTACATGCTATGCAAGCTACGCAACTATGACAATGAATCCCCAGATTTCCAGCCATTGAAGAATTTTAATAAGATATGCCTCAGTGAATTATCAAGATCCAAGAACAAAGCATCAAACTAAGCTACAGGCCTAATGACACACAATTAGATAATCCTCAACTGCTATAAAGATGTTGTGTGTGTGTGTGTTGTGTTCACAGATAAGCTTGACAAATGTGAAGATTTCACATGCTATACTGCTTAAGAAAGAAAACTGAGGTTCAAATCAAGAACTATACATATAAATGAAACAACAACTATTCCAACACATCAGTACAAGCTAAGGTTCAACAATGGGTTTATTCGCTTTTTTTTTTACTCATGAGGCGATTTTAGCACTTTCTGCAAGTGTTTATTGATTTTCCGTAGTCAATTGAGAACTTGGGCTTAAACCCTAATTATTTGTAAATCACATAGACATATAGTGGTTTAGGTAATGTGGGTGTTCATGTGTATTCTATCAACTGTGGATTACACGTGATTTATGTATAGTACATTGAGAGATGACTATACTTTACTATAGTGTTCTTGACTAACAATCCGGTACAATTAGTTTGGATTAACATGAAATGTGTTGATTTAAATGAGTCAATAGATGAAATTGTGATCTCACGACTTCATTATCTAGTCTCACTCTAGGTATAGTTAGGTTTATTTAATTTCATAGTTTAAATATAAAATATCAAATCATTCGTTTAACTAAGACTAAAATGGTTATGGGCTAGTGCTTGGTGAACTTTATTAGTTAATTCTCCATGAGAACGATACTTTACTTACTCTTTATTACTTGTTGACCGTATATACTTGCACACATATATTGATCGGTAAAACGACCAACAAGTTTTTGGCACCTTTGCCGGGGAGAGTTATGGGGCCTGCCACCTATCAAATTGAAGCTCTCGACGAGCTTTATAACTTTCATTATTTGAAAATTGAGAAATGATGTTCGGATGAAGGCTGAAATTGGGTTGGGAGTGATAGCTATGCAAATGGCCATCCAAAACATTAAAGTTCGACGTCCGTTGGTACGAAGGTCATAACTCTAGCATCCGAACTCCAATTGGATGATTCAAGATGTTCCAGAAAGCTAAGAAGAAGCTCTACAACATATTCAAAGTTCCAAGCCAAGAACATGAAATGAACATGAAAGCCCAAATGATGTCCGGATTACTTTTCCTTGCGTTTTCATACCAATAGTCTCTCACATCGTTCCCAAGCATATGATCTACAAAATGAACATGAAATGTATGAAAAGTAATTAAGAAACATGATTATAAGCAACTAATTCAAGTAACAGATACCGGATAAGTAGCTATAAAACCTACTTATCAAAGTCCTCAACGTACTATGAAAAGTACGGTATCATGACGTTATAAAATGTTTTGATGTGTTGCAAACGAATTTAAAGTAGTCTATGTGAATTGAGTTTACTAGACGAATGTTTCAAGTTGATGTCCAATTTATTGGTATGGTCTAAGCTATTTGATTTAGCTAGACAAATGGTATGTCATTTTTAGAAGAAAATCAAGCTTTCTTTGAAGAAGTTGTGCCAAGCCAAATTGTTGGTGCGGACTCTAATAATTAAGTCTGAGGTAAACATACCCGGAAATGGGGATATATGATAGGTTGATCACCTACGTATGGAAGAGGTAGTTTACTTTCTTTGTAATTGTAAACTGACCATTAAAGAAAGGTTTACGGTGAAATACTGTTCAACCTATTAAGAGTTCATGGTCGATTTGACCCCTCAGCAAAAGTATGAAATGTTTTAAATGAATTCTTATGTTCCTCGTTATTCATTCTTCTTCGTAATTCTTGATAAGTTATGGAATGTTTGAAAGATAAGAACTTTGAATAGAAGTTGAGAAGAAAAGTAAGCTAAAATTTTGAGGACGAAATTCGGTGAAGAAAGGGAGAATGTGAGGACCCAGGTATAGGTGTGGTTTTAAGAAATTCCGAGGACGGAATTTGTATAAGGAGGGTAGTGTGACAGCACGAGTAAAAACCGGATTGTCCAAAATTTAAGTTAAAGAATTAGTTATTAATAAAATGAATTTTTATTAATACTATTATGTGCTATGTGTTTATTAATCGTTCTATAACCTAGGATGATTATAAGTCGGGAGGATTCTGGCTACGAGCTAGACTGAACGAGTGAGAATTTTCAAGACGAAAATAAAACTTTTTTGGGAATAAAATATTTTTCTAGGAAAAAGACGAAATATGCACTATTCACCCGACAAAACCCTAAGGGTTAGGGTTTGAATAACCTAAGCCTTTTCGAGAGTTCGGTATGTTGAAATGATATTCCGTCAAAAGATTTGACTATAATATATTGTGAAAAGTTAAGTAAGTCGATAAAAGTTTTTCTTAAAAAACGTGCTGAAATCTGACAAAATAAAAATGACTAAAAGTATTGTTATATACTTTTCATTCGTTTAGCTACGTTAGGGGAAAACGTGAAGGAAAATGCTTAACGCCAAAAAGTGTATTTTAGTTTTTTGAAAATCCAAAGAATACATAAAAGTTAATCGGTAAAGGAAATACGAAATATCTAAAAATATTTGGATTCCGAGAATCACAATTTTTAAAGCTGTCGGACGAAACCTGAAAGACGGAACCACGAAGCTTCCAAGGGAAGCTACGTGAATAGTAAGGATGTGTATTGAGAAGGTGAGAATAGACCGGATTTCGGGGCGTTACAATACCCCTCTACAAGTATATAAAGTGATCAGCTTCATTATACCCTATATTATGCATAATATTTAAAAAGTGCTTGAATAGTAGAATATACGACCTAAAATGTTCCCTTTATATAAAAGGTTGTTCTTCTTAGTCTTTGAATCAGAATTTGATTTAACAACGAAATACAATGATTTCAATATCTAATCACTTCTCTTCTCTTCTCTCCTCAAACCTATCAAGTTTTCTTTTTCGATCTAGCCGAAATAATTGGCATCGATCTATCAATAATAATTTAATTCTCTTCTCGAACCTATCAAGTTCTAACAAATGTTAAATCTCAGCGTAACAATTAGCTAAGACATTTCTCAACACGATTTAACAATGATGTAATTTGGTGCATTTATTTGCAATCACTAATAGCTTCTACGGATGTAAATATCCAACAATATTTATTCTCCATGTATATTCTCAGAATCACTAATTCAATTTGAATTAATAAACATGCACTAACTACGAATAATCAACAAAAATTCTCAGACGTGGTCTAATCAACAAAAATTAACCACCATAATATTTAAAAGATATAACTCAAGGTTGAGTTAGGAAACTTGTCTTCTGCATTGATTACTGCTACCCAATATACTTATCTGCGTTCATAAGACCTATAATCACAATATCGGTCTTACAATTAGCACAATAATTCACAACACGTATCACTAAAATTTACAGTCAATACTACTCCTAGACACATTACCACATAGTCACATTAGTGTTTAAAAAACTATATAAACACTTATCAAGTCTAACTAGTTCGGTCTAGTTGGACTTCGGTCTCCTCTCGGTGTATTGGTCACCCTATTCCACAATTTACACATTGATTGTCAACTAAACTCGGTCTCAAAGCTTCAATATTATTTTAGATAAGTTATATATCGTTCATAATATTTTTCGAAAGCTTTTAGTAATTTAAAAACAATTATTATAATTTATAATAATTTTTCAAATCTTGGAATCATTTTTAAATGATTTAAATACTACTTAATTCCATCATCATTAATATTTAATAATATTAAAATATTAATGACATACTTATCAAAATATTAAAGTTATTATTAATAACTTAAAATAATTTTAAATCATCAATATTCTACTTGAATGATTTTTAAAATAATTAAAATCATTTTAAATTCTCACCATTAATATTTAAATATTAATGAAATTATTATCAAAATATTAAAAGTCATTAATTATAACTTAAAATATTTTAAATCACTTTTCTCATTTTTAAATGATTTTTAAATCAATAAAATCATATTTAACTCATTTATTTAATATAATATTTAAATAAATTTAATATCATTAATATTAATTTATTAATGAAAATTACTCAAAAATATTAAAAGTTACATTTTATACCTCAAAATATTTTTAAACACTTTATTCTTCTTTAAAATAATTTTTATAATATTAAAATCATTTTTATCTAATTTATTTAATACATTACTTAAATAAATTAAATACCATTAATATTCAAATAATTATAAATATTAATGAAAAATATATTAAATTATTAAAAGTTAATTTTCATAATTTAAAATAATTTTTAAAATAATTTTTGTAATTTTTAGAATTTATTTTCTATTTTTATTCAATTTCCAGAAAATCAGAAATTAAAATTAATTACATCAAAATCATTATAGCCTATGGCGGCGCTTTTTTCATCATTGTAGGTGTTCTTAACTTCAAGAACAACGACAACCCATTTTAATGAGGATCTAAGTTTGACCGACTTTAATTCTCGATTCAAAATCAGATTCGGGATAATTTAAGACTTTGATATTGTAGCATGTATGCAACACTACAATATCCAAATATCATTTTGGTCATAACACTTCACAACCAGGAGATCTAAGTCTCCAAATATGTTGTTAGAGGGCTCTTGGGTTTTCTTGGTTACCCAGAAACCTAGGCAGTCTCGAGTACCCACTTTAATGCTCGATAAACTTTAGGTTCTAATAATTGTTTTGTTGGTCTCATGGTCCCAGAATGTAGTACTCATGACAAGGAACATATATACATAACTAGCTCTGTCCAACTACATCAAAATCTCCAGATTCAGCTCAGTCAAACCTTGTCAGAGGGCTTGTTCATACGGTTTCTGGAAATTCCAGAAACTCAAAATCAGTCTCGGATGGCTACTTTAACCATCTCCTATATCGAACATAGTTGTTGTTTAAGGGGTTTTAAGCCATGGATTTATATTCCATCTACCAGGCTACAAAATGTATATAACAACATCCACATATAAAATAAAACTTGACAGTTATTGACATGGAAAAATCTTGTCAGACGCTGGAAACAAGTTTCTGGGTTTCCCATAAACTCTTGGTCATGCTCGGTCAACTCACTTTGACCAACAATATCTTGCAATCTGGACATGGAATAACTATGATTCCACTTCCAGATCACAGTCTTCATGTCAGACTACAAGTCTAAAACAGAAAGCAACCCAAATCAAAAACTGATAAGGATCAAGAGTCATTGACATATGGTTGTCAGAGCATTTTTCATGTTCTTGGGCAGTTTTTCAAAAACTCAGATTTAAGGCCTCTTGATGCTATAGATCTATGATGTATCATCATAGATCATCATAAAAAATCTTCTAACACTAATATAAACACATAAACATGAATTCTTTCTTAGCATACAAGATCAAACTATGAGTTAGGGTTTTACCTTCTCTTGTCCAATCTTTGATTCTAGCCTTTCTCCACTGATCTTGATGATCTAAAGGCTTGGTTAGTGACCGAAACACTTAGGGATTTCGTGGGTTTAGGTGAGAGAAAGAGTTGTTTCGTGTTAGATAGCTAATGAGCTAATTTTGTGAACTTTCTCTCTCCTAAATCATGTATATCTTAGATGCAATGAATCCATACTTGCTAGGTGGCACTTTGGATCAGATTTGGTAAGGATTTCCAGCAAATGGTCTTATCCCAAAGTGATGACTCACTAGATCTTGCAAATCTCTTTACTTAAAATCTAAGTAAAGGGTATTTTGGACATTGAACATGAAATTTTAATGGCATATATGTGATTGTCCAAACCCTTAGGGTTTAACCCTAAGGTTCTAACCCTTAGGTTTTGCAACTTTAGCTTCTAAGATTTTCTAAATTAGGGTTTAAAAAAAAATAAGATTTCAAAAATATAATTAGTGTTTCATAATTATTTTAACAGTTACTAACCACATTTAAGTTTACTAATCACATTAGGGCTTGGTAATTAGGATTTCATAATTAGGGTTTAGGATTCTTGAATTTAAAATTAGGGTTTCCCGGCTTTCAATTAGGGTTCATAACTATGCGTTAGGGTTTCTAGATCTGAGATTAGGGTTTCTAATCCCTTATTAGGGTTTACTAACATTGTACCCTACCCGATCAATCATTGATCAATAATTCTATACAGTACAAACATGTACTCATTAATACAATTATTTTAATTATATTTTCTATTGAATCCCTATGTGGACTTAGGGTTAGGGTTTCTATTCTCTATTAAGCACAACTCTACTTTTAAATCTCAATCAATACACAAATTAACTTATTCTCTAAACTCGTATCACATATTCTTAGTCCAATATTGATAATCAATATCAATACTTCATAAATAATATAAAAAAATTTATTCGAAAAATTTGTATTATTCGAAATCCGAGGTTATCACATTCACCCCTCCTTAAAAGGATTCCGTCCTCGGAATCACCGCTTCCTTACTCCCTACAATCTTTTAAAGTTGTATCATCAATTTAATCTTATCAACACAATATTCATTTGTGTCTCAACATTCTAACCTGTGATTTGAATCTATAAAAGAAAACAATTCACAACAATATATATCCAATATTTCTCGCGAAATTAAATTTCTAAGCGAAATCATTACCTGTCGCCATTTCCTGAACAACCACTGCATCTTGAGCCATCATATTAAATGTACGGGCTGTTGGTCTTCCTGGCTGTGCAGGTCCTCGAATTTCCAAGGTTCCACTATCGGGTCCCTTGTTGGCACTTTCCTTCTCCATATTTCTCTTCGGACAGTTCCAAACCAAATGATCAGTCGATCCACCCGCAAAACAACCTCGTATCTTCTTCGGACTGCGGAAATTGGGTGACATGTGTTCCTCTTGAGCACATTTATAGCAGACTCCCTTCTTCTTCAGACATACTCCTGAATGATTCTTTCCATAGGTAGCACATGGCTCCCCTCCTTTCTTATTCCCTTCTGTCTTGTTACCCGACTGGATAATCTCGCTCCACTTTCTCTTGTTTGGATTACTACCACCACTGCTTCCTCCTTCATTTGTCTTCTTTATCTTCTCCTGACTATATCTGGATGCAGCTTCGCTTCCCCCTTCAACAATAGTTGTTTTCTCTAACAAATTCGCGAACGTATTAATCTGCAATACAGCTACTTTATTGAATATACTTGGCTTTAATCCATTCTCAAACTTTTTCGCCTTCCGTAGCTCCGTATCCACCTGATGAGGTATGAATCTCGCTAACTCGTTGAATTTTGCAGCGTATTCTGATACCGACATATTCTCCTGCTTCAGTTCTAGAAATTTAACCTCCATCCGAGCTTGCATACTCGGTGACAAATAGTTCTCATATAATCGCATATTTATTCAAATAGCATATAGTACATTTAGTACTCAACATATACAACTATCCCTTCTTAATAATATTAGGATTAACAACACGACTTTACACAAAAAGTTATAATTCTCCGACTTTACACAGAAAGTTGCAATTCTCCAGCTTTACACAAAAAGTTGCACTTCTCCATTCACACATAACTATTCCCATTTCGTCAAACTTACCACACTTATGAGTTCAGGAACTTGCCACAATTATATGAGTGTATGAACTTATCTTAGTCAGACCTTGGCGTCCATTCGCTGAGGGGTTCAAAACATTTCATATAATTATGAGTCATGAACATACTATAAGTATGAGTTTTAAGAACAGACAAATTAATCTTAATCTTATATTCATATAGAAAATAAAGATTTCATTCATACACACACACACACACACACACACATATATATATATATATATATATGCTTACACATCATTCTCGATATTACAATCTTTAATATCACACACTACTACCAAAAGTTACTATCGCTTATACTTAAGTTGTCTACCTTCCACTCCCTTCACTAGTCTTCTTCTTACCGGGACACTTTCTAAATCCGTGACCCGTTCTCCCACATGAAAAAAACACTTTCTCATATTCGGCTTAAGACAATATAAAGAAATATGCCCTTCCTACTTACAATTGAAGCACACGTTCTTCCACATCCTGCATTCTCCCGCGTGCGTCTTTCCACACTTGCTTCTTTCATGTTCTTGGTTGTCAGAGCATTTTTCATGTTCGTGGGCAGTTTTTCAAAAACTCTTATTTAAGGCCTCTTGATGCTATAGATCTATGATGTATCATCATAGATCATCATAAAACATCTTCTAACAATAATATAAACACATAAACATGAATTTTTTCTTAGCATACAAGATCTAACTATGAGTTAGGGTTTTACCATCTCTTGTCCAATCTTTGATTCTAGCTTTTCTCCACTGATCTTGCTGATTTAAAGGCTTGGTTATTGACTGAAACACTTAGGGATTTTGTGGGTTTAGGTGAGAGAAAGAGTTGGTTGGTGTTAGATAGCTAATGAGCTTATTTTGTGAACTTTCTCTCTCTTAAATCATGTATAGCTTAGATGCAATGAATCCATACTTGCTAGGTCGCACTTTGGATTAGATTTGGTAAGGATTTCCACCACATGGTCTTATCACAAAGTGATGACTCAATAGATCTTGCAAATCTCTTAACTTAAAATCTAAGAAAAGGGTATTTTGGACATTGGACAAGAAATTTTAATGGCATATATGTAATTGTCCAAACCCTTAGGGTTTAACCCTAAGGTTCTAACCCTTAGGTTTTATAACTTTAGCTTCTAGGATTTTCTAAATTAGGGTTTAAAAAAAATAAGATTTCAAAAATATAATTAGTGTTTCCTACTTATATTAACTGTTACTAACCATATTTAAGTTTATTAATCACATTAAAGCTTGCTAATTAGTATTAAGGTTTCCTAATTAGGGTTTAGGATTCTCGAATTTAAAATCAGGGTTTCTCGACTTTCGATTAGGGTTCCTAACTGTGCGTTAGGATTTCTAGATCTGAGATTAGGGTTTCTAATCCCTTATTAGGGTTTACTAATATTGTTCCCTACCCAATCAATCATTGATCAATAATTCTATACAGTACAAACACGTACTCATTAATACAATTATTTTAATTGTATTTTCTATCGAATCACTATCCAGACTTAGGGTTAGGGTTTCTATTCTCTGTGAAGCACAACTCTACTCTTAATTCTCAATCAATACACAAATTGACTTATTCTCTAAACTCGTATCACATATTCTCAGCCTAATATTGATAATCAATATGAATACTTCGTAAATAATAATAAAAAAATTTATTCAAAAAATTCAAATTATTCGAAATCCCGGGTTATCACAAGAGCAAAAAGCCCCCGTGAATGAAAAAGAAAGCATGAGTACCCTATTTGAACCCCTAATGTTGGTGAATGTTTGATTTTAGTTAGAACTCGTCTATTTTAGAAACTTTTGAGTTTACTCTGTACGATTCCTGATAAGAGATTGGTTATGTATTAAATTTGAAGTAGTATCAGTTAGCATAGATGTTGATCACACACACACTATATCAGTAATGATGGTCTAAGATTCGAGGATTGATAAAGAGTTATTGATTGGTTTTGATATGAATTGTTGTAGTGTTGCTTGATTTCTCTGAGGCCGAAGGAATAATTTTGATTCTATAATACTGTTGGATTCGTAGACATTTAGATTAGATACATTACATATCATTGCATTGTATTGCATAACATGTTAGTTTGTTTTGTGCTCGAGGACTAGCACATTTTAAGTTTGGGGGATTTTGATAAGTGGGTTTTATACCCGCAAATCGGTTCCTAATTCAAGCTTAATCAATGTTAATTCCTTGTTTTCATGTTTGTTTTTACTTGTTTATTGTTATTTTGTGTGTAGGTTTGGTGGTGTGGAAAATGATCAAAAAGGGTTCAATTGTGGCAAGAAATGGAGAAAGTTGGAGCAAAACATGATCAGGAGTAAGAGCCTACCCCCGCCGGGGCGGGCCTTTTTATGCCTTACACCCCCGTCGGGGCGGGGTAGGGGTGGGGGGGTTTCAACTTAGATTACAGGATCTAAGCCCACCCAAGGGGATGGGGGTCCAAAAGCAAGCAGATCTATTTTGTTTCAAACACTGTTAGAACGTGAGTTTAAGTGTTTGTAATGCTTTGAGACTCTAAATGGCATGGGATTGCAATTAGAATGTGGGTGTAAACATATAATTACATCAAACAACAAGATTAAAGACACGGAAGGCAATTTTACGAAGTTAGAAAATAGATTTTGGAGCAAACATTGGAGTGAAGATAATTGATGGATTTTCAAATCAATTATAGATTAGGGCTAAGGTGAAGGGTGTTCTGAATTATTCTTCTTCTCTAGTCTTATATTTATAATTGGAAGGATGTTATTTTTAATTTATTCAATTGTTATTTCATTGATGATGAACTAAATTACTTTTTAGGCTTACGACGAATCTTTAAGTGGAACAATGGTTATGTAACTTTGATTTTCAGTTTAATAAGCTATTATTCAATTTATCTATATTAATTTGAGCTTGAATTTATGAATTGCCTGATCAATAATTCTTTGTGAACTTGTATGGATTCGAGAGAGGAAGTACGAGTTTAGACTTAGTTAATATGGCATGTGTTCTTGAATTTTGTGAATGAACAAAATCTTGATGAATGTTAGGGTAGAGATATGCTTGACATCGCATGTAATCAGATAAAGAACTTGAACTTAAACCTTCTTTAATTGTAATTCACATAGACATATAGTGAGTTAGTTGATTAAGGTGTTTAACTTGATTCTATCTAGTTTGTGGATTTAAGTTAATGCGGTATTAGTACATCGATAGGCGGCTAGTTCTACATACGTGTTCTTGATTAATAAACTGAGATAGTGAATTAAACTGGAATAAGGTGTAATATTCAGAGTGATGCTTAGAGTGAAGTCGTAAGCCTAATTCTCCAATATTTGTTTGAAATTTTAGTTTTTAGGATTTGTTAATTGTTTGTTGATTTTGATATTTTTAATACTTTTAGTTACAAACTGGAAATTGGTTAGTTTAATAAAATTAGGATTAATAGGAAATTGGTAATTGTGAGGGTTAATTTCTTACTAAAGTCTCTGTGGGAACGATACTCTACTTACTATTATATTACTTGTTGACCACGTATACTTGCGTGTTGTGCGTAATTAAATTTTACTCAACAACCCTTCGGGGGTTGTTTCCATAATTTCTTGTTTGGATGTACTTAGCAACAGCTTTAAGGGCAGCTAGGTCTTGAATCTTTCCTTACTTCAATCCCATCTCAGCCATCTCCCTATGTTTAATCATTTCAGAGAATAGTTTGCCAATACCAGCTAAGCTCTCTCATAGAAAGGAGCTTCTTGTATGTCTATGAAGGTCATCACCATCTCTGACTCATTCATAGAGGGAACAACTTGAGCAACAAGGCGCCTCCACCTTTGAGCATACTCTCTAAACGATTCATTGGTTTGTTTCCTAACTTTAGTAATTTGGTACCGGTCATGGGCCATTTGAGACTGGAAGCTGTACTGAGTGAGGAAGGAATGAGCTAGCTCCTCCCAGTTATGGATCTTGGAATTGTTTAATCTGGTATACCACTATCGGGCTTCTTCAGTCAGACTTTTCTGGAATAGCTGCATTCTAAGCTTCTCATCCTCTGTATAAGATCCGAGTTCTCCAATGAATACCTTCAAGTGTGTGTAAGGATCTCCTAACCCATCATACTTTCCAAAGTCAGGAGTCTTGAACTTCTCTTGATAATGCACACCAGGGAATATACAAAGGTCAACATATGAAACACTCCCACATGCTCTAATTCCTTTGATTGAACGGATGGTCTCTTCTATCTGAAGGACTTTCTTTCTGATATCTATGGCGTCTAGATCTTCTTTGAGATAGGTGGTATCATGAATTTTGTTGGTTGGATCAAACTGAAGCTCAGGTACTGGAATGGCTTTATCTGGACGTTGGGTTCCTCCTTGTGCAGAGGATTCAGCATGTACGGTTATCCTTGTACCATGAGTAGATTGGTGTAGATCTTTAAGAAGAATAGCCAAATCTGTGATTTGTTTACTTAATCCATCGAATTCTTCGTGAGAGACTGGATTAAGATTAGCTTGGTCAGATGAAGACATAATTGGATGTAGGCTCGAGGCCTTTTTGGACTTTGAACGGGTAATAGGTCCGATTGTTTCCCTGCTAAAAACTGACGTAGTTTAGTTTTAGGGAATGTATAAATGTTTACATGCTATATGATGTATCCGTTTTAGGAATATTATCCTGAAAAATGGAGGTTAGTTGTTTATAAAATAGGATAGCATGTAAATATTCGTGTACACATATATCTTCATATTTCTCATTACATGGAGATCAATTTGGAATGGAATTACAAGTAATTGACTTTACGAGTAATTTGAAATGAGAAAGCATGAAGAGACTTTCCTCCGCGTTTGGTTTATCAGAGGTTGACCAATCTTAGGCTACTCTTGCGGCTTTTTGGCATGAAGGTTCCCAAATCATCGCAATTTACTCGACGGGAAGTTAATCTGATCTTTCAACTAGAGCGAATTTAGGTGGTGCGTGCCCTGAGCCTCGTTGGAATTAGTCTTCCTACGAGTCCAGTAATCAAACACCGACAGGATAGCCTCTTGATAGAGGAACCACACAACATACATTCACATACAACGTGTCTCACCGTTTATGAAAATGATGACATATGCGAAGCACTAATCTCGTAAGCAGATATAGTGTAAAACATTAAGTACAGTAAGTAATGCATTCGTACACATCCAACAAATGTAAATGCAACATCCACACACAAGCATATAACAGTTTTGAAAATCTTGTAATAGCGGCTTAAGTCCTCTTACTGAGGTCCCCAACAGAGTCGCCACCTGTCGACGTCAGATTTTTATTTGTCCCTTTTTTGTTCCTGTCCTTTGGTGTTCTCATGTTAGGTGAGATTTGTTTGAAAAAACAAGTTGTCAAAAGGTCCGACATTTATATGTCGACGATTTGACTGTAAGAGTCGCCAGTTGGTTTTTTAAATGGTTTTACCAACACAACCGAGAAAAGGTTTGCACATTGACCCGATTGATGTGACCTTCATTTAGCTGAGTCCGTGAAATCGAGATTCATTAGGGTACAGGGACTTGGTTATGCAGAGGGAAGGTGTTAGGCACCCCCCAACATCCGTGTTGCCACAGTGACTGTAAAGACCGAGAAATTCGGATCTTATTGTAAAATGATTTTATTAAATTAAATAATAATAAAATCATATTCCATGTGTTATCAAGATGGTTGTCATTGTATAACCTATTGATGTTAGAATGTCGTAGTATTTGAGCTACGTGGATGAATTAAAATGTTTGAATTTCCAAGACGAAAATAAAAGTTTTTCGAGAAATTTTTTGAAAACACTATTCATCGGTATTTGCTCGGGATATAATTTTTAGTTTCCGAGAAATACATAATTATGAAATAACAAGGTAAGATGAATTATGGAATAAAAATCTAGTTATAGAAAAAGTAATAATTCGCTTGTGGACTTAATTTATAAACTTTAAGTAAGGCGAATTAGTAATGAATAAGTAATAATTGTAGGATACTTAGGTATTGTACAAAGTAATGAAAACGAGTATAATATGAGTTTGTATGAAGAATGAAACATTGTATATTTTCTATATGAATTAGAATACAAAAATAATACATAAACTATATGTATGTGTATTAAGTAATGCTAATGGACTTGTAAAGATTGATTGAATTAATATAAGTCCAAGTGAATTAAAGGGAGAGGCCCAATCATTAATGAATGAACAAACTAGGTTTATTAATGTAAAGCCCAAAGGATAATTTAATGAAAGCCCAAGAAGGAATCCATGAGTTGTAAGACCCATGGGGAAAACCATATTGATATGGTTACTGTGGTAACCAAGTATTGTGGTGACCAAGTAATGTGATGACCAAGTTAAATGAGTAATGACCAAGCAAAGGATAGGTTTTGTGCCTTGCAAGTAATGAATAGTAAGGAGGTGCATAAGGAGGTGGGATTATTTTAATGACCAATCTACCTTAACCTTGCAAGTTCTATAAATAGAGAAGGCTTACAAGCCATTTGTTACTTGTTCAATTAATCCAACACATCTAAAGTGCTTTAAGTGTTAGAGAGAATAAGCTACCAATAAGTCACTTTTATAAGTAAGAAGAAGAAGCAAGCTACTTTACCAAGACTTCAAAAAGTAAGACTTCTTCTCTAAATTATCTTCTATCTCTACTATGATAGGTTGATAAGAAATGGTGGAATTAAGGAACATGGATGTTAAGAAGCAAGAAGAATGTATAAGTTATGAACTTAAGCCACATAAGTTGGCAATAAGTCATTTGAACTTATAAAAGTTATAAACTTATTATAAGTTAACCTTGAATGTTAAGTATGAAAATATGAACTTGTGATGAGTTTAGTAAGAAAAGTGAATTAAGAACTTATATGATTATATGTATCATATATACCTAAGTAAAGTTATATGTGAAGAACATGTAAAGTATGATGATTAAGAAACTCAAATTGTCATAAGTCATGAATAATCAAATCTTAAGTAGTTTATAATTTGACAAGTTATAAGCTCATAAAGAATAAGTCAAAATCCAACAATGATTATAAGTTGTTGTAATAAGTAGGTTGAGATGTTCATATGATGAATGGAAGTCATTTGTAATGTTGAACAAATCATAAGAATGAAGAATTACTAGAATTTACATGATTGGACGATAAACGTCGAATTCGTAAAATTCTAGGAATGGAAGTCAAATTTTGTGTTGGATCACGAAACCATTGTTTTCCAATAGAGGCAAGTCATATTTGGCATTTAAGAGTTGCAGACTCGAAAATGACTGGATTCCAACTTAGAACGAAGAAACGAGCGTTGAATGTTCACGAACGTTTATCGTTTTCGTTAAAAATGAACCAATAGGTTAATTTTTAGCAAAAAAATCAAATAGATAAAATTCTTGAATGAACATGTAGATTACATAATTTGTGAATCGTAGGCTTTTGAACGAGCCAATTCGGACTTATAACGAAGAAGTTATGCGTCCGGGAAGTTCACAAAAATTTAAAACTGAATTTGTTTTTACGGTGCCTGAGTTGGTATGGCAGCCAACCCCTAGAAAAAAAATAACTGCATGGCATGAGCAGTTGTTCGAGCCTACTACTGAGAGTTCATTGCATGTAACTAACTATAATATAATATATGGCACGGGGCGCCATGTATGCATCCAAAATCCTCGGGGAGTGAAATGGCAGCTGACCCATTAAGTAAGGACTCATGGGCATAAATGGCCAAGTCCGGGATAGAATCTGATAAGCTCATGGCGCCCTAAAGACGAGATGTAAGTATATAAAATTTGGTGCTTGGCCTTGGTCTCGTAACAAATATAGTAATGAATGTTTCTAAGTATAAAGAAAAGAAAACTAATTGATTTAAAAGTAAACATAACTTAAGGAATGTAATGTAACATTGTTTAAACTTTGTTAAACCTTAAGGATGTGGTATAAAGGTTAAAATAACCTAGTCGAATATAAATGCAAGGATAAAGATAAACAGGAACGAATAGTAACTGAATCTAATACACAATTAGATTGAAATGAAAGGGTATGATATAGTCATATACATACTTGATTATATGTGACCTAATATAAGGCATTATGTGATCATGTATTGTTGAGACTTGAACGACTTGAACATAAAGTTAATATACCATAGCAGACGCTAAAGGCAAGTATTCTAACTCTTGTCTCAGTTCAATCTGAACAGGTTTTTGAGGTTCATGTATTCTTTCGCATGAATTGAGGTATGTTGAGGTTAAAGCCAATTCCTTTGGCTAGACTTGATGTATTGATAATCTATTCATTTATTATCAATTGTTGTTATCTTTTGTCAACTACTTGTTATGGTTTTCAAAAGAAGACTGAATTGTTAAACAAATGTTTTGTCGGTAAAACGACGTGCACGTGAGGTTGCCAAATGCTTAAGCGCGCACACGTTTAATGGATGTAGTGTTGATCAACATAGAGTACAATAGGTTGATCACCTAGAAGTGCTCGTAAGTAATATCGGGCTTACGGACTTGCTTCCGGGTTGTCCTTTTCCAATAAAGAATGAATACTCAAGGTCTCGTAGGAGTGAATATTTTACTAAATATTGTAATTATTGTAAAACATTTTGAAAGAAAAGATGAAGTGTTATTTTGAATTATCAATAGTACTTCATAACTATTGTTCAATTATTGAAGATATACGATTTGTATGTTTCAAGCATGTTGTTATTAAATTGTTATACTTGCTGAGCTAGTTATGTTCACTCTTGCTTGAACCATATAAATGCAAATTTAAGACCTGAGCGTCAGAAGGATCGAAAAAGGATAAGGGAAAAGCTAAGGCAGATTACTAAGCTGTCTTGTAATAGTATAAGTGTATTGTTGTAATGTAACTAATATTATGACCAAGAACCTTTGTAATGGTTATAGAACCTGGGAAATGTAAATATTACTTTGAATATATAGAAGTTATGTTCGTTATTTGAGACTTTTTAATTTAATGAATGTATGAATGTTATACAGTATAGCACCATCTGTCGGGTTGGAATATACCCGGATTTGGGGGCGCTACAGTGACCGCCACTTTTCAATTAAACTATTTTATGAATGTGTGTGTGTGTGTGTGGGTCAATGTGATGTTATTTGGAAGTAGTGTGAGGCCTCGTTCGCACCTATATACAAAGGGTTTGAATTTGTATAAAAATTCAGTTTTAAACAAGATATGGCAATAATGTTTTGTAAAAGAGGTTTTTTCAAACCCTTATGCTCAATAGTAATTAAGACCTTTTACACTTCCATTTTTATTAAATGTTCGGCTGGATTGCTTTTATTTTTCGAGATGCGAAGCATCTTCGAGAAAATAATGTAATAAGCAGTGCCGAACTCCTTATGGGCATGAGAGCCATCTAAGGAAATCCAAACACCATGAATAAATTTACAAGCTGCTTAAAGCTAAAAATGTCCATCACGGGAACCGAATCTAGATTCAGTAAACTGAATTTGTGATCACATGATTCCTAGGCTCACATGATGCTGCAATTTATATGAAAAGCACTAAGCAGTTATATATATAAAAGCTGTAAATATATATATACAGACATGATCAACCACCATAACGCGCCTCCTTGGGGGATCAGAAATGTATATATATAAAAGCGATAAATATATATATAGAGACATGATCAACCACCACGAAGCACCTCCATGGGGGATCAGAAATTTAAATAAAGCAATAAAAACATGATCAACCACAACGAAGCACCTCCATGGGGGATCAAAAAAGTAAAGAATGCTATAAAAGACGATCAACGAGTGCTATTTAAGGAGGAATGCTATTTAAGGGGAATGCTCTTGATCCTTGCTCAATATATATATATATATATATAAGTATTTATATATATATAAAAGCAATAAACCCTCCGAATATAAAATCAAGGCTGATCGAACAAAGTTCGACCATAGTTTATATATAAGTACACACACACACACATATATATATATAAGCAAATAAACGCTCAGGACGTGAGTCCAGGCTCAATCGAGGCATAACTCGATAATGTTAGTCCATATATATTAATATATAAATATATATATAATATATATAAGAACATAAAAGTTGTGGATCGAAGTGCAGGCATATATACGCAACACGACTCTCAACGTGAAGAACGGTGTGTGCAAAGATGAAGAGAAAGGCTTTAAGATGTGTAAGAAGGCTTATAGTGGACTGCCAAAGGAGATTTCAATGACTTTAAAGGGATGAACACTTGGCTTCCGCCGGTAAAAATATAGCAATATATAAGCTCACAAGTGTTTAAAATGAGAAAGCACTCAGTTTATAGTGTTTACAAAACAAATTGGACAGGGCTTCCTCGCCTTTTCTCTATACAAAATGGCTGCCCCAAGCCCTCTATTTATAGAGGGGTAGCCATGAGTATACCTATAATGGCGTGCAGATGCACTTGGCTACCCGGGTGCCCTGATTCTGCGGGTCCCGTCGTTTCGAAGTACGTGTATGCATGCAACGTGTTGTCCACTTTAACTTTTAGAACTTCAATCTGGACATCTGATCGAGGTATATAAGACCATCTACAACATCCTGTTATTGAGAGCTACACAATGACATGGGATTAGAGGTTTTACGAAGTCCGGAAGATGGGACCATGCACTAAGTCTTCAAGTTTCAATTTCTATCCGGTGTGTTGTCTTATGCAGTAGTCACTCGGGATTGGCGCTCTTTGTTTCTTATAGGACATTGCTATATAGAATGTATGTATATTGTTGTTGAGACAAGGCAATGTGGGTTTGGGATGGCAAAATGGAAATTCTACCCTTTACCGGGGTTGTCTCCGGTTAGAGCTGATTTAGCAGTCGTTGCTCAGGGTTATCTCTGAGATTGGACATCTGCAGGTGTTGACTTTCCTCAGTTTTATTTCTGAGATGTGCCTGACTTCCCGGGGTTATCTCCAGACTTGGTAGATGAGTGCCTCGGGGCTTTTGCCGAGTGTTTAAAGCTGTTTGTATAGGTTTAAAATAAGCATTTCTAGGGTCATCTCCAGAATTATAACTGCATGCCTCGGGGTTATCTTCGAGGTTGATACTATATTTCCAGGTGTTGTTTCTGGGACTAAGACTGAGTATCTCGGGGTTATCTCTGAGATGAAATGGTCTTCTCTTGTGTGATTTCCGGTATTTGAACTGCACACCTCGGGGTTATCTCTGAGGTTGAAACTAAAACTCTCGGTGTTGTTTCCGGGACTGAGGTTGAAACCTCCAGTGGTATTTCCAGGATTGAGCTGGATATCTCGGGGTTATCTCCGAGATGGAAATACTGAATATCCCAAGGTTGTATCCAGGATTGAAATGAGTTGTCTTCCAGGGTTATCTCTAAAAGACGATTCTGCCCTCCTGCAATGTTAGTAACAGGTATGCAAAAACTTTTGAGTGTCTACAATCCATAAAAACCTCAAGTTTCTGTTCCACCATATCAGAAAAGATGGACATCATACAACGCTGAAATGTTACAAGAGCATTACGTAGCCCGAAAGATCTTTTTCGGAAGGCAAAGGTTCTAGAAGGACATGTAAATATTGTTTTCTCTTAGTCTTGTGTTATTACAATTTGATTGTAACCCGAGTACCCATCCAGAAGACAATAGAATTCATGACCAGCGAGTCTATCGAGCATTTGGTCAATGAAGGTTAGAGGGAAGTGATCCTTGCAAGTGGACTTGTTCAGTTTCATATAGTCCATATATACCCTCCATCCAATAACCGTCCGTTTGGGAATAAGTTCATTGTTCTCATTAGGCACCACTATTATGCCGCCCTTCTTTGGTATACATTGTATTGGACTAACCCACGGACTATCAAAGATCGGCTAGATAGTGCCCACATCAAGCAACTTAATTATTTCCTTTCTGACCACCTCCTTCATGATGGGGTTCATCTGCCTCTAATGTTCAATTGAAGGCTTAGACCCCTCATCGAGGAAGATTTTGTGCATGCAAAAAGAGGGAATGATACCCTTTATATCTAAGATAGACCACCCCAAAGCTGTTTTGTACTATTTGAGAACTTGAAGGAGCTTCTCTTCCTGTGCCTCATCTAATAATGCAGAAACTATAACTGGCAAGGTGGATGATTCACCTAGATAGGCATACCGCAAATGGCTCGGCAATGGCTTTAGATCAAGCACAAGTGGTTCTATAATTAAGGGTTGTGACTGGGAGGTAGATGCTTCTTGTTCATTCAAAGATTCGAATTTTTGCTTGAACTGATTTGATCACGGGGGTTCATCCAAGCACTGAACATACTTGAGATGAGTAGGCTCTTCCATATTACTAGCACCAATCAAAGTGGCCTCAAGTGAGTCAAATAGGCAATTTTCAAAGAATACTTCTCGCACAGCTTTGTCAATCTCATTGACTCGGAAATAATCTTCAGAGGCACTGGGGTACTTTATAGACCTGAAGACATTGCAAGTTACTTCTTCGTCTTGTACTCTCATTGTGATTTCCCGATTCTTCACATCTATCAATGTCCTGCCCGTTGCTAGAAATGGTATGCCTAAGATAATAGGGAACTCCATATCCTCCTCGAAGTCTAGAACAATAAAATTAGTGGGGAAGATGAACTTGTCCACTTTGACAAGCACGTATTCAATAATCCCCTTCGGATAAGTGAGGGATCTATCGGCCAGCTGCAAAGTCACACTGGTAGGCTTGGCCTCATTCAACCTTAACTTCTTGTAGATAGATAGGGGCATCAGATTGATGCTAGCTACTAAGTCGCATATAGATTTTTCAATGAACTGATCCCCAATAGTGTATGGTATAGCGAAGCTCCCAGGGTCTTTCAACTTAGGTAGAAGCTTGTTCTATAGAATTGCACTACATTCCTCAGTAAGTTCCACTGTCTCATAGTCCCCCATTTTCCTTTTCTTGGACAAGATGTCCTTCATAAATTTCATATAGCTGGGCATTTGTTCCAGCGCCTCTGCAAACTGGATATTGATGTGACGTTTCTTAAAAAATCTTAGAATTTCGAGAATTATTTATCAAGCTTTTGTTTCTAAAGGCGTTGTGGAAATGGTAATAGTTGAACTACAGGACTAGGCTTGCTAATAGTCGGGGTTGGTATTGTGGTTTCCTCCTGCACATTCTCTTCTCCTCTAGACTTATCACAAATTGGCTCAACATTACTTTCCTCTACAACTTCCTATTGCACTGTCGAGGTCTCCCCTCCATTGTCATTCACTGTCTTGCCACTCCGGAGAGTGATTGCCTTGCATTACTCCTGCCCACCAATTTTGGGTTGACATCCGTGTTACTTGGCAAGGTGCCTGGAGGACGGCTATTCTAAGAAGTTGCTATTTGTCCCATTTGGACATCTAATTTCCGGATGGAAGCCTCTTGATTCCGGATGGACGCCTCTTGATTATTGCTCCTTGTTTCATTCTGAGCAATGTATCTCGAGAGGAGATCTTCCAAACTAGGTTTTCTGTCCTGAGTGGGGGTTGGTAAGAGCCGTGTGGATGTTGTTGGTGTTGATTCTGAGATTGAAAATCTGGAGGATTGGAATATGTTGGTCTGGCGGTAGAGGTTTGGGCTTGGTTGCTGTTATTGTTGCTCCGTGAGAAATTTGGATGATTTCTCAGTCCAGGGTGGTAGTGTGTGGGAAGATTGGAATTCTGATGCCGCCCGTAATTTGAGACAAACTAAACTGATTCAGGGCTAATGGGGCCTTCGATCAAGAAGGTGGTAACTCGCACATAATTCACATATTGACGCTTACACGCCGCCTTTGTTTGCACCCCCATAACGTCAAGTCTTTTAGGAAGAGTAGCAATTTGAGTAGACAATGCCGTAACGGTATAAACCTCATACACCCCCACCACTTTATGTGGTGCTTGCCTTTCATTAGGCCACTAATATTTCTTCACAGCCATGGTCTCCACGAAGTCATACCCTTCTGTAACAATCCAAAATTTTAAATTGTAATATTAAATATTTACTAAATTATATAAATATTTATTTGATGTGCTTATTGTTGAAATGGAAGAAATAAATATTTTATTGATGTGGTTATTATTAGTAAATATTTATGAATTAAATTTATTAGATAATATTCTAAATTAAATTAATTTATAATTTAGAGAGTTGTAATATAACATGAGATGTTATATTGTTGTGTTGAGTTAATAAATAAATAATATGTGATTATAAATTATAAACTAAATTATTTATTAAAATAATTAAAGTAGTTTTAAATGGGTTAGCCCAAACAAGGCCTAAAGATATTAAATCGTTATTTTAAAGACTTTTTGCCAAACAAAGCCTTATTGCTTTTGGATTTTCAAAGTTTGAATTATAATAATATAAATAATATAAATAAAATAAAATAAATAATAAATATAATAACATATACGTTATATGTAGTGGCGATATACTTAATTTATGAGTTAAGGCCATATCAGTTTTATTTTTGTTTTACGCATAAGGTTTTTCAGTTGGATTTTGGCCATTTGTTAGTATGAGGAAGAGAGAATTCAGAGAACTTGAGAGAGAATTTGAGAGAAATCTAAGAATTTCATAGCAACTTCTGTGTTAGTAAGGATTATCAAGCTAGTTGAAGGTATTATTCATAGCTTTAACATTATATATATATATATATATATATATATATATATATATACATATAAGTTTACAAAAAAATTTTTGTGTATTCTGTGAATTTCAAATTTGTTGAATTGTTGCTATACAATGGGTTACTTGTGATTATATGTGTTTATGATGACTAGAGTTTGTGTTTAAACAAGAATTGCTATGCTATTTACGGTTAAAAAGAAATAGAAGAATTAACAGTGTATGTTTTTTGTATATTTTCTCATATGGCTTATGTAAGTACCAAATTTAATGGTTAATTCGTATGCTAAACTGCAAATTGAGTTTTGATTATGCTAGTTCGTTATGAAACGAAGAGAACGTAATTTGAAAGAAGTAATTTGCACAAGAATTGTGTTTACAATGTTAATTTTTGTCTAAGGAACTCAAAAATGCAGTTTTCATATGAAAATAAGAAATTTGAGAAATTAAAATAGTTATAAGTGTTGTTAAATTGTTCTATGTTGATGAATATATTAGAAATCATGTTTATGATAGTTTTATATTTATTTTATATGTTAATTTCACTGTTTGGTGGGTGAAATTTGTGTTTGTTGGGCTAAAATTAGCTACTGTTCATAACTGTCTCTGCCTCACATCGTGCATCGGTAGCAATTGCTGTTTAGTGCTAAGGCTAAAATCACAAGTTGCTCAGCAGTCCTGCATGTGTATGGTGCAGCTGCGCCATACCCTTATTTGGGACAGTGACTTCTGATGATGCTGCAGTTTTGGGATAACAACATACTTTGGTCTAATGATGTGTTAGTATAATAAACATGTAATACTATAGTTAAAATAGAATCGTGCTATGTGGTTAGTAGTTTCAAAGTTTCAAAAGGTTAGTAAGTGATAAACGTGGTATATTAGAACTTTGTGAGCATGATGAATAGTAAACAGGTGTTGTGAAGATTAACACTTGTAATTTCTGATATTTGTATGGTAGCTTAAGACTTGTGCTAAAATAATATATCTAACTAGAAATGCGTGTTATGTTGGAACGTGAATGTTAGTATATCTAATAGATATTGTGGTTCTAACCCTATGTGTAGGTGAACGTGAGTTTAATATTATAGCTTACGCTTGAGGCAAGTTCTTTAACTCTACTTTTATAATAATTGTGCAAGTTTCTAAACTTATCTTTTTAAATTGGGCAAGTTCTCTAACTCAAACTCGAGTTGTTATTTTTCAAGCACGTTAGTGAATAATTATTGTTGATGATTCCACATCTAATATTATTATTGAATATTCGCATTATGAAAGTTTCTTAACTTCTTTCAATTCATGTATTGAACGCAAGTATCTTATCCTTAACTTGTTATTTTGCATGTAAGTTTCTAAATTCTGATGGACTAACATTGAACAAGTTTTATCGTTCAATTACTATTTATTATGCATGCTCAATACTCAATTCTAAATAAGATTTTAACCTTAGCTTAATATTGTTCAAGCCAGGTATGATATATTTTTCAATATTTATGCTATTAGATTATTCCTAAAGCATGACCTTAATTTACAATGTCGATTCAGTTATGATTATTCCATAGCATGCCATTATTAAGTTTTATTCAACTAATCCTTAGTTGATGATCGTTGAATTCTAAATTACCTAGAAACTTATCCAAACCAAACTTACTTTGGTGCGGACTTGTACTCTAAATGCTGAGATGAACAACCCTATTATTAAGGGATAACTTACGCATAGCATTGAAATATTTGTGCACAATACATTGTACGAAGGGCTGATCCCCCTAAGTACGTGGAGTCCTTATAGTCTTATGACTGTTAAAGTTTAAGTTGAAAGAGTTCTTATAACTGTGGACATGATTCGTGGTCATTAAACCCTCAGTTATATATTTCAGAATGTTAATAGAACATATCATTCAGTTCTATTGAGCCTATTATTTGGCAAATGTTGTAAAGTTTATCCATTATTATTTCAAGTGAGCTTTGTTTGCTCACTCTTGCCTATATAACTATTACAGCTAAGGATGAAAAGGTCGATGTACCTAGCACCAGTAAGTGAAAAGGAATGATGAACAAGTATTGAAGACTTGTAATATGTTGATGTTTTAACATACTTTATTTGAATTATTGTAATGAACTTATTTAAATTCCGCATTTGAATGATTGTGTTTAAACTCTTATCGAGTTTTTAGGAAGAATTAATAAAACATTTATGTGCTTATGTGTTTATAACATATGTGCTCGTGAGTGTCGAGTAGTAATGATTATTAATTAAAATTTAAAATTCTGTTGTCAGGATGACTAATGTCAGAGAATCCAGTCAGGCTAGGGAGGAAGGACCTCATATGCCTATAGAGGAGGAGCCTCGCGACATTCAGGTTGTTTTGGAACAACTATTGCCACGGGAGTCAGCCCCGTTGGTCACAGTGGTTGAAGATTAGGATGATGACGTGGAAACGGATGAGGAGGATCCCGTTGAGCAGCCAAAGTCAAATGAGGATAACGAGGACGACGATAAGGAGATTCCACTAACCTCGATAGCTGCCCGTATGTATGATGAAGTCTACGACCGAAACGTGGAACTTCAGGACACCATTGAGGAGTTACAAGAGATAGTAGCTGAGCAACAGGCCTCGATGGCATAGAAGGACAACGACATCCAGGATCGTGATGAACGACTGACTAATGTCGAGGAGAAGCTATTACACACTGAAGGAGTGAATGAACAAATGATCGAGGTGATCGCAGAACTGAAGAACAAGCTGAAGGAAGAAGCTACTAAGAGGGCAAGAGCTGAAGACGCATACGAGGAAGCTTATCAACGAACCGGGATAGCAGTAAAAGATGCACAAGCAAAGAGAATGAAGATGGGAGAGATGAATAATATATTCAACACCGTGATTAATCGAGCTCAAGATCGTGTCATGGGTTATCCAATTCAGTTCGAGACTCTGCCATCGTACGTGTTAGATCGCTGAACAATGTTCCCGGTTATGGAAGAAGAGCATCGCGAGGCTATGGAGTATCTTAGTAAGACATTATAGGGATGTATGCGATTAATAAAATGTTAAATAATGTGTAAATCCCTAGTGTTATGTAACCATGGGATATGATAATGATGATGTTGTCCTGTAACTTTTGTAGTTCAGGAAAGTAATATAAATAACAGTGATGCTATCGTTTTATATTTTCAAAGAGATTATGAATAAATAAAAGTAATTATTTCATTCAAAGTGCTATGTGTTATGTGATTATTTCTTTTTGGAGGCAAGTCATGTAGAAAGTACTTAAAGAAGTTGAGTAATAATCTAATGAGTGTATATTTTAACAGAAAATGCCTCCAAGATGTCAACCACCACGACAGAGAACCACTGAAGGAACCAATAACGACAATGTTGAAGCTAACCCCGTTCAACAACTAATAACGTTACTGACAGGAGCGTTGCAGAATCAACCATAGAACCAAGGTACAACATTTAAGGATTTCAAGGCGGTTGGACCACCTGAATTTCGTGGGTCCATAAATCCAGTCGAGGCACAGACCTGGATTATGGAGATAGAAAAGGTGTTTGATGTCGCTAGGGTAGGGGATGATCAGAAGGCTGCTTTTGAAACATTCATGTTGAAAACGGAGGCTAGTTATTGGTGGCAGGCCAATAAAACTTGAGAAAGGCCAGGGGTGATGACCTGGACAGGTTTAAGGAGATATTCTTTGAGACCTATTTCCCAGAGAGTTCGAAGAGTTAGCTAGAAGTGTAATTTTTAGAACTAAAGCAGGGAACGATGAAGGTGTCTGAGTATGCCGCGAAATTTAATGAGTTGGCGAGGTTTGCGCCATATCAAGTCAGCACGGACGAACGGAAGGCGAAGAGGTTTGAATAAGGACTGAAGCCCTGTTTATACAGTAGGGTCTCCCTATTCCAGTTAAAGATGTTTGCATCAGTGATGGAGAAGGAAATACTCGTTGAAGGTGGAGGCGAGGCAGTGACAAAGTTCAATCAAGAACAGAAAAAGAAGAAGAATGAGGTGGAGGTTAAGAATGGTAGAGGAGGTAGTCAAAATTGCAACAACAATTTTAAGAGGAAATGGAACGGGAATGTGGGTGCTGGAAACTAGCAGGGTAACCATCAAAATAAGAAGTTTGAATCATGTGCTACATGCGGGAAGTTTCACAAGGGTGTGTGCTTGACGGGGAAACGAGTATTCTTCAACTGTGGCTAGGAGGGTCACATCGCCCTAAATCGCACTCAACCTAAGAAGAACGTTTGCTTCACGCGCGGATCCAAGGATCACTTTTCTCATGAATGCCCTAAGAATAAGGCTAGAGAGACAGCAGGAAGCAAGGGAGGTAGCAGTGGAGGTACATGGGCCATTGCTGGACCAACAACATCAAACAAACCCACAACCAGGACCTTCAACATGACTATGAAAGATGCTGTCAAATCAAAAGATGTGGTGTCAAGTATAATCCCAATCAATGATATTGATGCTTATGTATTGTTTGATTCGGGTGTTACTTGCTCGTTTATATCTGATGAATTTTCCAAGAAGTTAGAAATACCTAGTGAAGAATTGAATTTTCCTTTAAACATAGAAATTACGAATAAAGAAGTAATTCCTGTTAGGTTCGTATACAAGAACTGTAGGGTAAATATTAAGGGGAATATCATGATGGTAGATTTAATTCCGATTAGACTTGGAGAGTTTAATGTTATTTTGGGAATAGATTGGCTGTTCAATTATGGAGCGGTAATTTATTGCCAAAAGAAATGTGTAAACCTTATGACTCTGTCAAATGTAATTTTCTATGGTAGCAAATCGCCTAGACAAATGAAATGTCTGACGATTATGCAGGCCAAGAAGTTATTGAGTCAAGGCTGTGTGGGTTATTTAGCTTACATAGTCGATACTTAGAAGAGGGGTGTGAAATTGGAAGATATACCAGTGGTTAGGGAGTTTGTAGATGTGTTTCCGAAGGATTTGCCAGGACTTCCACCAGATAGAGAGATTGAGTTCGTGGTCGACTTAGCGCCAGGAACAAAACCGATATCGAAGGCCCCGTATAGAATGGCTTCGGTAGAGAAGAAGGAACTGATGGTACAATTGCAAGAACTATTAAATAAGAAGTATATTCAACCAAGCGTATCACCGTGGGGAGCGCCGATGTTATTCATGAAGAAGAAGGATTAGTCAATGCGTCTTTGCATTGATTATAGGGAATTGAACAAAGTCACTATTAAAAACAAATATCCGTTGCCAAGAATAGATTACTTGTTTGATCAATTGAAAGGTGCTAAATACTTCTCGAAAATAGATTTGAGAAGTGGATATCACCAATTGAAAGTGAGGAAGGAGGATATACCTAGAACGACATTCCGAACTTTGTATGGACATTACGAGTTTCTAGTGATGTCTTTTGGTTTGACCAATTCCCCTGCTGCATTCATGGATTTGATGAACATGGTGTTTAAACCATTTTTAGACAAGTTTGTAGTGGTATTTATCGACGACATTTTGGTGTATTCAAAAACTCAAGATGAACACATGGAACACTTATGTTTGATGTTGAAAATACTAAGAAAGGAAAAATTATATGCAAAATTCTCTAAGTGCGAATTTTGGTTAGATCGTGTACAATTTCTTGGGCACATGATTGACAAGGATGGGATTTCAGTAGATCCATCAAAAGTGGAAGCTGTAATAAATTGGGAACAACCAAGAACACCGTCGGAAGTGAGGAGTTTCTTGGGACTGGCTGGTTATATAGAAGATTTATTTAAGATTTTTTCAAGATAGCCACTCCGCTAACAAATTTGACAAGGAAATCGGTAAAATTTGTTTGGACGGAGAAATATGAAGAGAGTTTTCAAGATTTGAAGAAGAAATTAAGTGTGGCACCAATATTGTCATTACCAGATAATACAGGAAACTTTGTGGTGTATAGTGATGCCTCATAAAAAGGGTTGGGTTGTGTTCTTATGCAGAATGACAAAGTTATTGCGTATGCATCTGGACAACTGAAGGATTATGAGAAAGGTTATCCGACTCATGATTTAGAATTGGTTGCAGTAGTATTTTCTCTGAAGATATGGAGATACTATCTTTATGGAGAAAAATGTTAGATCTACACAGACCATAAAAGTCTTAAGTATATTTTAACACAGAAGGACCTGAACACGCGTCAAAGAAGATGGATGGAATTGATAAAAGATTACGATTGTGAGATCTTTTATCATCCAGGCAAAGCGAATGTGGTTGCAGATGCTTTAAGCAGAAAAGGTCAAGAAAAGTTGATGTTGTTAACAAACCAGGAAGAGCTTATTTCAGAAATGGCAAGGCTAGAGTTGGAAATCAAATTTCCAAAAGAAACCGACGAATAATTATACTAGATAGAAGCTAGTCCAACTTTAGTAGACAAAGTGAAGAATATGAAACAATCAAAGAGAAAGTGGTTAAGGGTAGTGATGTAAAATACAAGATCGATACTGAAGGGTTACTGAGGTTCGAGGGAAGAATTTGGGTTCCAGCAGTACCTGAGATTAAAGACAAAATCTTAACAGACGCTTATAGCTCAAGATATTCAATTAATCTAGGAAGTACAAAAATGTATTAAGATTTGCGACGACATTTTTGGTGGCCAAATATGAAAAGGGACGTTGTAGAATGCGTTGCAAGGTGCTTGACATGTCAGAGAGTGAAGGTCGAACATCAAAGACCAAGCGGATTGCTTCAACCACTGGAAATATCGGAATGGAAGTGGGAGCATATCACAATGGACTTTTTGGTAGGTCTTTCAACAACTCGGAAAGGGTACGATGCGATTTGGGTGGTGGTGGATAGATTAACGAAATTAGCACATTTTTTGCCAATAAAGATTAAGTTCAATCTTGATAAGTTGGTAAGAGTGTACGTTAAAGAGATCGTCTCCAGACATGGAGTGCCAATATCAATTGTGTCAGATAGAGATCTGCGATTCACGTCAAATTTTTGGAAGAAACTACAAGAGTGTTTGGGAACACAATTGCGAATTAGCACGACATACCATCCACAAACAGATGGCCAAAGCGAACTAACAATCCAAACGTTGGAAGATATGCTTAGAACGTGCATCATGGATTTTAAAGGTAACTGGGACGATCATTTACCGTTGGTAGAATTCAGCTATAATAACAGTTACCAGGCAAGCATCGGCATGCCGCCTTATGAAGCATTATACGACAAGAAGTACAGAACTCCACTGTGCTGGGATGAAGTTGGTGAACGTCAACTATTAGGACCAGAACTTGTTTAACGAACTGCTGAGGTTGTCAAACTCATAAGAACATGATTGGTAGCTGCTCAAGACATACCGAAGAAATATGCTGATCAACACATGCAGAATCGCGAATTTGAAGTAGGAAATTTCGTTTTCCTAAAAGTTTCTCCTTGGAAGGGGAAAATTTGTTTTGGCAAGAAAGGAAAGCTCAGCCCAAGTTTTATTGGACCTTTCGAGATACTACGAAGAGTGGGAGAAGTGGCTTACGATGTAGCTTTACCTCCAGAATTAGAACATGTGCACAACTTTTTTCATGTGTCGGTGTTGCGACCTTATAAACCCGATTACAAACATGTGATTGAGTATGAACCATTGCAGTTTAGTAAAGATTTATCTTATGAAAAGATTCCTATCCAGATAGTCGACATGAAACAACAAGTTCTCATGAATAAAGTGATACCTTTAGTGAAGGTGATATGGAGGAACCACAACGTCGAAGAGGCTACGTGGGAACTCAAAGCTGAAATGATGAAGAATTACCCTTAGTTATTTGTTTAGTCTGTATCTTCGATTTTGGGGACAAAATCTTTGTAAGAAGGGAAGAATGTGACAATTTGATTGTTTGAGTTCTGATTTTGGGGACATAATCCTTGTAAGAAGGGAATGATGTAACAATCCAAAATTTTAAATTGTAATATTAAATATTTATTGAATTATATAAATATTTATTTGATGTGTTTATTGTTGAAATAGAAGAAATAAATATTTTATTGATGTGGTTATTATTAGTAAATATTTATGAATTAAATTTATTAGATAATATTTTAAATTAAATTAATTTATAATTTAGAGAGTTGTAATATAACATGAGATGTTATATTGTTGTGTTGAGTTAATAAATAAATAATATATGATTATTAATTATAAACTAAATTGTTTATTAAAATAATTAAAGTAGTTTTAAATGGGTTAACCCAAACAAGGCGTAAAGATATTAAATCTTTATTTTAAAGACTTTTTGCCAAACAAAGCCTTATGGCTTTTGGATTTTCAAATTTTGAATTATAATAATATAAATAAAATAAATTAAGTAATAAATATAATAACATATACGTTATATGTAGTAACTGATATACTTAATTTGTGAGTTAAGAACATATCAATTTTGTTTTTGTTTTACATATAAGGTTTTTCAGTTGGGTTTTGGCCATTTGTTAGTCTGAGGAAGAGAGAATTCAGTGAACTTGAGAGAGAATTTGAAAGAAACCTAAGAATTTTATAGTAACTTCAGTATTGGTAAGGATTATCAAGCTAATTAAAGGTATTATTCATAGCTTTAACATTATATATATATATATGAGTTTACAACAAAATTTTGTGTATTCTGTGAATTTTAAATTTGTTGAATTATTGCTATATAATGGGTTACTTGTGATTATATGTGTTTATGATGACTAGAATTTGTGTTTAAAAAAGAATTGCTATGCTATTTACGGTTAAAAAGAAGAGAAGAATTAACAGTGTATGTTTTATGTATATTTTCTCATATGGCTTATGTAAGTACCAAATTTAGTGGTTAATTCGTATGCTAAACTGCAAATTGAGTTATGACTATGCTAGTTTGTTAAGAAACGAAGAGAACGTAATTTGAAAGAAGTAATTTGGACAAGAATTGTGTTTACAGTGTTGATTTTTTTCTAAGGAATTCAAAAATGGAGTTTTCATATGAAAATGAGAAATTTGAGAAATTAAAATAGTTAAAAGTGTTGTTAAATTGTTCTAGGTTGATGAATATGTTAGCAATCAAGTTTATAATAGTTTTATATTTATTTTATATGTTAATTTCACTGTTTGGTGGGTCAAATTCGTGTTTGTTGGGCTAAAGTTGGCTACTGTTCATAGTTGTCTCTACCTGCAATCGTGCACCGGTCTTGCACTCTGTTTGGTCTTAAGGCTAAAAACTTCTGTGACTCACGCCGAATGCTGTATTGCTTGCAGTCCCAGAACTGTATGTCTGGTTGTATGTTGCCCATACCTACGATTGGGGACGTTGACTTCAATTTCTTCTTTGTAGTTTTGGGATAGCAACATACTTTGGTCTAATGATGTTTTAGTATAATAAACATGTAATAATATAGTTAAAACAGAATCGTGCTATGTGGTTAGTAGTTCCAAAGTTTCAAATGGTTAGTAAGTGATGAACGTGGTATATTAGAACTTAGTGAGCATGATGAATAGTAAACAAATGTTATGAAGATTAACACTTGTAATTTTTGATATTTGTATGGTAGCTTAAGACTTGTGTTAAAATAATAAGTCTAACTAGAAATGTGTGTTATGTTGGAATGTGAATGTTAGTATATCTAATAGGTATTGTGGTTCTAACCCTATGTGTAGGTGAACGTGAGTTTAATATTATAGCTTACGCTCGAGGCAAGTTCTTTAACTCTACTTTCATAATAATTGTGCAAGTTTCTAAACTTATCTTTTTACATTGGGAAAGTTCTCTAACTCAAACTCGAGTTGTTATTTTTCAAGCACGTTAGTGGATAATTATTGTTGATGATTCCACATCTAATATTATTATTGAATATTCGCATTATGCAAGTTTCTTAACTTCTTTCAATTCGTGTATTGAACACAAGTATCTTATCCTTGACTTGTTATTTAGTATGCAAGTTTCTAAATTCTGATGGACTAACGTTGAACAAGTTTTATCGTTCAATTACTATTTATTATGCATGCTCAATACTCAATTCTAAATAAGATTTTAACCTTAGCTTAATGTTGTTCAAGCAAGGTATGTTATATTATTCAATATTTATGCTATTAGATTATTCATAAAGCATGACCTTAATTTACAATGTCGATTCAGTTATGATTATTCCATATCATAACGTTATTAAGTTTTATTCAACTAATCCTTAGTTGATGACCGTTGAATTCTAAATTACCTTGAAACTTATCCAAACCAAACTTACTTTGGTGCGGACTTTTACTCTAAATGCTGAGATGAACAACCCTATTATTGGGGATAACTTTACATAGCGTTGAAATGTTTGTGCACAATACATTGTATGCAAAGAAGGGGCTGATCCCCTAAATGCATTGGAGTCCTTATAGTCTTATGACTGTTAAAGTTTAAGTTGAAAGAGTACTTATAACTATGGACATGGTTCGTGGTCATTAGACCCTCAGTTATATATTTTAGAATGTTAATAGAACATATCATTCAGTTTTATTGAGCCTATTATTTGGCAAATGTTGTAAAGTTTATCCATTATTATTTCAAGTGAGCTTTGTTTGCTCACTCTTGCTTATATAACTATTACAGCTAAGGATGAGAAGGTCGATGTACCTAGCACTAGTAAGGGAAAAGGAAAGATGAACAAGTATTGAAGACTTGTAATATGTTGGTGTTTTAACAGAATTTATTTGAATTATTTTAATGAACTTATTTAAATTCCGCATTTGAATGATTGTGTTTATAGGTTAGATAACCTGAGAGATTTTATTAATGTAATCCTTTAAGGGAAGGTTTATTATTCAATTTTTATTATGATTGGGTAGTTAGATATGAATGTTTTGATTAAGTGAACGCCAAATCTTGTGGTAATGAAGTACCAGGATTAGGGGGTGTCACACCTTCAACATGGTTCTTCGACATAACGGCCCCACCAGATGCGGCATCAATACTCGAACGAGTATAATCAGATAATCCTCTTATTCTCCATTGTCACGGGCTTGAACATGGACATCGGAGTTCTCATACACGAGTCGATCATGAAGGCGATCAAGAGCACCGTCGCTGCGGGACTCCTACATCCATTGTTGATCACCCCGCTGTGCAAGAGGGCAGGTATCCATTGGGGCCCAAAATATATAGCTCTATCGCCCATGTCCGTCATTGACCATCAAATGATCTCGCGCTTTAATGTGTGGGAAGGGGCAGAGTCTCATGTCAGAGGCGAAGGCTATAGGCCACCTACCGAGCCACCTCCTATAGCTGAGCTCGAGCCATCGCAGCCACCAGATGCAAGCCCAGCTTCACAGGGACTACTGATAGATATTATGGCATCCCTCACCCTACTATATCAAAAACATGATGTCGAGGCGCAGAGGCACATTGCAGTAGTGACATAGAGGCAGGACATTGCTATGCAGTATCAGGTTGAGCTGGTCAACACGATGCAGAGTATATACACCGTGTACAGTGGCGAGGATGCTGATTTCACGCCATTCCAATTCCCAGAACCTCCTGTCTTCCCACCATACCCTCCACCATCACCGCCCGCTGAAGCTGATGAGGACGATGACACTGCTGAGTGAGCGATCTTTAGGGAAGCCCTCTTGTATCGATTGATATAAGTTTAGCAATGAGGGCATTGCTCACCTTAAGTTTGGGGGTGTTTTGGCTTATTATCTGTTTATTTCTATCCATTGCCATGATAGGTTGCTATTTTAGTACTTTGTTTATGTTTTTTTCAGTATTGTGGTGCAGTCATTTTGAACTGTGGGATTATGTTTTGGATTTTTATTATTATGGATGCCATGAACTGTTTTTGGTTTTTATTTATTAATGCTTTGATTATTATTAGCATGTTTGTGGTTTATAGCCATCTTTTTGGGGCTTATACAGATTTAGATGCTTGTGCCATGTGAATGGCCTTTTTACCCTATTTTGAGCTACTATTTAGCAAGGGTGTTATATTTATCATTAATTTTTGATTATGGCTGATGACAAGCACCAAGAAATTATGTATATCTCTTAGAGTCGTGTCAAGCATGTATGCACTAGGGGTTGTTCAATCGATAAGTTGAGACTGTTATTGATCCGTCCTTCTTAGCAAGCACCGACCAACTATGTTAACTAGTTATTTTTCGAATTTAGTTCGCGTGTTTATTGCTTTGAGAGTTTGTTCATTCTTATAAATAAAAGACTTGGACGTTTATACAGTTTTGGATCTTGGGTTCTAGCATTTGGCTTATGTTGATTACGTGACTTTTACTGCTCGAGTTATTAGATTCATAGGGGTGTTCTACACCTAGTGCCCTAAAGTCATCTGGCTTGGGAGTCACAGATCAAAAGCTCATTAATGGGTAGTTCTGAATAGCCATAGGTAATTAAGGATTGTCCGAGTCAGATTTTACTGTCTTCATGCTAGAGTCTTTTGATCTTTTCTTGCACTTGCATCTTATTCTTAATGCTTGTTGAATGTTTAAGTTGCGGAGTTTTCTTATTGGTATTAACAATCGAATGTGCGAACTTATTTGAGCCATGATTAGTTAGGACGGTTAGTCTCCAAACACACACATAGAATGGATCGAATACAGTCTTATTCTTGAAATTGAATGAACCCTTATTAATATCTGTGTTTGCCCTGTTCTCTGGGAGTAGCTTTGATCAAGCTTAGAAGCCATGAAACTAGTATATAGTTTAATTTTTCGTTCACGTGTGTTTTACTAGTGTTAGTGTTGTGTTAGATAGTTTGCTCGAGGACAAGCAAAGACTTAAGTTTTTGGGTATTTGATGAGAGGGATTTATACCCGAGAATCAGATACTTTATGGCTTAAATAGTTGCCTGATCTTCGTAGATTTTATATAGTTTTATATGAATATAGTGTTAGTATGCTTAACCGACGTATTGCAGGGTTTTACAGGTGTTTTCTAACATTCAAGGGGCCAAACGACCATCTTTCACATATACTGCCATGGCTGGCTAAAGCCCGACTTGAAGCTCGGCGCCTTTAGCGCCACCCCTGGTCCTTCTTGATGTTACCTTGGCAGCATGGCAATACCACTAATCCTTTATGGGCTCGCCACTGGTATGAAGCTCGTGTTTTCAAGCTTACGTGGCACCGCAACGCCACCCATAGGTCTATTTCCCACGTCGCAGTGCGAGCTCCGGTGCCCAGGCATAGATGACTTGATTTTGACCTAGCTTGAAGGAGGGACGGATATATATCAGAAGAGAGCCTCTGTATTCCATATCTCATATCAGACCTGAGAACATATAATCATACAACTTAGCTTAGGATAGTTTCTTTTGTAATTTCGTTCTCTTTCTCTTAGTTAAGGTCTGTAAATATAGATTAGGTAGATTAGGGAGAAGTCTGGGATTTCCTTGGAGTATCAAGAGCAGTGAGCTACACGGATTAGAAAGCTTGAGAGAAGAAAAATGCTTGGAGACTGAAGAACCTCGACAAAGTTTATTCTTATCTATTTATTTACTTTGATTTTGTAGTCCAGAAATGGTCTCTTTATTACTACTTATATTTTGTTCAATAGCTATGAATTGAATATTGACTCTATGGTTATAATGGAACCCTTTGTTATTTAAATTGACTGTCTTATCTCTTGGGTTAGCACCATATGATTTGGTTTAATATATTCATGCTTAATGATTCTCGCTAAGACATTAGTGATGATTTTGGTAATCTATATGATATCGGCAAAAGGATTGTAGATTTACCCCTAAATATATTGGCATGTGATTGTGGGTTTCAACTGCATAAGTTGTGCGTAGAATAGACATATATCAATGCGCCACGTGCCACCTAATAGAGAACTTATGCTTAAATCCTTGTTAGGTTAATTCACATAGACATGTGTAGGATTATCACCTAGTTTGGACGTTCTTTTCTGTTCTATTCCCTTTTGGGTGGATCTGGAGAGGATATGTTTATGCATACCTAGACAGAGGTTCATAAGCACCTGTGTGTTCTCGGTTGACTAATTGTTGTGACCATTAAGACCAAAGAGAGAAGGGTAGGTAGTTTGATGAAGCATAGCACGCCAGGTGTTCGACAGAATGCCTGTGTGGGGTGAAGTTATAACCTTAGCTTGTAATTCCTTTGATTATGATTCGTTATCCATTTACTTGCTTTAATAATTAGTTGAAACTAGATTAATCACACTTCTATTTATTGTTGTTCGAATAAGACTTTAGCGATACAAAGTCGGTACTTGGTAAATATTAGTGATAGTTCCTCGTGGGTACGACACTCTACTTATCATTGTATTACTTGTTAGACCGCGTATACTTGCGCGTGTTTAGTAATCAGTTTTTCGACCAACACTAACCTCGGGTTTGGTGCTCACGATCCATCATACATATCACATCTAACTACCCATTCATTTATGAATTTAATCATACATACCATTAATTAATATAATTATAACAATATCCCAGGATATCTAACCTTAACATAACTTACATACCTTTAGTTATTAATAAAGTTTTACATAATTAAATTTACATAAAGTAACATAAAAATCCACAACAACTACTCCTGAATCTTGCCTTTGCCCTTATCTTTTACCTGCCCCCCTCAGCTACCTCGTCTTTAGCTAAAATGTTATATTTAAGCAAGGGTGAGCAACAAGTTTGTTCCGCAAGTTAAAGCATACAATAAGAGATACTCCCTCCGTCCCATAGTTAAAGGCTGATTTCTTTTGGCACATAGTTTAAGAAAATTAGTTGATGGCAATTTTTAATAAAAATTTTCCACATATACCCCTCAATATGGAATTAATGAATAAGTTAATTACTCCTTACTTATCTAATTGGAACTCTCAACTTCATTGATTGACCATAGAACTTTAACCAAAGATGAAGTCTTATTACATTGGAACTCTCAAGTTTTATTGAGAATACAACAATATTAAATGTGGTGATAAAAATAATGACATTGAATATTGTTTTTTTCAAAAAAAGAGTAGTGGTTGAATATTTATTATAAGGGAATAAGAGTAAAATAATGAACTAACTAAATTTTATAAATAGTAAGTAGCCTATATATTGGGACATCCCAAAATGGAAAATCAGCCTATAACTATGGGACGGAGGGAGTATGAATCAAGAATATAAAAGGCCTAACTTTGATAAAACTTCAACAATGTTCAAAGGACTTCAAAATAGCTGAATAAATCATTCCTCAATAACGTATCTTTCTTAAAATACATGCTAAATAACAAATCAATAATGAAAGAATATGTGACGCCCCCAAAATAGGTATACATCACCCACCTTAAGTCGCCAAATACATGGTACAAAATTCAAATACAACTTAATAATACAACTGTCGTGTAAAATATGACAAAACATAAACTGAGAGTTTTAATACAAATATTTTCTTCTATACAGTATTCAACTCAAATGGAGTCCTCAATACATTTATTATCACATTATTTCATAGAATAGTGAGGACTACTAATGCTATCATCTGGAACGTCACTCCGTTCCCCGACTATTCCCGGTTACGTTCTCATTTCCTGAAGAGGACAATGAAAGCAAAAGGGTGAGCTCAACTAGCCTAGTAAGAAATATTATGACTAAGATAATGTAGAATAATTTATCGTTAGCCTTCAACAGTGTTAAACTAATAAAATATAACAAACATCAAGTTTAACTACAGCGGAACAAGCAATCCATTAGAAGAGTCAAGTAGAGCATAAAATCTACTATCTTCTTTGATTTAAAAAGGTTTTTCATCACTTTTATCGCTGCAACTCAGCTTAATAAATAATCCACATCATCGAATCACCCCCTGCACTATGGCCAAGGATATTCTTTAATATCACGACCATAAATTATCCATGCACTACGGGCCAAGGATATTTATGTATTCATGAATGGTCATGATCATGCCAACAACTATCCATCAATGCACTACGGCCAATGAGGACTTTTACCACATCATTTGTAACATTATGGTCATGATTTTCCGAATAATTCTCGGTCATAATCATACCAAGTCCATCTACGCATACTATTCTGCCACAAAATGACTGACTTTCAACATATTATAAACATGAGGATGATAAGAATTCAATAAAACAAGTTCAAGGATAATTTTTAAAGATTTATAATTTAATTTATCCAGAAATTAATAATGTCCAAATTGTCAACATGATACTGCTTTGTGGAGTAAAATTAAAGAATAATATTATATCAAAAATAATTTGGAACGAAAAGAAATCAATTTTTGTCATGAATAGTACCCGGGTGAATAAGTAACTTAAAGTGAATAGTACCCATGAATAGTAACTTTGAGAATAGTAACCCGTGAATAGTACTCTCGATATGAAAAAGTTAAAACTTATCAAGAATGCTCAGAATAATATTTTCATGAAAAGATATTGGATGAAACGCAAATATCAAGGATATTCTACTAATTTCATGGAGTATAGAAGCCAAAACTTTAACAAAACGAGTATAGAATTTGAAATACGAAATAAAATAATATTACTTACATACTACAAAGTATGGAAGAAAATATTATTTCAAGCTTAATATGAACAAAAAATAACATCCCTTATAAACATTGAAGCTAAAATAATATTCCAACGAATATTTAATCGGAGATAATATTCTACGAATATTAAGCGAAGATAATACTCTTTATGAATATTGAGCGAAAATAATATTCATACGAATATGAAAAATAATATCTCTTCAGATTGTGAAATAAATAACACCTCTAATCTCAAAAGAATAGTACTTCTGGCTGAATATCAGATATAACTCTGAAAGAAACTTGCAACGTATAGCAACACTCAAAGTATCAAAATACTCACAAAAATACGCTCGATAATATAGAGAGATAAAACTTCAGTTTCTGGTGTGATTTTCAATTCTAACCTAAGCACCCTATTTATAGAAAATTGATTAGAACACCAAAGCAGAAAATTTAATAAAATATTAATATTATTTTTTTAAATTCCTATGCCCACCTTGAATAACTGAATTTAGCCATTTCAACAACCAGTGGGGCCCCCCAAAACATAACAAAAACTTTTTTCATAAAAAACTAATTAAAACTTAAAAAATCAATTATTCTGTAACTTCAATAATTTATAATAAATAGCCCTTTTATCATAAAAATTTGAATCATATGTCTTTCCATAGGAAATTCAATTCTCTACAACTTTGCAAGTTTAAGTTTTTCTAAATTCCAAGCAGAAATTGACCTAAATCCACATACAGACGATTTTGTAGGCTATAATCAAATTTCAGTCAAAAAATAGGGTCCACCAACACACAAAACATGTGTTAAACATTTTTTTGTAACAAAAATACTCTTCTTCCTCATTTACTCATATATCACGCATTCATTGTAAAAATATCACCACTATTATATTATTATAATATAATAAATTATTTTATCAGAAAAGATAAAATATCAATTTTCAACAATTGTCACTTTTCTAAAAATTCTCCATTTATATCCACATAAAGTAAATATTTTTCTTATCATATAAATCAATAATTAATTATTCACAAATAATATTACGAATCACAACATCGACAACGAAAGTTGTTCCCGGGAAAGATGGGGCTTTCAATAAGGACTTCTCCTTACTAATGCAAGTAATTATGTGACCAAACCTCTTCTTGTGTAACTTTCTAGACATTTCCGATAATGCTTTCTAATAATATTATTCAAATAATATGAATTATTTATCCGATAATGAGAAATCATCGTCAAAGTGATAATTATTGAAACAACAATAATATAAAATATCAACGCAAGCAATTATTGAATCAATAAAATAAAATATTGAATAGTAATTATCGTAACAATTATTGAGTAATGTCTTCTTTACGTAAGAATCAATAATTGGTGCAATATCATGTGCATTGTGCAACACCGCTGCATCTTCTCAGTATTTTAACCACCGGGTATTCCAACAATGTTAACGGTAACAATTACGTCGTTATTTATAAAAACTCAAACTTGTCATTTTCTTCATCCGACTATTTTTTGTTATGGGGCCCACAAATGGTTGCGCCGTCGTACGAATATTCCCGACAGAAAGAATATTCCATGACCAAACGAATATTCCCCTACAACATGAATATTTTATAACCACTTGCTTATTTTTCAAAATTTATAATTATTACCCACAACTATAATATTATATCAAATTTACTCCTTAATATTCAAAAAATATTTCGAGAAAATTTAATCTTTATTCATAAAATTTGAGGTCTCACAGAATAAGATTCTTTTGAAGTTTCAATAATGTTCAGTTATTTATCAATAGATAATAGTACTACAATAACAAAGTGGGATATTCCCAGATTTCATGTTGAGTGATCATAATTGAATCATGAACTAATAGAGGAATATTCAAACATTCCATACTAAATTACCTCAAGTGGATCAGTTAATCATAAAGATTAAATCATACTATTCTACAAGTACATGAAGTGATCAGCTTCATTGTACCCTATATTATGCATAATACTCAAAAATTGCGCAATAGCCGGATGCTCGACAATAAATTCCCCTTTTTTAAGGGTTGTTCATCTCAGTCTTACATCATGAGTCCGTATCATAATAATATGTCTTGTATTAATTTCAAAGAAATGCCAAAGGTTTTAACATATAATATCCATATTAATCTAGCCGAAATAATTGGCATTGGTCTTCCAATAACAATTTAGTTCAAATATTAGAACGTTTCATGTTTTAACAAATATGTGTCTCGCCAAAATAATTAGCTTAGACATAGCTCATAAACTGTTCAATAATATACATAAATTAATTGCACTATGTGCAAACAACAATGTAAGACCCCAACTTTTTAGGAATAAAGATTTAATTTTCTCTAAATATTATTTTGAATAATAAGGTGTGGATTTGATATAATGTTTTAGTTGTGGGTAATATTTACAAATTTTGCAAAGTAAGCAAGTTGTCATAAATTATTCATTTGGTTGGGGAATATTCGTTTTATCGAGGAAAATTCTTACAAAGGCACAATCATTGGTGGACCCCACAACGGAATGACTGTCGGATATAGAAAGCGACATAAATAACCTTTTTATAAAAATAACGGCAAAATTTTTACCGTTAACTATTGAAATACCCGGGGATAAAAATTACAGTAATATACGTGGTTGCACAATAGCACACGGTATTACACAATATCTCTGATTATTGATGCTTACGTGAGAAGTCATTCAGTTTTATTCAATTATTGCAACAGTAGTTGATTCATAGTATCTCATATTATTGATTCAATTATTGTCACAGTATTATCTTCACAATATTTTATATTATTAAATCAATAATTGAGACGACACCGTTATTCATATTATTATTTGCATTATTGACAATGTCTAGAAAGTTATGTCGAGGAAAGGGGTTAGGTTATCTAATTGCGCACCAACAAGGAGAAGTCCTTATCGGAAAGCTCCCTCTTTCTTGGGAATGATTTGGTTGTTAATATTGTGAGTTATAATATTAATGATGAATAATTGTTAAAAAATTAAAAATATGTTTATTTAACATAAGTGAATTGTGATAAATATTTATTCAATTTTTGATATAAATAAATGGAGTTGTCATGAAGTATTTGTTATAAATTTGACTTATTACATGGACCCCCACTTACTCATTTTTCAAAATCATCGGTAGAAAGTTATCTCAGTTTTTGTTTTATTATTATTATAATAGTAATAAAGCGAAAACTTTTATATCAAATGTAATTTTTTTATATAAAACATAATACTTTTTATATTATATATAAAGTTATTCATTTTATTAGATTATAAATAGAATATATTATATTTTATATAAAGTTTTTGCTTTGTTAGAATATTTTATTACACAAAAATGAATAGTAAAATCAAAATTTTCGGCCGATGCGCGCACGTGAAATCCTTTACTGTGCGTCCGTGATTATTTTCCTATATAGTATCCTATCATTCTCCTATAAATAGGATGCTTAGTGTAGAAATGAAAATCACACCCGAATCAAATAATTTTTCTTCTATAATATTGAACGTATTTCTTTTGAGTTTAAGGAAATTTGAGTGTAGCAAATAGTGCAAGTTTTCTTCAAGAATATCTCCGCTATACCAGTCAGAAGTACTCTCATTTTAAGGTAAGGGGTATTATTTTTGTTCAATATTCGTAGGAAATATTATTTTCTTCTATACTCTATAGTATGTAAGTAATATTATTTCGTTTCATATTCCTAAATCTACACTTATTTTGATAAGTATTGCTTTTATACTCCTTGAAATTAGTAGAATATCCTTGAATTTTGCGCTTCATCTAGTATAGTTTCACGGAAATATTTTTTTGAACTTTCTTGTTAAATTTTAATCTTTTCATGCCGGAGTACTATTCATGGGTACTATTCATACATACAATACTATTCATACATACGGTGCTATTCATATATACGGTACTATTCGCGAAGTACTATTCAAGGGGTACTATTCACGACAAAAAAAATTGATTTCTTTTCTATCCAAATTATTTTGATACATGAATATCATTCTTTAATTTTACTCCACAAATCAGTTATCATGTTGACAATTTGGACATTCTTATACTTTGGATAAATTGAATTATAACTCTTTAATATTTATCCTTAATCTCACTTGATTGATTTCTTATATCATTGTCATCATCCTTATGCTTATATTGTGGTGAAAGACATCTTTGGCCCGTAGTGCATAGACGGACTGTTGATTGGTATGATTATGACCAGGAATTATGTATTAGTATAATCATGACCTATAATGTTACAAATGATGTGGTAAAAGTCCTCTTTGGCCCGTAGTGCATAGATGGACAGTTGTTTGGCATGATCATGATCACTGGTGATAATAACGAATATCCTTGGCCCGTAGTGCATGGATAATTCGTGGATGTGATACTAACTAATATCCTTGGCCTGTAGTGCATGGATAATTCGGTGATGTGGATTGTTTATTGAGTTATATTACAGAGATAAAATATTGATGAAAAACTTTTAAATCATAGAAGATAGTAGACATCATGCTATACTTGACTCTTCTAATGGATTGCTTATTCCACTGTAGATGTTGATCTAAACTTGTTGTCTATTGTAATCTATCAGTTTTTACACTGTTGAAGACTAAGGATAATTTATTCTATATTATCTTAGTCATAATATGTGAGACCCCGAATTTTATGAATAAAGATTTAATTTTCTCGAAATATTATTTTGATATTAAGGAGTAAATTTGATATAATGTTATAGTTGGGGGTAATATTTATAAATTTTGCAAAATAAGAAAGTGGTTATAAAATATTCATGTTGTCGGGGAATATTCGTTTGGTCGTAGAATATTCTTTCTGTTGGGGAATATTCAAACGACGGTACAACCATTTGTGGGCCCCATAACGAAAAATGGTCGGATGAAGAAAATGACAAGTTTGAGTTTTTATAATAATGGCGTAATTATTCACCAATTAACCTTCGTTGGAATACCCATTGTGAGTTAAAACATAGTAGTATGCAGCGGTGTTGCAAGAGATGCACGATATTGCACCAATGATTGATTCTTACGCAAAGAAGGCACTACTCAATAATTGTTACAGTAATTATTGCTCGATATTTTATTTTATTGATTCAATAATTGCTACGTTGATATTTTATATTATTTTTGTTTCAATAATTAACACTACACATTATTTCTCATTATCAGATCAATAATTCATATTAATTTTAATATTACTAGATAACATTATTGACAATGTCTAGAAAGTTACATACAGGAGAGATTTGGTCACCTAATCATGCGCCTGATAAGGAGAAATCCTTATGGGAAAACCCTCACTTTCACGAGGAGCAGTCTAGTTGTCAATAATATTGTGATTCTGTAATATTATTTATGAATAATTAATTATTGATTGATATGATAAGGAAAATATTCATTTTATGTGGATATAGATGGAGAAAATTTTTAATGTGACAATTGTTGAAAATTGATATTTTATCTTTTCGGATAAAATAATTCATTTAAAATATTATTATATTTTAATGGTGATATTTTTACAATGAATGTGTGATATATGAGTAAATGAGGAGGAAGAGTATTTTTGTTACAAAAAATGTTTAACACATGTTTTGTTAGTTGGTGGACCCTATTTTGACTGAAATTTGATTATAGCCTGCAAAATCGTCCGTATGTGAATTTCGGTAAATTTCTGTTTGGAATTTGGAAAAACTTAAACTTACAAAGTCGTAGAGAATTGAATTTCCTATGAAGGAATATAAGATTAGAATTTTTCTGATAAAAGGGCTATTTATTATGAATTATTGAAGTTCTAGAATAATTGATTTTTGAAGTTTTAATTATTTGTTTTAATAAAAATGTTTTTTGCAATTGGGTGGGCCCCACTAGTTGTTGAAATGGCTGAATTCAGTTATTCAAGGTGGGCGTAGGAATTTAAAAAAACAATATTAGTATTTTATTAAATTTTCTACTTTGGTGTTCTTAGCATTTTCCTATAAATAGGGTGCTTAGGTTAAAATTGAAAATCACACCAGAAACTGAAATCTTCTCTCTCTATACTATCGGCGTATTCTTGTGAGTATTTTGATACTTTGAGTCTTTGCTATATCTGGTCTGCAAAGTTCCTTTCAAAGATTATATCCGATATTCAAATGTAATACTTATTCTTTTAATTTGAAGTAAGGGATATTATTTATTTCACATTACGAAGAGATATTATTTTTCGTATTCGTATGAATATTATTTTCATTCAATATTCATAAAACAATATTATCTTCGTTCAATATTTGTAGGAATATTATCTTCGTTAAATATTCGTTGGAATATTATTTTCGCTTTCAGCCAGTTGTAAGGGATGTTATTTTTGTTCAATATTCGCTTGAAATAATATTTTCTTCCATACTCTGTAGTATTTAAGTAATATTATTTCGTTTCAGATATCGAATTCTATACTCGTTTTGTTAAAGTTTTGGCTTCTATACTCCATGAAATTAGTAGAATATCCTTGATATTGGCGTTTCATCAAGTATCTTTTCATTGAAATATTATTTTGAGCATTTTTGATAAGTTTGAACTTTTTCATTTTGGGGTACTATTCATGGAGTTACTATTCCTGAAGTTACTATTCATGGGTACTATTCACTCGGTTACTATTCACCCAGGGTACTATTCATGACAAAAATTAATTTCTTTTCGGTCTAAATCATTTTTGATATAATATTATTCTTGAATTTTACTCCACAAAGCAGTATCATATTGACAATTTGGACATTATTGATTTCTGGATAAATTAAATTATAAATCTTTAAAAATTTATCCTTGAACTTGTTTTATTGAATTCTTATTATCCTCATGTTTATATTATGTTGAAAGTCATAAATCATGGCTGTAGTGCATATATGGACTTGGTATGATTATGACGACGTGGGATTATTCATAATAATCAACGTAGTAATGTTACAAATGATGTGGTAAAATTCCTCATTGGCGTAATGCATTGATGGAATGAGTTGTTGGCATGATCATGACCATTGATGAATACACGAATATCCTTGGCCCGTAGTGCATGGATAATTTTTGGTCGTGATACTAAAGAATATCTTTGGCCGTAGTGCAGGGGTGATTCGATGATGTAGATTATTTATTATGCTGAGTCTCAGCGACAAAAGTGATGAAAAACCTTTTTAAATCATAGAAGATAGTAGATTTCATGCTCTACTTGACTCTTCTAATGGATTTTTGTTCCGCTACAGTTAAACTTGGTGTTTGTTATATTTTATCAGTTTAACATTGTTGAAGGCTAACGATAAATTATTCTGCATTATCTTAGTCATAATATTTCTTACTGGGCTAGTTTAGCTCACCCTTTTGCTTTTATTGTTCACGTAGCCGAGACTAGTCGGGGAATGGAGTGACGGTCCAGATGATAGCATTAGTAGTCCTCACTATTCTATGAAATAGTGTGATAATAAATGTATTGAGGATT